>CM045935.1:13437315-13657078 GCA_025177825.1 Aechmea fasciata | reverse complement strand
AGTTATAAAGTTGGGGCGCAACCGAGTAGTCTAATGTTGGTTCGGTTTTGGTTCTTGTGAACGTTGGCATCGATACGTTGCAAATTACTTTACTCGGGCATAATAGAACAAAATAATTAGTTTTACTCTTTGTTCGATTGAATGATAAAAAGTACTGTTTCCAAAGTTATACTGTTAGGGCGCAACTGAGTAGTCTAATGTTGGTTTGGTTTTGGTTTTTGTGAACGTTGGCATCGATACGTTGCAAATTTACACTATCGGGGCATAATACAACAAAATAATTAGGTTTTACTCTTTGTTCGATTGAATGAGAAAAAGTACTGTTTCCAAAGTTATACTGTTAGGGCGCAACTGAGTAGTCTAATGTTGGTTCGGTTTTGGTTTTTGTGAACGTTGGCATCGATACGTTGCAAATTTACACTATCGGGGCATAATAGAACAAAATAATTAGGTTTTACTCTTTGTTCGATTGAATGAGAAAACGTACTGTTTCCAAAGTTATACTGTCTGGGCACAACTAGGTAGTCTAATGTTGGTCCGGTTTTGGTTCTTGTGAACGTTGGCATCGATACATTGCAAATTTGCACTCTCGGGGCATAATAGAACAAAATAATTAGGTTTTACTCTTTGTTCGATTGAATGCGAAAAAGTACTGTTTCCAAAGTTATACTGTTTGGGCACAACTGAGTAGTCTAATGTTGGTCCGGTTTTGGTTATTGTGAATGTTGGCATCGATACGTTGCAAATTTACACTCTCGGGGCATAATAGATTAATATAATTAGGATTTACTCGTTGTTCGGTTGCATGAGAAAAAGTTCTCGTTTCAAAGTTATGAAGTTAGGGCGCAATTGAGTAGTCTAATGTTGGTTCGGTTTGGGTTCTTATGAACGTTGGCATCGATACGTTGCAAATTTACACTCTGGGGCATAATAGAACAAAATAATTAGGTTTTACTCTTTGTTCGATTGAATGAGAAAAAGTACTGTTTACAAAGTTCTACTCTCTGGGCACAACTGAGTAGTCTAATGTTGGTCCGGTTTTGGTTCTTGTGAACGTTGGCATCGATACACTGCAAATTTACACTCTCGGGGCATAATAGAACAAAATAATTAGGTTTTACTCTTTATTCGATTGAATGAGAAAAAGTACTGTTTCCAAAGTTATACTGTTTGGGCACAACTGAGTAGTCTAATGTTGGTCCGGTTTTGATTCTTGTGAACGTTGGCATCGATACGTTGCAAATTTACACTCTCGGGGCATAATAGATTAATATAATTAGGTTTTATTAGTTGTTCGGTTGCATGAGAAAAAGTACTCGATTCAAAGTTATAAAGTTAGGGCGCAACTGAGTAGTCTAATGTTGGTTCGGTTTTGGTTCTTATGAACGTTGGCATCGATACGTTGCAAATTTATACTCTCGGGGCATAATAGAACAAAATAATTAGGTTTTACTATTTGTTCGATTGAATGAGAAAAAGTACTGTTTCCAAAGTTATACTGTTAGGGCGCAACTGAGTAGTCTAATGTTGGTCCGGTTTTGGTTTTTGTGAACGTTGGCATCGATACGTTGCAAATTTACACTATCGGGGCATAATAGAACAAAATAATTAGGTTTTACTCTTTGTTCGATTGAATGAGAAAAAGTACTGTTTCCAAAGTTATACTGTTAGGGCGCAACTGAGTAGTCTAATGTTGGTTCGGTTTTGGTTCTTATGAACGTTGGTATCGATACGTTGCAAATTTATACTCTCGGGGCATAATAGATTAATATAATTAAGTTTTACTCGTTGTTCGGTTGCATGAGAAAAAGTACTCGTTTCAAAGTTATGAAGTTAGGGCGCAACTGAGTAGTCTAATGTTGGTTCGGTTTTGGTTCTTATGAACGTTGGCATCGATACGTTGCAAATTTACACTCTCGGGGCATAATAGAACAAAATAATTAGGTTTTACTCTTTGTTCGATTGAATGAGAAAAAGTACTGTTTCCAAAGTTATACTATTTGGGCGCAACTGAGTAGTCTAATGTTGGTCCGGTTTTGGTTTTTGTGAACGTTGGCATCGATACGTTGCAAATTTACACTATCGGGGCATAATAGAACAAAATAATTAGGTTTTACTCTTTGTTCGATTGAATGAGAAAAAGTACTGTTTCCAAAGTTATACTGTTAGGGCGCAACTGAGTAGTCTAATGCTGGTTCGGTTTTGGTTCTTATGAACGTTGGTATCGATACGTTGCAAATTTATACTCTCGGGGCATAATAGATTAATATAATTAAGTTTTACTCGTTCTTCGGTTGCATGAGAAAAAGCACTCGATTCAAAGTTATGAAGTTAGGGCACAACTGAGTAGTCTAATGTTGGTTCGGCTTTGGTTCTTATGAACGTTGGCATCGATACGTTGCAAATTTACACTCTCGGGGCATAATAGAACAAAATAATTAGGTTTTACTCTTTGTTCGATTGAATGAAAAAAAGTACTGTTTACAAAGTTCTACTCTCTGGGCACAACTGAGTAGTCTAATGTTGGTCCGGTTTTGGTTCTTGTGAACGTTGGCATCGATACACTGCAAATTTACACTCGGGCATAATAGAACAAAATAATTAGGTTTTACTCTTTGTTCGATTGAATGAGAAAAGTACTTTCCAAAGTTATACCGTTAGGGCGCAATCCGAGTAGTCTAATGTTGGTCCGGTTTTGGTTCTTGTGAACGATGGCATGTATACGCTGCAAATTTACACTCTCGGGGCATAATAGAACAAAATAATTAGGTTTTATTCTTTGTTCGATTGAATGAGAAAAAGTACTGTTTCCAAAGTTATACTATTTGGTCGCAACTGAGTAGTCTAATGTTGGTCCGGTTTTGGTTTTTGTGAACGTTGGCATCGATACGTTGCAAATTTACACTATCGGGGCATAATAGAACAAAATAATTAGGTTTTACTCTTTGTTCGATTGAATGAGAAAAAGTACTGTTTCCAAAGTTATACTGTTAGGGCGCAACTGAGTAGTCTAATGTTGGTTCGGTTTTGGTTCTCATGAACGTTGGTATCGATACGTTGCAAATTTATACTCTCGGGCATAATAGATTAATATAATTAAGTTTTACTCGTTGTTCGGTTGCATGAGAAAAAGTACTCGTTTCAAAGTTATGAAGTTAGTGCGCAACTGAGTAGTCTAATGTTGGTTCGGTTTTGGTTCTTATGAACGTTGGCATCGATACGTTGCAAATTTACACTCTGGGCATTATAGAACAAAGTAATTAGGTTTTATTCTTTGTTCGATTGAATGAGAAAAAGTACTTGTTTCCAAAGTTATACTATTTGGGCTCAACCGAGTAGTCTAATGTTGGTCGGTTTGGTTTTTGTGAACGTTGGCATCGATACGTTGCAAATTTACACTATCGGGGCATAATAGAACAAAATAATTAGGTTTTACTCTTTGTTCGATTGAATGAGAAAAAGTACTGTTTCCAAAGTTATACTGTTAGGGCGCAACTGAGTAGGCTAATGTTGGTTCGGTTTTGGTTCTTATGAACGTTGGTATCGATACGTTGCAAATTTATACTCTCAGGGCATAATAGATTAATATAATTAAGTTTTACTCGTTGTTCGGTTGCATGAGAAAAAGTACTCGTTTCAAAGTTATGATGTTAGGGCGCAACTGAGTAGTCTAATGTTGGTTCGGTTTTGGTTCTTATGAACGTTAGCATCGATACGTTGCAAATTTACACTCTCGGGGCATAATAGAACAAAATAATTAGGTTTTACTCTTTGTTCGATTGAATGAGAAAAATCATTTACAAAGTTCTACTCTGTTTGGCACAGGCGAGTAGTCTAATGTTGGTCGGTTTTGGTTCTTGTGAACGTTGGCATCGATACGTTGCAAATTTACACTCTCGGGGCATAATAGAACAAAATAATTAGGTTTTACTCTTTGTTCGATTGAATGAGAAAAAGTACTGTTTCCAAAGTTATACTGTTAGGGCGCAACTGAGTAGTCTAATGTTGGTTCGGTTTTGGTTCTTATGAACGTTGGCATCGATACGTTGCAAATTTACACTCTCGGGGCATAATAGAACAAAATAATTAGGTTTTACTCTTTGTTCGATTGAATGAGAAAAAATCTTGTTTCCAAAGTTATCTTGTTTGGGCGCAATTGAGTAGTCTAATGTTGGTCGGTTTTAGTTTTGTGAACGTTGGCATCGATACGTTGCAAATTTACACTATCGGGGCATAATAGAACAAAATAATTAGGTTTTACTCTTTGTTCGATTGAATGAGAGAAAAATCTTGTTTCCAAAGATATCTTGTTAGGCGCAAGTAGTCTAATGTTGGTTCGGTTTTGGTTCTTATGAACGTTGGTATCGATACGTTGCAAATTTATACTCTCGGGGCATAATAGATTAATATAATTAAGTTTTACTCGTTGTTCGGTTGCATGAGAAAAAGTACTCGTTTCAAAGTTATGAAGTTAGGGCGCAACTGAGTAGTCTAATGTTGGTTCGGTTTTGGTTCTTATGAACGTTGGCATCGATACGTTGCAAATTTACACTCTCGGGGCATAATAGAACAAAATAATTAGGTTTTATTCTTTGTTCGATTGAATGAGAAAAATCTGATTTCAAAGTTATACTATTTGGGCTCAGTGAGTAGTCTAATGTTGGTCGGTTTTGTTTTTGTGAACGTTGGCATCGATACGTTGCAAATTTACACTATCGGGGCATAATAGAACAAAATAATTAGGTTTTACTCTTTGTTCGATTGAATGAGAAAAATCTTGTTTCCAAAGTTATCTTTGTTAGGCGCAAGAGTAGTCTAATGTTGGTTCGGTTTTGGTTCTTATGAACGTTGGTATCGATACGTTGCAAATTTATACTCTCGGGGCATAATAGATTAATATAATTAAGTTTTACTCGTTCTTCGGTTGCATGAGAAAAAGTACTCGTTTCAAAGTTATGAAGTTAGGGCGCAATTGAGTAGTCTAATGTTGGTTCGGTTTTGGTTCTTATGAACGTTTGCATCGATACGTTGCAAATTTACACTCTCGGGGCATAATAGAACAAAATAATTAGGTTTTACTCTTTGTTCGATTGAATGAAAAAAAGTACTGTTTACAAAGTTCTACTCTCAGGCACAAGCGAGTAGTCTACTGTTGGTCCGGTTTTGGTTCTTGTGAACGTTGGCATCGATACGTTGCAAATTTACACTCTCGGGGCATAATAGAACAAAATAATTAGGTTTTACTCTTTGTTCGATTGAATGCGAAAAATCTTGTTTCCAAAGTTATCTTTGTTAGGGCACAATGAGTAGTCTAATGTTGGTTTGGTTTTGGTTCTTGTGAACGTTGGCATCGATACTGCAAATTTACACTCTCATAATAGAACAAAATAATTAGGTTTTATTCTTTGTTCGATTGAATGAGAAAAAATCTTGTTTCCAAAGTTATCTTTGTTTGGGCGCAAGCGAGTAGTCTAATGTTGGTCGGTTTCGTTTTGTGAACGTTGGCATCGATACGTTGCAAATTTACACTATCGGGGCATAATAGAACAAAATAATTAGGTTTTACTCTTTGTTCGATTGAATGAGAAAAAATCTTGTTTCCAAAGTTATCTTTGTTAGGGCGCAACTGAGTAGTCTAATGTTGGTTCGGTTTTGGTTCTTATGAACGTTGGTATCGATACGTTGCAAATTTATACTCTCGGGGCATAATAGATTAATATAATTAAGTTTTACTCGTTGTTCGGTTGCATGAGAAAAAGTACTCGTTTCAAAGTTATGAAGTTAGGGCGCAACTGAGTAGTCTAATGTTGGTTCGGTTTTGCTTCTTATGAACGTTGGCATCGATACGTTGCAAATTTACACTCTCGGGGCATAATAGAACAAAATAATTAGGTTTTACTCTTTGTTCGATTGAATGAGAAAAATCGTTTACAAAGTTCTACCCTCACAGGCACAACTAAGTAGTCTAATGTTGGTCGGTTTTGGTTCTTGTGAACGTTGGCATCGATACTGCTGCAAATTTACCTTTGTCGGGGCATAATAGAACAAAATAATTAGGTTTTACTCTTTATTCGATTGAATGAGAAAAATCTTGTTTCCAAAGATATACTGTTCGGGCACAACTGAGTAGTCTAATGTTGGTCCGGTTTTGGTTCTTGTGAACGTTGGCATCGATACGTTGCAAATTTACACTCTCGCGGCATAATAGATTAATATAATTAGGTTTTACTCGTTGTTCGGTTGCATGAGAAAAAGTACTCGTTTCAAAGTTATAAAGTTAGGGCGCAACTGAGTAGTCTAATGTTGGTTCGGTTTTGGTTCTTATGAACGTTGGCATCGATACGTTGCAAATTTATACTCTCGGGGCATAATAGAACAAAATAATTAGTTTTTACTCTTTGTTCGATTGAATGAGAAAAAGTACTGTTTCCAAAGTTATACTGTTAGGGCGCAACTGAGTAGTCTAATGTTGGTCTGGTTTTTGTTCTTGTGAACGTTGGCATCGATACATTGCAAATTTACACTCTCGGGGCATAATAGAACAAAATAATTAGGTTTTATACTTTGTTCGTCTGAATGAGAAAAATCTTGTTTCCAAAGTTATCTTGTTTGGGCGCAGTGAGTAGTCTAATGTTCGTCGGTTTTGGTTTTTGTGAACGTTGGCATCGATACGTTGCAAATTTACACTATCGGGGCATAATAGAACAAAATAATTAGGTTTTACTCTTTGTTCGATTGAATGAGAAAACGTACTGTTTCCAAAGTTATACTGTCTGGGCACAACTAGGTAGTCTAATGTTGGTCCGGTTTTGGTTCTTGTGAACGTTGGCATCGATACATTGCAAATTTGCACTCTCGGGGCATAATAGAACAAAATAATTAGGTTTTACTCTTTGTTCGATTGAATGAGAAAAATCTTGTTTCCAAAGTTATCTTGTTTGGGCACAAGCGAGTAGTCTAATGTTTGTCCGGTTTTGTTCTTGTGAACGTTGGCATCGATACGTTGCAAATTTACACTCTCGGAGCATAATAGAGCTAAATAATTAAGTTTTACACTTTGTTCGATTAAAGGAGAAAATGTACTGTTTACAAAGTTATACTCTCTGGGCACAACTGAGTAGTCAAATGTTGGTCCGGTTTTGGTTATTGTGAATGTTGGCATCGATACATTGCAAATTGACACTCTCGGGGCATAATAGAACAAAATAGTTAGGTTTTACTCTTTGTTCGATTGAATGAGAAAAAGTACTGTTTCCAAAGTTATACTGTTTGGGCACAACTGAGTAGTCTAATGTTGGTCCGGTTTTGGTTATTGTGAATGTTGGCATCGATACGTTGCAAATTTACACTCTCGGGGCATAATAGAATAATATAATTAGGATTTACTCGTTGTTCGGTTGCATGAGAAAAAGTTCTCGTTTCAAAGTTATGAAGTTAGGCGCAATTGAGTAGTCTAATGTTGGTTCGGTTTGGGTTCTTATGAACGTTGGCATCGATACGTTGCAAATTTACACTCTCGGGGCATAATAGAACAAAATAATTAGGTTTTACCCATTGTTCGATTGAATGAGAAAAAGTACTGTTTACAAAGTTGTACTCTCTGGGCACAACTGAGTAGTCTAATGTTGGTCCGGTTTTGGTTCTTGTGAACGTTGGCATCGATACGTTGCAAATTTACACTCTCGGGGCGTAATAGAACAAAATAATTAGGTTTTACTCTTTATTCGATTGAATGAGAAAAATCTTGTTTCCAAAGTTATCTTGTTTGGCCACAAGAGTAGTCTAATGTTGGTCCGGTTTTGATTCTTGTGAACGTTGGCATCGATACGTTGCAAATTTACACTCTCGGGGCATAATAGATTAATATAATTAGGTTTTACTAGTTGTTCGGTTGCATGAGAAAAAGTACTCGATTCAAAGTTATAAAGTTAAGGCGCAACTGAGTAGTCTAATGTTGGTTCGGTTTTGGTTCTTATGAACGTTGGCATCGATACGTTGCAAATTTATACTCTCGGGGCATAATAGAACAAAATAATTAGGTTTTACTCTTTGTTCGAGTGAATGAGAAAAAGTACTGTTTCCAAAGTTATACTGTTAGGGCGCAACTGAGTAGTCTAATGTTGGTCCGGTTTTGGTTCTTTTGAACGTTGGCATCGATACGTTGCAAATTTACACTCTCGGGGCATAATAGAACAAAATAATTAGGTTTTACTCTTTGTTCGATTGAATGAGAAAAAATCTTTGTTTCCAAAGTTATCTTGTTTGGGCGCAATCGAGTAGTCTAATTTTGGTCCGTTTTTGTTTTTGTGAACGTTGGCATCGATACGTTGCAAATTTACACTATCGGGGCATAATAGAACAAAATAATTAGGTTTTACTCTTTGTTCGATTGAATGAGAAAAATCTTGTTTCCAAAGTTATCTTTGTTAGGCGCTATTGTTGGTTCGGTTTTGGTTCTTATGAACGTTGGTATCGATACGTTGCAAATTTATACTCTCGGGGCATAATAGATTAATATAATTAAGTTTTACTCGTTGTTCGGTTGCATGAGAAAATGTACTCGTTTCAAAGTTATGAAGTTAGGGCGCAACTGAGTAGTCTAATGTTGGTTCGGTTTTGGTTCTTATGAACGTTGGCATCGATACGTTGCAAATTTACACTCTCGGGGCATTATAGAACAAAATAATTAGGTTTTATTCTTTGTTCGATTGAATGAGAAAAAGTACTGTTTCCAAAGTTATACTATTTGGGCGCAACTGAGTAGTCTAATGTTGGTCCGATTTTGGTTTTTGTGAACGTTGGCATCGATACGTTGCAAATTTACACTATCGGGGCATAATAGAACAAAATAACTAGGTTTTACTCTTTGTTCGATTGAATGAGAAAAAGTACTGTTTCCAAAGTTATACTGTTAGGGCGCAACTGAGTAGTCTAATGTTGGTTCGGTTTTGGTTCTTATGAACGTTGGCATCGATACGTTGCAAATTTACACTCTCGGGGCATAATAGATTAATATAATTAGGTTTTACTCGTTGTTCGGTTGCATGAGAAAAAGTACTCGTTTCAAAGTTATGAAGTTAGGGCACAACTGAGTAGTCTAATGTTGGTTCGGTTTTGGTTCTTATGAACGTTGGCATCGATACGTTGCAAATTTACACTCTCGGGGCATAATAGAACAAAATAATTAGGTTTTACTCTTTGTTCGATTGAATGAGAAAAATCTTGTTTACAAAGTTCTACTCTTGGCACAATGGAGTAGTCTAATGTTGGTCCGGTTTTGGTTCTTGTGAACGTTGGCATCGATACGTTGCAAATTTACACTCTCGGGGCATAATAGGACAAAATAATTAGGTATTACTTTTTGTTCTATTTATTGAGAAAAAAATCTTGTTTCCAAAGTTATCTTGTTAGGGCGCAATGAGTAGTCAAATGTTGGTTCGGTTTTGGTTCTTATGAACGTTGGCATCGATACGTTGCAAATTTACACTCTCGGGGCATAATAGAACAAAATAATTAGGTTTTATTCTTTGTTCGATTGAATGAGAAAAAGTACTGTTTCCAAAGTTATAAAGTTAGGGCGCAACTGAGTAGTCTAATGTTGGTTCGGTTTTGGTTCTTATGAACGTTGGTATCGATACGTTGCAAATTTATACTCTCGGGACATAATAGATTAATATAATTAAGTTTTACTCGTTGTTCGGTTGCATGAGAAAACGTACTCGGTTCAAAGTTATGAAATTAGGCGCAAGAGTAGTCTAATGGTGGTCCGGTTTTGGTTCTTATGAACGTTGGCATCGATACGTTGCAAATTTACACTCTCGGGGCATTATAGAACAAAATAATTAGGTTTTATTCTTTGTTCGATTGAATGAGAAAAAGTACTGTTTCCAAAGTTATACTATTTGGGCTCAACTGAGTAGTCTAATGTTGGTCCGGTTTTTGTTTTTGTGAACGTTGGCATCGATACGTTGCAAATTTACACTATCGGGGCATAATAGAACAAAATAATTAGGTTTTACTCTTTGTTCGATTGAATGAGAAAAAGTACTGTTTCCAAAGTTATACTGTTAGGGCGCAACTGAGTAGTCTAATGTTGGTTCGGTTTTGGTTCTTATGAACGTTGGTATCGATACGTTGCAAATTTATACTCTCGGGGCATAATAGATTAATATAATTAAGTTTTACTCGTTCTTCGGTTGCATGAGAAAAAGTACTCGTTTCAAAGTTATGAAGTTAGGGCACAACTGAGTAGTCTAATGTTGGTTCGGTTTTGGTTCTTATGAACGTTTGCATCGATACGTTGCAAATTTACACTCTCGGGGCATAATAGAACAAAATAATTAGGTTTTACTCTTTGTTCGATTGAATGAGAAAAAGTACTGTTTACAAAGTTCTACTCTCTGGGCACAACTGAGTAGTCTAATGTTGGTCCGGTTTTGGTTCTTGTGAACGTTGGCATCGATACACTGCAAATTTACACTCTCGGGGCATAATAGAACAAAATAATTAGGTTTTACTCTTTGTTCGATTGAATGAGAAAAAGTACTGTTTCCAAAGTTATCTTTGTTAGGCGCAATTTGAGTAGTCTAATGTTGTCCGGTTTAGGTTCTTGTGAACGTTGGCATCGATACATTGCAAATTTACACTCTCGGGGCATAATAGAACAAAATAATTAGGTTTTATTCTTTGTTCGATTGAATGAGAAAAAGTACTGTTTCCAAAGTTATACTGTTTGGGCGCAACTGAGTAGTCTAATGTTGGTCCGGTTTTCGTTTTTGTGAACGTTGGCATCGATACGTTGCAAATTTACACTATCGGGGCATAATAGAACAAAATAATTAGGTTTTACTCTTTGTTCGATTGAATGAGAAAAATCTTTGTTTCCAAAGTTATCTTTGTTAGGCGCAAGAGTAGTCTAATGTTGGTTCGGTTTTGGTTCTTATGAACGTTGGTATCGATACGTTGCAAATTTATACTCTCGGGGCATAATAGATTAATATAATTAAGTTTTACTCGTTGTTCGGTTGCATGAGAAAAAGTACTCGTTTCAAAGTTATGAAGTTAGGGCGCAACTGAGTAGTCTAATGTTGGTTCGGTTTTGCTTCTTATGAACGTTGGCATCGATACGTTGCAAATTTACACTCTCGGGGCATAATAGAACAAAATAATTAGGTTTACTCTTTGTTCGATTGAATGAGAAAAAGTACTGTTTACAAAGTTCTACTCTCTGGGCACAACTGAGTAGTCTAATGTTGGTCCGGTTTTGGTTCTTGTGAACGTTGGCATCGATACACTGCAAATTTACACTGTCGGGGCATAATAGAACAAAATAATTGGGTTTTACTCTTTGTTCGATTGAATGAGAAAAAGTACTGTTTCCAAAGTTATACTGTTAGGGCGCAACTGAGTAGTCTAATGTTGGTCCGGTTTTGGTTCTTGTGAACGTTGGCATCGATACGTTGCAAATTTACACTCTCGGGGCATAATAGATTAATATAATTAGGTTTTACTCGTTGTTCGGTTGCATGAGAAAAAGTACTCGTTTCAAAGTTATAAAGTTAGGGCGCAACTGAGTAGTCTAATGTTGGTTCGGTTTTGGTTCTTATGAACGTTGGCATCGATACGTTGCAAATTTATACTCTCGGGGCATAATAGAACAAAATAATTAGTTTTTACTCTTTGTTCGATTGAATGAGAAAAATCTTTTCCAAAGTTATCTTGTTAGGCGCAATCGAGTAGTCTAATGTTGGTTTGGTTTTGGTTCTTGTGAACGTTGGCATCGATACTGTTTGCAAATTTACACTCTCGGGGCGTAATAGAACAATATAATTAGGTTTTACTCTTTGTTCGATTGAATGAGAAAAAGTACTGTTTCCAAAGTTATACTGTTAGGGAGCAACTGAGTAGCCTAATGTTGGTCCGGTTTTGGTTTTTGTGAACGTTGGCATCGATACGTTGCAAATTTACACTCTCGGGGCATAATAGAACAAAATAATTAGGTTTTACTCTTTGTTCGATTGAATGAGAAAAAGTACTGTTTCCAAAGTTATACTGTTTGGGCACAACTAGGTAGTCTAATGTTGGTCCGGTTTTGGTTCTTGTGAACGTTGGCATCGATACATTGCAAATTTGCACTCTCGGGGCATAATAGAACAAAATAATTAGGTTTTACTCTTTGTTCGATTGAATGCGAAAAAAATCTTGTTTCCAAAGTTATCTTGTTTGGGCACAAGAGTAGTCTAATGTTTGTCGGTTTTGTTCTTGTGAACGTTGGCATCGATACGTTACAAATTTACACTCTCGGAGCATAATAGAGCTAAATAATTAAGTTTTACACTTTGTTCGATTAAAGGAGAAAATGTACTGTTTACAAAGTTATACTCTCTGGGCACAACTGAGTAGTCAAATGTTGGTCCGGTTTTGGTTATTGTGAACGTTGGCATCGATACATTGCAAATTGACACTCTCGGGGCATAATAGAACAAAATAGTTAGGTTTTACTCTTTGTTCGATTGAATGCGAAAAAGTACTGTTTCCAAAGTTATACTGTTTGGGCACAACTGAGTAGTCTAATGTTGGTCCGGTTTTGGTTATTGTGAATGTTGGCATCGATACGTTGCAAATTTACACTCTCGGGGCATAATAGAATAATATAATTAGGATTTACTCGTTGTTCGGTTGCATGAGAAAAAGTTCTCGTTTCAAAGTTATGAAGTTAGGGCGCAATTGAGTAGTCTAATGTTGGTTCGGTTTGGGTTCTTATGAACGTTGGCATCGATACGTTGCAAATTTACACTCTCGGGGCATAATAGAACAAAATAATTAGGTTTTACCCGTTGTTCGATTGAATGAGAAAAAGTACTGTTTCCAAAGTTATACTGTTAGGGCGCAACTGAGTAGTCTAATGTTGGTCCGGTTTTGGTTCTTGTGAACGTTGGCATCGATACATTGCAAATTTACACTCTCGTGGCATAATAGAACAAAATAATTAGGTTTTACTCTTTATTCGATTGAATGAGAAAAATCTTGTTTCCAAAGTTATCTTGTTTGGCCACAACTGAGTAGTCTAATGTTGGTCCGGTTTTGATTCTTGTGAACGTTGGCATCGATACGTTGCAAATTTACACTCTCGGGGCATAATAGATTAATATAATTAGGTTTTACTAGTTGTTCGGTTGCATGAGAAAAAGTACTCGATTCAAAGTTATAAAGTTAGGGCGCAACTGAGTAGTCTAATGTTGGTTCGGTTTTGGTTCTTATGAACGTTGGCATCGATACGTTGCAAATTTATACTCTCGGGGCATAATAGAACAAAATAATTAGGTTTTACTATTTGTTCGATTGAATGAGAAAAATCTTGTTTCCAAAGTTATACTTTTAGGGCGCAAGAGTAGTTTATTGTTGGTCCGGTTTTGGTTTTTGTGAACGTTGGCATCGATACGTTGCAAATTTACACTATCGGGGCATAATAGAACAAAATAATTAGGCTTTACTCTTTGTTCGATTGAATGAGAAAAAGTACTGTTTCCAAAGTTATACTGTTTGGGCGCAACTGAGTAGTCTAATGTTGGTCCGATTTTGGTTTTTATGAACGTTGGCATCGATACGTTGCAAATTTACACTATCGGGGCATAATAGAACAAAATAATTAGATTTTACTCTTTGTTCGATTGAATGAGAAAAAGTACTGTTTCCAAAGTTATACTGTTAGGGCGCAACTGAGTAGTCTAATGTTGGTTCGGTTTGGTTCTTATGAACGTTGGTATCGATACGTTGCAAATTTATACTCTCGGGGCATAATAGATTAATATAATTAAGTTTTACTCGTTGTTCGGTTGCATGAGAAAATGTACTCGTTTCAAAGTTATGAAGTTAGGGCGCAACTGAGTAGTCTAATGTTGGTTCGGTTTTGGTTCTTATGAACGTTGGCATCGATACGTTGTAAATTTACACTCTCGGGGCATTATAGAACAAAATAATTAGGTTTTATTCTTTGTTCGATTGAATGAGAAAAAGTACTGTTTCCAAAGTTATACTGTTTGGGCGCAACTGAGTAGTCTAATGTTGGTCCGGTTTTGGTTTTTGTGAACGGTGGCATCGATACGTTGCAAATTTATACTCTCGGGGCATAATAGAACAAAATAATTAGGTTTTACTCTTTGTTCGATTGAATGAGAAAAAGTACTGTTTCGAAAGTTATACTGTTAGGGCGCAACTGAGTAGTCTAATGTTGGTTCGGTTTTGGTTCTTATGAACGTTGGTATCGATAAGTTGCAAATTTATACTCTCGGGGCATAATAGATTAATATAATTAAGTTTTACTCGTTCTTCGGTTGCATGAGAAAAAGTACTCGTTTCAAAGTTATGAAGTTAGGGCACAACTGAGTAGTCTAATGTTGGTTCGGTTTTGGTTCTTATGAACGTTGGCATCGATACGTTGCAAATTTACACTCTCGGGGCATAATAGAACAAAATAATTAGGTTTTACTCTTTGTTCGATTGAATGAGAAAAAATCATTTACAAAGTTCTACTCTCTGGGCACAACTGAGTAGTCTAATGTTGGTCCGGTTTTGGTTCTTGTGAACGTTGGCATCGATACACTGCAAATTTACACTCTCGGGGCATAATAGAAGAAAATAATTAGGTTTTACTCTTTGTTCGATTGAATGAGAAAAAGTACTGTTTCCAAAGTTATCTTGTTAGGCGCAAGCGAGTAGTCTAATGTTGGTTTGGTTTTGGTTCTTGTGAACGTTGGCATCGATACGCAAATTTACACTCTCGGGGCATAATAGAACAAAATAATTAGGTTTTATTCTTTGTTCGATTGAATGAGAAAAATCTTGTTTCCAAAGTTATCTTGTTTGGCGCAAGTGAGTAGTCTAAAGTTGGTCCGGTTTCGTTTTTGAACGTTGGCATCGATACGTTGCAAATTTATACTCTCGGGGCATAATAGAACAAAATAATTAGGTTTTACTCTTTGTTCGATTGAATGAGAAAAAGTACTGTTTCCAAAGTTATCTTTGTTAGGCGCAAGCGAGTAGTCTAATGTTGGTTCGGTTTTGGTTCTTATGAACGTTGGTATCGATACGTTGCAAATTTATACTCTCGGGCATAATAGATTAATATAATTAAGTTTTACTCGTTGTTCGGTTGCATGAGAAAAAGTACTCGTTTCAAAGTTATGAAGTTAGGCGCAACTGAGTAGTCTAATGTTGGTTCGGTTTTGGTTCTTGTGAACGTTGGCATCGATACGTTGCAAATTTACACTCTCGGGGCATAATAGAACAAAATAATTAGGTTTTACTCTTTGTTCGATTGAATGAGAAAAAGTACTGTTTCCAAAGTTCTACTCTTTGGGCACAACTGAGTAGTCTAATGTTGGTCCGGTTTTGGTTCTTGTGAACGTTGGCATCGATACCCTGCAAATTTACATTCTAGGGGCATAATAGAACAAAATAATTAGGTTTTACTCTTTATTCGATTGAATGAGAAAAATCATTTCCAAAGTTATACTGTTTGGGCACAACTGAGTAGTCTAATGTTGGTCCGGTTTTGGTTCTTGTGAACGTTGGCATCGATACGTTGCAAATTTACACTCTCGGGGCATAATAGATTAATATAATTAGGTTTTACTCGTTGTTCGGTTGCATGAGAAAAAGTTCTCGTTTCAAAGTTATGAAGTTAGGGCGCAATTGAGTAGTCTAATGTTGGTTCGGTTTTGGTTCTTATGAACGTTGGCATCGATACGTTGCAAATTTACACTCTCGGGGCATAATAGAACAAAATAATTAGGTTTTACTCTTTGTTCGATTGAATGAGAAAAAGTACTGTTTACAAAGTTCTACTCTCTGGGCACAACTGAGTAGTCTAATGTTGGTCCGGTTTTGGTTCTTGTGAACGTTGGCATCGATACACTGCAAATTTACACTCTCGGGGCATAATAGAACAAAATAATTAGGTTTTACTCTTTATTCGATTGAATGAGAAAAAGTACTGTTTCCAAAGTTATACTGTTTGGGCACAACTGAGTAGTCTAATGTTGGTCCGGTTTTGGTTCTTGTGAACGTTGGCATCGATATGTTGCAAATTTACACTCTCGGGGCATAATAGATTAATATAATTAGGTTTTACTCGTTGTTCGGTTGCGTGAGAAAAAGTTCTCGTTTCAAAGTTATGAAGTTAGGGCGCAATTGAGTAGTCTAATGTTGGTTCGGTTTGGGTTCTTATGAACGTTGGCATCGATACGTTGCAAATTTACACTCTCGGGGCATAATAGAACAAAATAATTAGGTTTTACACTTTGTTCGATTGAATGAGAAAAAGTACTGTTTACAAAGTTGTACTCTCTGGGCACAACTGAGTAGTCTAATGTTGGTCCGGTTTTGGTTCTTGTGAACGTTGGCATCGATACACTGCAAATTTACACTCTCGGGGCATAATAGAACAAAATAATTAGGTTTTACTCTTTATTCGATTGAATGAGAAAAAGTACTGTTTCCAAAGATATACTGTTTGGGCACAACTGAGTAGTCTAATGTTGGTCCGGTTTTGGTTCTTGTGAACGTTGGCATCGATACGTTGCAAATTTACACTCTCGGGGCATAATAGATTAATATAATTAGGTTTTACTCGTTGTTCGGTTGCATGAGAAAAAGTACTCGTTTCAAAGTTATAAAGTTAGGGCGCAACTGAGTAGTCTAATGTTGGTTCGGTTTTGGTTCTTATGAACGTTGGCATCGATACGTTGCAAATTTATACTCTCGGGGCATAATAGAACAAAATAATTAGTTTTTACTCTTTGTTCGATTGAATGAGAGAAAGTACTGTTTCCAAAGTTATACTGTTAGGGCGCAACTGAGTAGTCTAATGTTGGTTTGGTTTTGGTTCTTGTGAACGTTGGCATCGATACTTTGCAAATTTACACTCTCGGGGCATAATAGAACAAAATAATTAGGTTTTACTCTTTGTTCGATTGAATGAGAAAAAGTACTGTTTCCAAAGTTATACTGTTTGGGCGCAACTGAGTAGCCTAATGTTGGTCCGGTTTTGGTTTTTGTGAACGTTGGCATCGATACGTTGCAAATTTACACTATCGGGGCATAATAGAACAAAATAATTAGGTTTTACTCTTTGTCCGATTGAATGAGAAACGTCTTGTTTCCAAAGTTATCTTTGTCTGGGCACAACTAGGTAGTCTAATGTTGGTCCTGCTTTTGGTTCTTGTGAACGTTGGCATCGATACATTGCAAATTTGCACTCTCGGGGCATAATAGAACAAAATAATTAGGTTTTACTCTTTGTTCGATTGAATGCGAAAAAGTACTGTTTCCAAAGTTATACTGTTTGGGCACAACTGAGTAGTCTAATGTTTGTCCGGTTTTTGTTCTTGTGAACGTTGGCATCGATACGTTACAAATTTACACTCTCGGAGCATAATAGAGCTAAATAATTAAGTTTTACACTTTGTTCGATTAAAGGAGAAAATGTACTGTTTACAAAGTTATACTCTCTGGGCACAACTGAGTAGTCAAATGTTGGTCCGGTTTTGGTTATTGTGAACGTTGGCATCGATACATTGCAAATTGACACTCTCGGGGCATAATAGAACAAAATAGTTAGGTTTTACTCTTTGTTCGATTGAATGCGAAAAAGTACTGTTTCCAAAGTTATACTGTTTGGGCACAACTGAGTAGTCTAATGTTGGTCCGGTTTTGGTTATTGTGAATGTTGGCATCGATACGTTGCAAATTTACACTCTCGGGGCATAATAGATTAATATAATTAGGTTTTACTCGTTGTTGCATGTACGAGAAAAGTTCTCGTTTCAAAGTTATGAAGTTAGCAATTGAGTAGTCTAATTTTGGTCCGATTTTGGTTCTTATGAACGTTGGCATGGATACGTTGCGAATTTACACTCTCGGGACATAATAGAACAAAATAATTAGGTTTTACCCATTGTTCGATTGAATGAGAAAAAGTACTGTTTACAAAGTTGTACTCTCTGGGCACAACTGAGTAGTCTAATGTTGGTCCGGTTTTGGTTCTTGTGAACGTTGGCATCGATACACTGCAAATTTACACTCTCGTGGCATAATAGAACAAAATAATTAGGTTTTACTCTTTATTCGATTGAATGAGAAAAAGTACTGTTTCCAAAGTTATACTGTTTGGCCACAACTGAGTAGTCTAATGTTGGTCCGGTTTTGGTTCTTGTGAACGTTGGCATCGATACGTTGCAAATTTACACTCGGGGCACAATAGATTAATATAATTAGGTTTTACTAGTTGTTCGGTTGCATGAGAAAAAGTACTCGATTCAAAGTTATAAAGTTAGCGCAACTTAGTAGTCTATTGTTGGTTCGGTTTTGGTTCTTATGAACGTTGGCATCGATACTTTGCAAATTTATACTTTCGGGGCATAATAGAACAAAATAATTAGGTTTTACTATTTGTTCGATTGAATGAGAAAAAGTACTGTTTCCAAAGTTATACTTTTAGGGCGCAACTGAGTAGTCTAATGTTGGTCCGGTTTTGGTTCTTGTGAACGTTGGCATCGATACGTTGCAAATTTACACTCTCGGGGCATAATAGAACAAAATAATTAGGCTTTACTCTTTGTTCGATTGAATGAGAAAAAGTACTGTTTCCAAAGTTATACTGTTTGGGCGCAACTGAGTAGTCTAATGTTGGTCCGATTTTGGTTTTTGTGAACGTTGGCATCGATACGTTGCAAATTTACACTATCGGGGCATAATAGAACAAAATAATTAGATTTTACTCTTTGTTCGATTGAATGAGAAAAAGTACTGTTTCCAAAGTTATACTGTTAGGGCGCAACTGAGTAGTCTAATGTTGGTTCGGTTTTGGTTCTTATGAACGTTGGTATCGATACGTTGCAAATTTATACTCTTGGGGCATAATAGATTAATATAATTAAGTTTTACTCGTTGTTCGGTTGCATGAGAAAATGTACTCGTTTCAAAGTTATGAAGTTAGGGCGCAACTGAGTAGTCTAATGTTGGTTCGGTTTTGGTTCTTATGAACGTTGGCATCGATACGTTGTAAATTTACACTCTCGGGGCATAATAGAACAAAATAATTAGGTTTTATTCTTTGTTCGATTGAATGAGAAAAAGTACTGTTTCCAAAGTTATACTGTTAGGGCGCAACTGAGTAGTCTAATGTTGGTCCGGTTTTGGTTCTTGTGAACGTTGGCATGGATACGTTGCAAATTTACACTATCGGGTCATAATAGAACAAAATAATTAGGTTTTACTCTTTGTTCGATTGAATGAGAAAAAGTACTGTTTCCAAAGTTATACTGTTAGGGCGCAACTGAGTAGTCTAATGTTGGTTCGGTTTTGGTTCTTATGAACGTTGGTATCGATAAGTTGCAAATTTATACTCTCGGGGCATAATAGATTAATATAATTAAGTTTTACTCGTTCTTCGGTTGCATGAGAAAAAGTACTCGTTTCAAAGTTATGAAGTTAGGGCACAAACCGAGCGCCTAATGTTGGTTCGGTTTTGGTTCTTATGAACGTTGGCATCGATACGTTGCAAATTTACACTCTCGGGCATAATAGAACAAAATAATTAGGTTTTACTCTTTGTTCGATTGAATGAGAAAAAGTACCGTTTACAAAGTTCTACTCTGGGCACAACCGAGTAGTCTAATGTTGGTCCTGGTTTTGGTTCTCGTGAACATTGGCAACGATACATTGCAAATTTACACTCTCGGGCATAATAGAACAAAATAATTAGGTTTTACTCTTTGTTCGATTGAATGAGAAAAAGTACTGTTTCCAAAGTTATACTGTTAGGGCGCAACTGAGTAGTCTAATGTTGGTTTGGTTTTGGTTCTTTTGAACGTTGGCATCGATACGCTGCAAATTTACACTCTCGGGGCATAATAGAACAAAATAATTAGGTTTTACTCTTTGTTCGATTGAATGAGAAAAAGTACTGTTTCCAAAGTTATACTGTTAGGGCGCAACTGAGTAGTCTAATGTTGGTTCGGTTTTGGTTCTTATGAACGTTGGTATCGATACGTTGCAAATTTATACTCTCGGGGCATAATAGATTAATATAATTAGGTTTTACTCGTTGTTCGGTTGCATGAGAAAAAGTACTCGTTTCAAAGTTATGAAGTTAGGGCGCAACTGAGTAGTCTAATGTTGGTTCGGTTTTGGTTCTTTTGAACGTTGGCATCGATACGTTGCAAATTTACACTCTCGGGGCATAATAGAAAAAAATAATTATGTTTTACTCTTTGTTCGATTGAATGAGAAAAAGTACTGTTTACAAAGTTCTACTCTCTGGGCACAACTGAGTAGTCTAATGTTGGTCCGGTTTTGGTTCTTGTGAACGTTGGCATCGATACCCTGCAAATTTACATTCTAGGGGCATAATAGAACAAAATAATTAGGTTTTACTCTTTATTCGATTGAATGAGAAAAAGTACTGTTTCCAAAGATATACTGTTTGGGCACAACTGAGTAGTCTAATGTTGGTCCGGTTTTGGTTCTTGTGTACGTTGGCATCGATACGTTGCAAATTTACACTCTCGGGGCATAATAGATTAATATAATTAGGTTTTACTCGTTGTTCGGTTGCATGAGGAAAAGTTCTCGTTTCAAAGTTGTAAAGTTAGGCGCAATTGAGTAGTCTAATGTTGGTTCGGTTTGGGTTCTTATGAACGTTGGCATCGATAGGTTGCAAATTTACACTCTCGGGGCATAATAGAACAAAATAATTAGGTTTTACTCTTTGTTCGATTGAATGAGAAAAAGTACTGTTTACAAAGTTCTACTCTCTGGGCACAACTGAGTAGTCTAATGTTGGTCCGGTTTTGGTTCTTGTGAACGTTGGCATCGATACACTGCAAATTTACACTCTCGGGGCATAATAGAACAAAATAATTAGGTTTTACTCTTTATTCGATTGAATGAGAAAAAATACTGTTTCCAAAGTTATACTGTTTGGGCACAACTGAGTAGTCTAATGTTGGTCCGGTTTTGGTTCTTGTGAACGTTGGCATCGATATGTTGCAAATTTACACTCTCGGGGCATAATAGATTAATATAATTAGGTTTTACTCGTTGTTCGGTTGCGTGAGAAAAAGTTCTCGTTTCAAAGTTATGAAGTTAGGGCGCAATTGAGTAGTCTAATGTTGGTTCGGTTTGGGTTCTTATGAACGTTGGCATCGATACGTTGCAAATTTACACTCTCGGGGCATAATAGAACAAAATAATTAGGTTTTACACTTTGTTCGATTGAATAAGAAAAAGTACTGTTTACAAAGTTGTACTCTCTGGGCACAACTGAGTAGTCTAATGTTGGTCCGGTTTTGGTTCTTGTCAACGTTGGCATCGATACACTGTAAATTTACACTCTCGGGGCATAATAGAACAAAATAATTAGGTTTTACTCTTTATTCGATTGAATGAGAAAAAGTACTGTTTCCAAAGTTATACTGTTTGGGCAATAACCGAGTAGTCTAATGTTGGTCCTGGTTTTGGTTCTTGTGAACGTTGGCATCGATACGTTGCAAATTTACACTCTCGGGCATAATAGATTAATATAATTAGGTTGTACACGTTGTTCGGTTGCATGAGAAAAAGTACTGGTTTCAAAGTTATAAAGTTAGGGCGCAACTGAGTAGTCTAATGTTGGTTCGGTTTTGGTTCTTATGAACGTTGGCATCGATACGTTGCAAATTTATACTCTCGGGGCATAATAGAACAAAATAATTAGGTTTTACTCTTTGTTCGATTGAATGAGAAAAAGTACTGTTTCCAATGTTATACTGTTAGGGCGCAACTGAGTAGTCTAATGTTGGTATGGTTTTGGTTCTTGTGAACGTTGGCATCGATACGTTGCAAATTTACACTCTCGGGGCATAATAGAACAAAATAATTAGGTTTTATTCTTTGTTCGATTGAATGAGAAAAAGTACTGTTTCCAAAGTTATACTGTTTGGGCGCAACTGAGTAGTCTAATGTTGGTCCGGTTTTGGTTTTTGTGAACGTTGGCATCGATACGTTGCAAATTTACTCTATCGTGGCATAATAGAACAAAATAATTAGGTTTTACTCTTTGTTCGATTGAATAAGAAAAAGTACTGTTTCCAAAGTTATACTGTTAGGGCGCAACTGAGTAGTCTAATGTTGGTTCGGTTTTGGTTCTTATGAACGTTGGTATCGATACGTTGCAAATTTATACTCTCGGGTCATAATAGATTAATATAATTAAGTTTTACTCGTTGTTCGGTTGCATGAGAAAAAGTACTCGTTTCAAAGTTATGAAGTTAGGGCGCAACTGAGTAGTCTAATGTTGGTTCGGTTTTGGTTCTTATGAACGTTGGCATCGATACGTTGCAAATTTACACTCTCGGGGCATAATAGAACAAAATAATTAGGTTTTACTCTTTGTTCGATTGAATGAGAAAAAGTACTGTTTACAAAGTTATACTCTCTGGGCACAACTGAGTAGTCTAATGTTGGTCCGGTTTTGGTTATTGTGAACGTTGGCATCGATACATTGCAAATTTACACTCTCGGGGCATAATAGAACAAAATAATTAGGTTTTACTCTTTATTCGATTGAATGCGAAAAAGTACTGTTTCCAAAGTTATACTGTTTGGGCACAACTGAGTAGTCTAATGTTGGTCCGGTTTTGGTTATTGTGAATGTTGGCATCGATACGTTGCAAATTTACACTCTCGGGGCATAATAGAATAATATAATTAGGATTTACTCGTTGTTCGGTTGCATGAGAAAAAGTTCTCGTTTCAAAGTTATGAAGTTAGGGCGCAATTGAGTAGTCTAATGTTGGTTCGGTTTGGGTTCTTATGAACGTTGGCATCGATACGTTGCAAATTTACACTCTCGGGGCATAATAGAACAAAATAATTAGGTTTTACCCATTGTTCGATTGAATGAGAAAAAGTACTGTTTACAAAGTTGTACTCTCTGGGCACAACTGAGTAGTCTAATGTTGGTCCGGTTTTGGTTCTTGTGAACGTTGGCATCGATACACTGTAAATTTACACTCTCGGGGCATAATAGAACAAAATAATTAGGTTTTACTCTTTATTCGATTGAATGAGAAAAAGTACTGTTTCCAAAGTTATACCGTTTTGGCCACAACCGAGTAGTCTAATGTTGGTCCTGCTTTGATTCTTGTGAACGTTGGCATCGATACGTTGCAAATTTACACTCTCGGGCATAATAGATTAATATAATTAGGTTTTACTAGTTGTTCGGTTGCATGAGAAAAAGTACTCGATTCAAAGTTATAAAGTTAGGGCGCAACTGAGTAGTCTAATGTTGGTTCGGTTTTGGTTCTTATGAACGTTGGCATCGATACGTTGCAAATTTATACTCTCGGGGCATAATAGAACAAAATAATTAGGTTTTACTATTTGTTCGATTGAATGAGAAAAAGTACTGTTTCCAAAGTTATACTTTTAGGGCGCAACTGAGTAGTCTAATGTTGGTCCGGTTTTGGTTTTTGTGAACGTTGGCATCGATACGTTGCAAATTTACACTATCGGGGCATAATAGAACAAAATAATTAGGTTTTACTCTTTGTTCGATTGAATGAGAAAAAGTACTGTTTCCAAAGTTATACTGTTAGGGTACAACTGAGTAGTCTAATGTTGGTCCGATTTTGGTTTTTGTGAACGTTGGCATCGATACGTTGCAAATTTACACTCTCGGGGCATAATAGAACAAAATAATTAGGTTTTACTCTTTGTTCGGTTGCATGAGAAAAAGTAATCGTTTCCAAAGTTATACCGTTAGTTAAATCGAGTAGTCTAATGTTGGTCCGGTTTTGGTTCTTGTGAACGTTGGCATCGATACGTTGCAAATTACCCTCTCGGGGCATAATTGATTAATATAATTAGGTTTTACTCGTTGTTCGGTTGCATTCAAAAAAGTACTCGTTTCAAAGTTATAATGTTAGGCGCAAATCGAGTAGTCTAATGTTGGTCCGGTTTTGGTTCTTGTGAACGTTGGCATCGATACGTTGCAAATTTACACTCTCGGGGCATAATAGAACAAAATAATTAGGTTTTATTCTTTGTTCGATTGAATGAGAAAAAGTACTGTTTCCAAAGTTATACTGTTTGGGCGCAACTGAGTAGTCTAATGTTGGTCCGGTTTTGGTTTTTGTGAACGTTGGCATCGATACGTTGCAAATTTACACTATCGGGGCATAATAGAACAAAATAATTAGGTTTTACTCTTTGTTCGATTGAATGAGAAAAAGTACTGTTTCCAAAGTTATACTGTTAGGGCGCAACTGAGTAGTCTAATGCTGGTTCGGTTTTGGTTCTTATGAACGTTGGTATCGATAAGTTGCAAATTTATACTCTCTGGGCATAATAGATTAATATAATTAAGTTTTACTCGTTCTTGCATGAGAAAAAGTACTCGCTTTCAAAGTTATGCTGTTTGGGCACAACGGAGTAGTCTAATGTTGGTTCGGTTTTGGTTCTTATGAACGTTGGCATCGATACGTTACAAATTTACACTCTCGGGGCATAATAGAACAAAATAATTAGGTTTTACTCTTTGTTCGATTGAATGAGAAAAAGTACTGTTTACAAAGTTCTACTCTCTAGGCACAACTGAGTAGTCTAATGTTGGTCCGGTTTTGGTTCTTGTGAACGTTGGCATCGATACACTGCAAATTTACACTCTCGGGGCATAATAGAAGAAAATAATTAGGTTTTACTCTTTGTTCGATTGAATGAGAAAAAGTACTGTTTCCAAAGTTATACTGTTAGGGCGCAACTGAGTAGTCTAATGTTGGTTTGGTTTTGGTTCTTGTGAACGTTGGCATCGATACGCTGCAAATTTACACTCTCGGGGCATAATAGAACAAAATAATTAGGTTTTATTCTTTGTTCGATTGAATGAGAAAAAGTACTGTTTCCAAAGTTATACTGTTTGGGGGCAACCGGGTAGTCTAAAGTTGGTCCTGCTGCTTTTGTGAACGTTGGCATCGATACGTTGCAAATTTACACTCTCGGGGCATAATAGAACAAAATAATTAGGTTTTACTCGTTGTTCGGTTGCATGAGAAAAAGTACTCGTTTCAAAGTTATAAAGTTAGGGCGCAACTGAGTAGTATAATGTTGGTTCGGTTTTGGTTCTTATGAACGTTGGTATCGATACGTTGCAAATTTATACTCTCGGGGCATAATAGATTAATATAATTAAGTTTTATTCTTTGTTCGATTGAATGAGAAAAAGTACTGTTTCCAAAGTTATACTGTTTGGGCGCAACTGAGTAGTCTAATGTTGGTCCGGTTTTGGTTCTTGTGAACGTTGGCATCGATACGTTGCAAATTTACACTCTCGGGGCATAATAGAACAAAATAATTAGGTTTTACTCTTTGTTCGATTGAATGAGAAAAAGTACTGTTTACAAAGTTCTACTCTCTGGGCACAACTGAGTAGTCTAATGTTGGTCCGGTTTTGGTTCTTGTGAACGTTGGCATCGATACCCTGCAAATTTACATTCTAGGGGCATAATAGAACAAAATAATTAGGTTTTACTCTTTATTCGATTGAATGAGAAAAAGTACTGTTTCCAAAGATATACTGTTTGGGCACAACTGAGTAGTCTAATGTTGGTCCGGTTTTGGTTCTTGTGAACGTTGGCATCGATACGTTGCAAATTTACACTCTCGGGGCATAATAGATTAATATAATTAGGTTTTACTCGTTGTTCGGTTGCATGAGAAAAAGTTCTCGTTTCAAAGTTATGAAGTTAGGGCGCAATTGAGTAGTCTAATGTTGGTTCGGTTTGGGTTCTTATGAACGTTGGCATCGATAGGTTGCAAATTTACACTCTCGGGGCATAATAGAACAAAATAATTAGGTTTTACTCTTTGTTCGATTGAATGAGAAAAAGTACTGTTTACAAAGTTCTACTCTCTGGGCACAACTGAGTAGTCTAATGTCGGTCCGGTTTTGGTTCTTGTGAACGTTGGCATCGATACACTGCAAATTTACACTCTCGGGGCATAATAGAACAAAATAATTAGGTTTTACTCTTTATTCGATTGAATGAGAAAAAGTACTGTTTCCAAAGTTATACTGTTTGGGCACAACTGAGTAGTCGAATGTTGGTCCGGTTTTGGTTCTTGTGAACATTGGCATCGATACGTTGCAAATTTACACTCTCGGGGCATAATAGATTAATATAATTAGGTTTTACTCGTTGTTCGGTTGCGTGAGAAAAAGTTCTCGTTTCAAAGTTATGAAGTTAGGGCGCAATTGAGTAGTCTAATGTTGGTTCGGTTTGGGTTCTTATGAACGTTGGCATCGATACGTTGCAAATTTACACTCTCGGGGCATAATAGAACAAAATAATTAGGTTTTACTCTTTGTTCGATTGAATAAGAAAAAGTACTGTTTACAAAGTTGTACTTTCTGGGCACAACAGGGTAGTCTAATATTGGTCCGGTTTTGGTTCTTGTGAACGTTGGCATCGATACACCGTAAATTTACACTCTCGGGGCATAATAGAACAAAATAATTAGGTTTTACTCTTTATTCGATTGAATGAGAAAAAGTACTGTTTCCAAAGATATACTGTTTGGGCACAACTGAGTAGTCTAATGTTGGTCCGGTTTTGGTTCTTGTGAACGTTGGCATCGATACGTTGCAAATTTACACTCTCGGGGCATAATAGATTAATATAATTAGGTTTTACTCTTTGTTCGATTGAATGAGAAAAAGTACTGCTTTCAAAGTTATACTGTTAGGGCGCAACTGAGTAGTCTAATGTTGGTCCGGTTTTGGTTCTTGTGAACGTTGGCATGGATACGTTGCGAATATACACTCTCGGGGCGTAATAGAACAATATAATTAGGTTTTACTCTTTGTTCGATTGAATGAGAAAAAGTACTGTTTCCAATGTTATACTGTTAGGGCGCAACTGAGTAGTCTAATGTTGGTATGGTTTTGGTTCTTGTGAACGTTGGCATCGATACGCTGCAAATTTACACTCTCGGGGCATAATAGAACAATATAATTAGGTTTTACTCTTTGTTCGATTGAATGAGAAAAAGTACTGCTTTCAAAGTTATACTGTTTGGGCGCAACTGAGTAGTCTAATGTTGGTCCGGTTTTGGTTCTTGTGAACGTTGGCATCGATACGTTGCAAATTTACACTCTCGGGGCATAATAGAACAAAATAATTAGGTTTTACTCTTTATTCGATTGAATGAGAAAAAGTACTGTTTCCAAAGATATACTGTTTGGGCACAACTGAGTAGTCTAATGTTGGTCCGGTTTTGGTTCTTGTGAACGTTGGCATCGATACGTTGCAAATTTACACTCTCGGGGCATAATAGATTAATATAATTAAGTTTTACTCGTTGTTCGGTTGCATGAGAAAAAGTACTCGTTTCAAAGTTATGAAGTTAGGGCGCAACTGAGTAGTCTAATGTTGGTTCGGTTTTGGTTCTTATGAACGTTGGCATCGATACGTTGCAAATTTACACTCTCGGGGCATAATAGAACAAAATAATTAGGTTTTATTCTTTGTTCGATTGAATGAGAAAAAGTACTGTTTACAAAGTTCTACACTCTGGGCACAACTGAGTAGTCTAATGTTGGTCCGGTTTTGGTTCTTGTGAACGTTGGCATCGATACACTGTAAATTTACACTCTCGTGGCATAATAGAACAAAATAATTAGGTTTTACTCTTTATTCGATTGAATGAGAAAAAGTACTGTTTCCAAAGTTATACTGTTTGGGCACAACTGAGTAGTCTAATGTTGGTCCGGTTTTGGTTCTTGTGAACGTTGGCATCGATACGTTGCAAATTACACTCTCGGGGCATAATAGATTAATATAATTAGGTTTTACTCTTTGTTCGATTGAATGAGAAAAAGTACTGTTTCCAAAGTTATACTGTTAGGGCGCAACTGAGTAGTCTAATGTTGGTTCGGTTTTGGTTCTTATGAACGTTGGCATCGATACGTTGCAAATTTATACTCTCGGGGCATAATAGAACAAAATAATTAGGTTTTACTCTTTGTTCGATTGAATGAGAAAAAGTACAGTTTCCAAAGTTATACTGTTAGGGCGCAACTGAGTAGTCTAATGTTGGTCCGGTTTTGGTTTTTGTGAACGTTGGCATCGATACGCAAATTTACACTCTGGGGCATAATAGAACAAAATAATTAGGTTTTATTCTTTGTTCGATTGAATGAGAAAAGTAATCGCTTCCAAAGTTATACTGTTAGGGCACAACTGAGTAGTCTAATGTTGGTCCGGTTTTGGTTTTTGTGAACGTTGGCATCGATACGTTGCAAATTTACACTCTCGGGGCATAATAGATTAATATAATTAGATTTACTCATTGTTCTATTGCATGAGAAAAGTTCTCGTTTCAAAGTTATGAAGTTAGGGCGCAATTGAGTAGTCTAATGTTGGTTCGGTTTGGGTTCTTATGAACGTTGGCATCGATACGTTGCAAATTTACACTCTGGGGCATAATAGAACAAAATAATTAGGTTTTACTCTTTGTTCGATTGAATGAGAAAAAGTACTGTTTCCAAAGTTATACTGTTAGGGCGCAACTGAGTAGTCTAATGTTGGTTTGGTTTTGGTTCTTGTGAACGTTGGCATCGATACGCTGCAAATTTACACTCTCGAGGCATAATAGAACAAAATAATTAGGTTTTATTCTTTGTTCGATTGAGAAAAAAATCGTTTCCAAAGTTATACCGTTTGGGCGCAATCGAGTAGTCTAATGTTGTTCCGGTTTTGGTTCTTGTGAACGTTGGCATCGATACGTTGCAAATTTACACTATCGGGGCATAATAGAACAAAATAATTAGGTTTTACTCTTTGTTCGATTGAATGAGAAAAAGTACTGTTTCCAAAGTTATACTGTTAGGGCGCAACTGAGTAGTCTAATATTGGTTCGGTTTTGGTTCTTATGAACGTTGGTATCGATACGTTGCAAATTTATACTCTCGGGGCATAATAGATTAATATAATTAAGTTTTACTCGTTGTTCGGTTGCATGAGAAAAAGTACTAGTTTCAAAGTTATGAAGTTAGGGCGCAACTGAGTAGTCTAATGTTGGTTCGGTTTTGATTCTTATGAACGTTGGCATCGATACGTTGCAAATTTACACTCTCGGGGCATAATAGAACAAAATAATTAGGTTTTACTCTTTGTTCGATTGAATGAGAAAAAGTACTGTTTACAAAGTTCTACTCTCTGGGCACAACTGAGTAGTCTAATTGTAAGGACTCGAAACTGCAAAACGAGAAAATTGGACTATGATTCAAATTGATCAAAGTCAAGTTAGGAATGCCTTAGAGTGATTAAAGGCATTAAGTAAGCTAAAAGTGCATTGGAAATGACCAGATCAAATCGGAGCTTTAAAAGAAGATTTAAAATTTTCTGTGTGAAACGGGGCAGATAAATTAGCAGAAAATGCACAGTGTCGGAAAATTATGAAAACTGGAGGGTATGTCAGGATTATTATTATGAGGCTGGATTTAAAGTTTCATGCCATTCTGACACCCGAAAATGCCCAAAATTGGGCTGTGCATTAGAGGGGTATTTTGGTAATTATGGATACAAGAGAGCTATTTGTATTTGACTTCTCTCTTGACCCTCATTACTTGCACCCTAAGCAAAGGAAAAGGCTCCTCTCTCTCTCTCTTTTGGATGATAGAAAGAGAAGGAGAAAAAGAAGAGAAAAAGAAGAGAAGGAAGAAGAAGTTGGAGAAAGAGCTTGGAGGAGTGAGATTTCCCTCACTAGCCTTCTTCTTCATCGAGAAAAGAGTTGCTCAAGGTAGGCTTCAGATTTTCTAAAGCCTTATATTTCTAGGGTTTTGTTAGTTAGCCTTAGAATGGGATTTTAGAGAACTCTAGAATGCTAGCTAGTTGCTAGAAGCATAATCTAGAGACCGTTACGGCTGTTTTTGCCGAAGTTGTGAGCTAGGGCTCCAAATGTGATTTTGCTAACGGTTAGGGTTTGATCTAGTTTAACCCTATGTTTATGATGGTTTTAGGCTCGGGAGCACTCCCGCGAAAACAGTTAGCGATTCCGACGAGCGAGTGCGGAGAAATCGAGCCGGGAGCCTAATCGGGCTCAAATTGCCGTAGAGTGCGGCGAAGCCTTCGAGAGTTCGGCGAAGTGCGCCGGTGGAGCCTACACGGTATTAGAAGGTGGGGGTGTCCATCCCGGCACTGGCCGCTCCCTATGTCCGTATGTGCATATGTATATAGTATCGATCTAATGTAAATTGTCGAAAACAAGTTAGGTAAGATACTCCTTTATTGCATGTAGTTCTAGCTAGTGTAGCGTGATATGCTTGACACTAGGGTAGAATACATGAATAAAGGCGAGTGATGACATTGAAACCCTAAAGTAGAAAACTTATATGAGTTGGCAAAACTGAAAGACATTCCTTTATTTGCATGTGATTCTAGCTAGTGTAGCGTGATATGCTTGACACTAGGGTAGAATACATGAATAAAGGTGAATGATGACATTGAAACTCTAGTGTAAAGAACTTGTATGAGTTTGAGAACTAAGAACAAACGACAACATAGATCGAGTGGCATCTAGTTGAATGATAACCTAGATCGAGTGGCATCTAGTTGAATGATAACCTAGATCGAGTGGCATCTAGTAAATGAGAACATTGACAAATGACATGTTGAACTAGAGTCTAGGTGAACTCTATGCATGATGAACTAGAGGTGATAGTTCTGAGAGTTGTTAACCTTAGTTGATAGGGTATCCTCAGTTGGCGAGGATTGGATCATACTCACACAGTCTGTTTGAGCTTGTGGTGGTCGCTCCACACAAGCAGTGCACTCCGGAGTTGTCTCACGAGCGGGGTAGCTCACCGGGTGAGATACGAGCGGGGTAGCTCCTCACCTATGCCTTTGGGATGCACTCGGAGTTGTCACACGAGCGGGGTAGCTCACCGGGTGGGATACGAGCGGGGTAGCTCCTCGCCCATTGGGTGGGAGGTGAGTCGGGCGAAGGCGGGGTAGCTCTTCACTGTGAGATTTGAGCGGGGTAGCTCTTTACATGTGAGATTTGAGCGGGGTAGCTCATCACTTGTGAGATTTGAGATATCGATGAGGCGAAAGGCGGGGTAGCCCTTCACCTCTTCACCTACTAGATTTGTAGTGTGAGTACCATGAGATTTGAGATCTTAGGCGGGGTAGCCTAGTGGATTGGGTAACGAAAGAATATGTTTCCTGTTAAACATAGTATAGTGTGATAGTTTCCTTTATGCTAATTAGCATGTTTACTTATGTTGTTTAACATAGTAGAAATATCGATAGCATGATTTACAGCATTCCATATTATCGATAGCATGATTTACTGCTTTTCTATATAACTATCTATCTGTGCATACCTATGCCGTATGGACCTAGTGGGGAGATCGGTGGAGTCGGTGGCCGAGCCCACTGGGAACTAAGGAAGTTAGTTCTCACCCCACCACTATTACGGGGCCTAGCGCGGGTACGGAGGGCGAGGATCGCGGTAAGGGCATAGCGCCCTAGATCGAGGTAGCGACCACTGTTGCATTAGAGGCGCCCGAGTTGTCGAGTGTAGATCTTGTATAGGTGTGAGATTTGTGAGATGTTGTAAATATTCATTTTGCAAGTTCAAGGTAAACTTGTTGTAAATGATGTTGAAACATGAATGTAATAGCTAAGTGTTTCTCTCTTTGTATACTTGTATATCATACTTGTATCGCTTGCTCTTGTATGGTTGGCACTCTTAGTGCTTTGGTTAGTCATGAATAAAAATGAAATTCTCGTTCTTGTACATGACTCGTTTGTTGAGCCTTGGGAGGGCGGGGGGAGAGTCTTTGTCCGTCGGCGTACGTTTGACGTGCGTGCGAGCCAAATTGGCGGTCGCGGGGCGTGACAGATAAGAGGGTATCAGAGCCATAAGAGCAAGTAAAGAGAGAGTCTAGGACGACCTAGGAGACCCTAGGATGGAAGCCTAAGGCGATAGGTGCGTGAGGGGAACGTGGACCTATTGCGGTGGCGGAGGTTAAAGGATTGGGTAGATATGGTTATAGGTCTCTAGTAGTTACTAGAGATGGACTCGAGTGGTATTAATTCTCGACTCGAGGTAATTATGTCGGCGGCCGACGACATAATACTAAGAGCCCAGAATGAGTACGTGTAAGGAAGTGAATTCTCAAAATATGAGGATTGTACTTCATCCGGAATCGACTAAGTGTCGTGGTAGTGAGAATCGGAGAGATCGAAGCTGACTCTAAGCCAAAAAGTGCATTAGAGTAGACCCCGACCGCAAATGGTGCAAACTGCTCCATTCTGCAGTTTTTGGCCAGTGGAGACCGGACACCCCATGGAGACCGGATGCCACAAGGAGCCCTGCTGTGCAGGGGAAGAAATTCGGCTAAGTCCAGAAATACTAGCTCTCGGGATCCGGACAATGAGGAATGTCCGGACATCCATTGTCCGGACAATCCGTGAAGACCGGACCCGTCGTTGGAGAAAGCGCTTTGAGGGTTTCGTAAGCCAATCCGTGAATTCTCGAAATCCGAGAGTTGCACCATGTTTAGAATCGACTGATTGTCGATTGGATGGACTTCGGGAAGTTCGAAGTTGATCCGAAGGCAAAAAGTGCACCGGAGTTGCTCCCGGTGAAGTTCGAAGCCTTCGGGCGTTTTTGTGCGCGTAGGCGCGAAAACGGAACCCGAAGAGCTATGTCGGGTTGCGAGCTGAATCCGACATTAGCGTGGATGAAAAGATGATGAAAAAGTGTTCGAAAACATGTTTGGAAAGTCTCGGTGCGATTTGAAAAGAATCGGAGGCAAGACGAGCGAAAACGGAGAAGAAACGAAAAATCTTTGAAATTTGGCTAAGTCCTTAAATGTTGGGTGAGGAGACCAGGTCCGGACAAAGAAAGTCTTTGTCCAGGACAATGGGTATCCGGACAATGGATCTTTGTCCGGACACGATGGTATCAAATGGGCAAAAATGGATTTCGGAGGGTCTTTGTCCAGGACATTGAGGGGATGTCAGGTCCACTGCGACGAAAATGCCCAGTTTGGTGCAGTTTGAATTGTTGCGGGGGCTTTTGGCATTTTGTTACAATAGAGCCTATAGAGGGCATTTCACCCTCTCATTTCTCATTTCCTCCACACTCCTCTTCACACATTTCCCTCCTCTCTCTCTCTAACGGCAAGAAGAAGGAGAAGAGGATAGAAGAAGGAGAAGGAGAAGTAGAAGGAGATTTTGGTGGAGAAGCAAGCTAAGAGGAAGAACCTTAGCTTCATCTTCTTCCTCTCCACCATTGGAGCTTCTACTTGAGGTAAGCTCTTGTGAGCTTTCATGGTAGACTTTGCTAGGATGGGTTTTATCCTTTGGGGATAATTTTTATGGAACCCTAGCATCTCTAAGAAGTGATTTACACCGTCGATTCGAGCTCTAACGCGGGATTTTGCTCGGGGCAAAATCTAGGGCTCAAATTGGGGCTTTTCTTAGGAAGGGGGTTTGATCTCTTTTAACCTCATTTCTAACATATTGTTAGGTCCACGAACGCGTGCGAGGCGACGGTTCGTCGATTCGACGAACGGTTTAAGCGTCAAGGCCAAACAAAGGCTTTCAGCTTTGGTTTTGACCCGAGGAGTCAAAGTAGGCATTGGAGGCAACGAAAGCGGCGTTGTTGCTTCAAGGAACGTCCCAAAAGGTGGGGGGTGTCTTACCGAAGCCGTTGGGCTCCCTTTTATGTCTAAGTAAATATTGGTCATATTGCATATATATGTACATATGTATATAGTTTTCATGCATGATAGGGTTAGTATGATTAAATGACTATTCTAGTGTGCCTCCTTATCGTGCGTGACTATGGTGTTGCATTAGGACATAGGAGTATGCTTGCATACCTTCCTTATCGTGCGGCACCATAGGCTTGCATTTGGACATAGGAAGCAAAGGAATGAGTATAATGACATTGAACCCTAGAGACAATTTAATTATGCATGATTATCAACTAGAGATACATGAACCAAGTATAGAGCTTGATAATTGACGTTATGACGTTATGACTTAGTGTAAAGAACACTAGAGATATGTGAATGTGAACCAAGTATACAACTTGATGATTAACATTATGACATAGTATAAAGAATACTAGTGACATGTGTACCAAGTAGATCACATGATGACTAGTGGTATTGAACTTAGTGTAAAGAACACTAGAGCTACAAGAACCAAGCATAGAACTTGATGAATGACAATGGTATGTGACATAGTGTTAGAGAACACCTATGTATGATTTCCCCTGCGTGGATGCCCTCCAAATGGAGGAGAAGATCATACTCACACAGTCTGCTCAGCGCTCGTGGTTGGTCGCTCCACACGAGTAGTGCGAGTCTCCGGAGGTCTTGGCACGTGATTCGATAGGGCTAGCCTATGTGGGGTCCCGAGGGATAGCCTATGTGGGGTCCCGCAGACAACCCATGAGGTTGAATGTGTTGAGTCGTGGGCGTGCCTACGGGCTAGCCAAGGATTGGGTAATAACATAAGAACATAATGAGTATTTCATACATACTTGATTGGAACATAGTAGCATGATAGATATTTCATAACTATATCATGATCTTATTGTTTCAGGCATAGCAGTAGTTGCATTGTTTATATCATGCTTTACTTACCGCAGTTACAGCTTTAAATTATCTATCTATCTATCTGCTTTTGCCTGCTTAGACCTAGTGGGGAGATCGGTGGGGTCGGTGGCCGAGCCCACTGGGAACTAAGGAAGTTAGTTCTCACCCCACTCTATCACAGGTACTAGCTCACGGGCGGTCGAGGAGGATCGCGGTAAGGGCACCGCGCCCTAGTTGATAGTGGCCACCTACTTGCATTAGAGCCACCCGTGGTATATTTTGGAGTCAAAATTGTATAAAGAAATGATGTAACCTACATTTTGGGAGATGAACATGTAATTATATTTTGAAGTTAAACAATGTAAACGAATGTTGAATGATTGTAATAGTTAGACCCTTCTCTCTTTATATTACTTGTATGGAATACTTGTATCTTGCTCTTATTGTTGTTCGCACCTTTAGGTGCATCTTTTTGTCATGTATGATGTAGAATTTCATTTCCTGGCAATTCTTTGTACATGACTTGTTGTCGAGCCTTGGGCGGACGGGGAGCGATCGGCGTTCTCGAAGCAAGACAAATTGGTAGCGGTCTCGGGGCGTGACAGGTATTCTTTTGGTATCAGAGCAAGTAAGAGCAAGTAAAGAGAGAGTCTAGGATGACCCTAGGGAACTCTAGGATGGTAAACTCTAAGGCTATAGGTACGTGAGCGGAACGTGGACCTATGCCATGTGGCGGAAGTTAATTCGATTGGGTCGAAGTAACGGTTGAGATGTCTCTAGTTTTGAATAGAGATGGATTCAAGGGTATTAGTTCTTGGCTTGAAGTGTTTGTGTTGGGCGGCCGACAACATGACACCGAGAGTCTAGAATAAGTACACTTGTGTGCTTCCGCCTAATTCTTAAATGTTGAGTCTCGTAGACTGTTAATCACGAGTAAGTAGATGGGTTAAGATAACTAACCCAGTTATTGCGTTTCAGGAACTAATGCCTCCGAGACGCTACACGCGTAGGTCGGGTCCGGCATCATCGTCGGGAGACCCGGATCTACCCGGACCTCCTTTGGCACCGGAGACGACGGGCCCTAGCGAGGTGCAGGAGTTGTTGACGGGTCGGTTCGATCGGCTCCAAGAGCTAATGGAGCAACAGATAGCGGCGACGGCTGCAGCGACGGCGAGAATCGTGCTCCACCCGCGCCCCGGTACACGTGCACGAGGCGGGCGAGGCGAGGTGTGGCGCGATTCGGTGACGGCGTGTCCTCCGCCGGCGAGTGCACTTCCGGCGGCGTCGGGTTCGGCAACCCCCGATGCTTCGGCCGAGGGGACGGAACAAGGGCGACTGTTGACGGCCCTTATTCGATTCATGAAGTTCCACCCACCAATCTTTGAAGGCGGACAAGTGGAGCCGGAGATAGTGGAGTCATGGATTGACTCAATGGAGACGATGTTCGGGGACTTTCACACCTCGGAACAAGACAAGGTCTACTTCGCCACGCATTGTCTCGCGAAGACGGCGAAGGTGTGGTGGAAGCGGCGAAGCGTGATAGGCCTTCGATCTCCCACCTATTACTTGGGAGGAGTTCAAGAGAGGAAATGTACGCCAACTACTTCCGGACACGGTGAAGCGAAAGTTGCGGGAGAAGTTCGAACTTTGAGCGGGGAGACCGCTACGTAGCGGAGTTCGACGAGAATTCTCCCGCATTATAGGCGTATTCGGAAGTTGTACGTGACGACGGCCAGAGCGGCGGGGTTCTTGCGAGGACTCAGGCCGAGCATATATCGGGCGGTGCAAATATTGAAGCTCACTACTTATGCTGAGATTTTTGATCGTGCACTGTGGGCGGAGCCCGGTGCCGCTCATGTGCGCGAGGAACGTGAGCTTATGGCGGCGTCCCAGGATAACGGAAAGAATCGATCAGGTGGTCCTTCGGGGGGACAATCAAGTTCTAAGAAGCCCACGAAGAACCCACGAACGCGATCGTGGAGTCGTGGACCGCGAGAGGTGCACTATTTGTGGCGGCGGGAATCATCGGGCACATCAATGCGGGCGTGGGCAAGTGCTACAAGCGTGGACAAGAAGGGCATATTAGCGCAGCGTCAACGAGGCCCCGCCTACCCCGTCGGTGGCATCGACTCCGGCGGCCGGCACTATGGAGGAGCTCCACTGTTTGCTATGTCGGCGGACGCGCGATGGCTCCGCGTCGGCTGAGTTACCACGACCGGCGCGAGCGGACGGGTGATCGCCGCTCGGCCCAAGTGGAGGAACTGCTTGAAGGCGAACATCGTGAAGTTGTGGCAGGTATGGTTTTAGTTAATGGAGTACGCTCCAGAGCTTTGTTTGACACGGGTGCCACTAATTCAATCATAAGTAAATCATTTGCACGAGCTCATGATATAGATATAAAGGCTTGTGAAAAGGTGTGGCGAATGGATAGTCCCGGTCAGGTAATTCATATTTATAAAGAATGCCATGCATGTCCGGTGCGAGATAGGTGACTGGATAATGCCAATCCGAACCTTAGTGCTAAAAGGGTTGAAGGATTTTGACGTGATATTGGGCATGGACTGGCTTTCGAAATACTATGCGTCGATTGACTGCAAAGAGAAAGTGATCACGTTTCGTGAGCCAGGACAGGAGGAACTAGTCTACATGGCGTGTAAGAGTTCTTGCTTCGCCGCGACAGTGTCGGCGACGAGAGCGAGGAAGCTTGTTAGCAGCGGTTGCGCTGCATATATGGCGACCGTTGTAGAAGTTGAGCGAGTGACCCCGACACTCGAGGAACTATCGATGGTTCGGGAGTTCCCGACGTATTTCCTACCGAATTACAGGAATACCGCCGGAGCGGGAAATCGAGTTTGTAGTCGACTTGGTTCCGGAACGCGCCGATTTCGAAGGCTCCGTATCGGATGGCGCCGTGAATTAAAAGAGTTGAGGCTCGATTATTGGATCTCCTTGATAAGGAATTTATCCGTGAGCGTATCGCCGTGGGGAGCCCCGGTATTATTTGTGCGGAAGAAAGATGGAACGTTTCGACTCTGCGTGGATTACCGCGAGTTGAACAAGGTCACGATCAAGAACAAGTATCCACTACCCAGAATCGATGACTTGTTCGATCAATTGCAAGGGTCGAGTGTTTACTCAAAGATTGACCTCCAATCAGGCTATCATCAGTTGAGGATTAAGCCGGAGGATGTTCAGAAAACCGCATTCTGTACGCGGTACGGACATTATGAATTCACGGTGATGCCGTTTGGGCTCACGAATGCCCGGCAGCATTCATGGACTTAATGAACCGTGTCTTCAGGAAGTACTTAGACCAGTTTGTGGTAGTCTTCATAGATGACATACTGGTCTATTCCCGCAGTGACGAAGAACATGCGGAGCATTTACGCTTAGTACTTCAAATCCTTCGGGAGGAGAAGTTATATGCCAAACTGAAGAAGTGCGACTTTTGGCTGAGGGAAGTTGCAGTTCTGGGGCACGTTATTTACGAGGCGGAATTTCTGTTGACCCGAGGAAAATAGAGGCAATCAAGGATTGGCCGCGCCCTACGAATGTCACGGAAGTCCGAAGCTTTGTGGGCTTAGCGGGCTATTATAGGCGGTTCGTGGAAGGTTTCTCTAAAATTGTAATTCCACTTACCCGTCTAATGAAGAAAGGCACCAAGTTTATTTGGAGCGACGAGTGCGACCGGAGTTTCCAAGAGTTGAAGGATAGATTGACTTCGACTCCGGTGCCCGCGTTGCCGGTGCAAGGCGAAGACTTCGTGGTTTATAGCGACGCGTCTTATTCAGGCTTGGGGTGTGTTCTGATGCAGGGCGGGAAGGTAATCGCATATGCGTCCCGTCAGTTGAAGACCTATGAGAAGAACTACCCTATCCATGACTTAGAGCTAGCCGCTGTGGTATTTGCTCTTAAGTTGTGGAGACATTATCTTTATGGCGCGCGTTGCGAAATATACACGGACCACAAAAGTCTGAAGTATTTGTTTACGCAGAAAGAGCTGAATATGCGCCAACGGCGGTGGTTGGAGTTATTAAAGGATTATGATGTCTCGATCCTTTACCACCCCGGGCAAGCGAATGTAGTCGCCTATGCTCTTAGCAGAAAGTCGGTAGAGAATCTTGCGTTGAAGGTTACGGCTCAGGATCAATTATGCTTGGAGATGAAACGGCTAGATCTTGAGGTAGTGGCTCCAGAAGTACCTGCTATTTTAGCGACTCTTATTGTTACACCGAGCTTGTTGGAGCGGATCAAGAGTCTTCAATCTGCGGACCCTAATCTCCAAAAGGTGCGGCGTGACATTGAGAGCGGGCACGGTGGCGACTTCACCGTGGATGCCGCGGGTGCACTCCGGTTCCGCAACCGGTGGTGTGTACCCGAGAATGAAGAGGTCCGAAAACTAATTTTGGGGGAAGCTCATCGGGCTCCTTACAGTATTCACCCGGGCGGCACCAAGATGTACAAGGACTTGAAAATGCAGTACTGGTGGCCGGGGATGAAAGCGGACATTGGGCACTTTGTGGCGCAATGTTTAGTATGTCAGCAAGTAAAGGCGGAGCGCCGATACCCAGCAGGAAAGCTTCAAAGCCTACCTATCCCAGTTTGGAAGTGGGAGGATATCGCGATGGATTTCGTGGTCGGACTGCCTCGTTCGACGGGCGGCCACGACGCGATTTGGGTGATTGTGGACCGCATGTCAAAGTCCGCACACTTTCTACCGATCCACACTACCGGTCGGGCGGCGGCGCGGGTATATCTAGATGAGGTGGTCAGGTTGCATGGGGTGCCGAAGTCGATTGTGTCAGATCGAGATCCCCGATTCACCTCACATTTCTGGAAGAACCTACAGGAAGCCCTTGGCACACGACTCGAGTTTAGTACCGCATTTCACCCTCAGACAGATGGACAGTCAGAGAGGACTACTCAGATTCTGGAGGATATGTTGCGGGCGTGTGTCATTGACTATAAAGGAAGTTGGGCCAAATATTTGCCGATGCCCGAGTTCGCCTACAACAATAGCTACCAAGCTAGTGTGGAGATGGCACCGTTTGAGGTCCTCTACGGGCGAAAGTGCCGATCTCCAGTACACTGGGGTGATGTGGGTGAGCGGGCCGTGGTTGGTCCCGAAGTATTGCGAGAGGCCGAAGAGAAAGTTCGCCTTGCTCGCCAACGGATGCTTACGGCACAATCGAGACAGCGAAGTTATGCGAATAAGCGCCGAAGAGACTTGGAATTCGCGGTAGGAGACCGCGTGTTCTTGAAGGTTTCGCCTATGAGAGGCGTGAGGCGGTTTGGAGTTCGAGGAAAGATAAGTCCTCGATACATTGGACCGTTCGAAGTGTTGGAACGTATTGGAGCGGTAGCATATCGGATTGCATTGCCGCCGCACCTAGCGGACGTCCACAACGTGTTTCACGTTTCCAACCTTCGGAAATATGTTCACAATCCCGAACATGCCATGATGTTTGAACCGCCGGAGCTTCAAGAGGACTTGAGCTATGAAGAGTTTCCGGTGGCAATTATTGCTCGGGAGGTGCGCAAGTTACGGAATCGCGAAATTCCTTATGTTCGAGTTCGGTGGAGTAATCACGACGATCGTGAAGCCACTTGGGAACTCGAGAGAGAGATGCATCATCCTCATTTATTCGAGGAGTGAGGTATGAATTTAAATTTAAGTTTGAGTTAAGTTTAATTTAAGGGTTCGTTTCGAGGACGAAACTCTTTTTAAGGCGGGGAGGATGTAAGGAAGTGAATTCTCAAAATATGAGGATTGTACTTCATCCGGAATCGACTAAGTGTCGTGGTGGTGAGAATCGGAGAGATCGAAGCTGACTCTAAGCCAAAAAGTGCATTAGAGTATACCCCGACCGCAAATGGTGCAAAGCTGCTCCATTCTGCGATTTTTGGCCGATGAAGACCGGACACCCCATGGAGGCCAGGATGCCACAAGGAGCCTGTGTGCGGGGAAGAAATTCGGCTAAGTCCGGAATACTAGCTCTCGGGATCAGGACAATGAGGAATGTCCAGGACATCCATTGTCCCGGACAATCCGTGAAGACCGGACCCCGTACTGGAGAAACCGCTTTGAGGGTTTTTCGTAAGCCAATCCGTGAATTCTCGAAATCCGAGAGTTGCACCATGTTTAGAATCGGCGATTGTCGATTGGATGGACTTCGGGAAGTTCGAAGTTGATCCGAAGGCAAAAGTGCACCGGAGTTGCTCCGGTGAAGTTCGAAGCCTTCGGGGCGTTTTTGTGCGCGTAGGCGCAGCGGAACCGAAGAGCTATGTCGGGTTGCGAGCTGAATCCGACATTAGCGTGGATGAAAAGATGATGAAAAAGTGTTCGAAAACATGTTTGGAAAGTCCGGTGCGATTTGAAAAGAATCGGAGGCAAGGCAACGAGCGAAAACGGAGAAGAAACGAAAAATCTTGAAATTTGGCTAAGTCCTTAAATGTTGGGGTGAGGAGACCCAGGTCGGACAAAGAAAGTCTTTGTCAGGACAATGGGTATCCGGACAATGGATCTTTGTCCGGACACGATGGTAATCAAATGGGCAAAAATGGATTTCGCAGTCTTTGTCCAGGACATTGAGGGGATGTCCAGGTCCTATGAAAATGCCCGGTTCGGTGCAGGTTGAATTGTTGCGGGGGCTTTTGTCATTTTGTTACAATAGATCCTATAGAGGGCATTGCACGCTATTATTTCTCATTTCCCCCACACACCTCATCAGACATTTCCTCTCTCTCTCTCTAACAAGAAGAAGGAGAAGAGGATAGAAGAAGAAGGAGAAGGAGAAGTAGAAGGAGATTTTGGTGGAGAAGCAAGCTAAGAGGAAGATCCTTAGCTTCATCTTCTTCCTCTCCACCATTGGAGCTTCTACTTGAGGTAAGCTCTTGTGAGCTTTCATGGTAGACTTTGCTAGGATGGGTTTTATCCTTTGGGGATAATTTTTATGGAACCCTAGCATCTCTAAGAAGTGATTTACACCGTCGATTCGAGTTTAACGCGGATTTTGCTCGGGGCAAAATCTAGGGCTCAAATTGGGGCTTTTCTTAGGAAGGGGTTTTGATCTCTTTTAACCTCATTTCTAACATATTGTTAGGTCCACGAACGCGTGCGAGGCGACGGTTCGTCGATTCGGCGAACGGTTTAAGCGATCCGAGCCAAACAAAGGCTTTCATCGTCGATTTTGGTCCTGGGAGTCAAAGTAGGCATTGGAGGCAACGAAAGCGGCGTTGTTGCTTCAAGGAACGTCCCAAAAGGTGGGGGGGTGTCTTACCGAAGCCGTTGGGCTCCCTTTTATGTCTAAGTAAATATTGGTCATATTGCATATATATGTACATATGTATATAGTTTTCATGCATGATAGGGTTAGTATGATTAAATGACTATTCTAGTGTGCCTCCTTATCGTGCGTGACTATGGTGTTGCATTAGGACATAGGAGTATGCTTGCATACCTTCCTTATCGTGCGGCACCATAGGCTTGCATTTGGACATAGGAAGCAAAGGAATGAGTATAATGACATTGAACCCTAGAGACAATTTAATTATGCATGATTATCAACTAGAGATACATGAACCAAGTATAGAGCTTGATAATTGACGTTATGACGTTATGACTTAGTGTAAAGAACACTAGAGATATGTGAATGTGAACCAAGTATACAACTTGATGATTAACATTATGACATAGTATAAAGAATACTAGTGACATGTATACCAAGTAGATCACATGATGACTAGTGGTATTGAACTTAGTGTAAAGAACACTAGAGCTACAAGAACCAAGCATAGAACTTGATGAATGACAATGGTATGTGACATAGTGTTAGAGAACACCTATGTATGATTTCCCCTGCGTGGATGCCCTCAAAATGGAGGAGATGATCATACTCACACACCGCTCGCTCGTGGTTGGTCGCTCAACACGAGTAGTGCGAGTCTCCGGAGGTCTTGGCACGTGATTCGATAGGGATAGCCTATGTGGGGTCCCGAGGGATAGCCTATGTGGGGTCCCGCAGACAACCCATGAGGTTGAATGTGTTGAGTCGTGGCGTGCCTACGGGCTAGCCAAGGATTGGGTAATAACATAAGAACATAATGAGTATTTCATACATACTTGATTGGAACATAGTAGCATGATAGATATTTCATAACTATATCATGATCTTATTGTTTCAGGCATAGCAGTAGTTGCATCGTTTATATCATGCTTTACTTACCGCAGTTACAGCTTTAAATTATCTATCTATCTATCTACCTGCTTTTGCCTGCTTAGACCTAGTGGGGAGATCGGTGGGGTCGGTGGCCGAGCCCACTGGGACCTAAGGAAGTTAGTTCTAACCCCACTCTATCACGTGTACTAGCTCACCGGCCGAGGAGGATCGCGGCAAGGCACCGCGCCCTAGTTGATAGTGGCCACCTACTTGCATTAGAGCCACCCGTGGTATATTTTGGAGTCAAAATTGTATAAAGAAATGATGTAACCTACATTTTGGGAGATGAACATGTAATTATATTTTGAAGTTAAACAATGTAAACGAATGTTGAATGATTGTAATAGTTAGACCCTTCTCTCTTTATATTACTTGTATGGAATACTTGTATCTTGCTCTTATTGTTGTTCGCACCTTTAGGTGCATCTTTTTGTCATGTATGATGTAGAATTTCATTTCCTGGGCAATTCTTTGTACATGACTTGTTGTCGAGCCTTGGGCGGACAGGGGAGGTGCTGTCCGTTCGGCGCCTGATCGGCGTTCTCGAACCGAACCAAATTGGTAGCGGTCTCGGGGCGTGACAGTACGCTCGTAAGCTTCCGCCTGAATTTGTTATTGAGTTATTCGATCGTGTAATTACGTGAAAGTGTTGGTTTAAGTTGTTAATCAACTTGTTGCGTTTCAGGAGCTAATGGCGCCTGGGAGACGCGATACGCTTAGGACCGTTCCCAGATCATCCCCGGCGGTGCCCGATCATGTGGAGTTGCCCGGCAGACGAGCCGCCCGAGCAGCTGAGTTGCCCGAGCAGGTGAGCTACCCGAGCAGCCGGGACGAGTATGGTGCGGGAGCCGCAAGCACAATGTTGGCGCTTGTCGAGCAATGCAACGACAAGAGGTCCGATTTGGGCAGCTTCAAGCACTAGTGGAACACCAAGTGGCGGCGACAGCCGCTACGACAGCGGTGGGCGGTGATCCGCCTGCACCTTCGGTACAAGTACCAAATGTGCCCGAGGGTGAGGGGATTGCGGCGGCGCCGGCGGTGGTACCTTCCCCACCGGCGAGTGCTCCTTTGGCGGCATCGGGTTCCGCTACACTTGATGCGACGGCCGAAGAAGCGGAGCGAGAGCGTGGTTACACGGCGCTCACAAAGTTTGCAAAGTTTCGCCCTCCGACGTTTGATGGTGAGGTGCTTGATCCATGGATTGTGGAGAATTGGTTGGCCACAATGGAGATGCTGTTTGAGAACACCTACGCCTCGGAACGGGATAAAGTCCATTTAGCCGCTCACTGTTTCGACAAGAGGGCTCGACTCGGGAGGGAGTGAAGCGAGATAGATCCCCCGACCTTCCGCCAATTGATTGGGAGGAATTTCGCGACTTATGTTCGCGGAGTATTTTCCGATAGTGACAAGAGAAAGATGCGGAGGACTTCAGGAAGCTAAAACAAGGTGGACGTTCGGTTCGGGAATATGAGCGGGAGTTCACTCATTATGTGAACTGTGTCCCCGATGTCGCGAGAACGGATCAGGAACGGGCGGAGTGCTTCGTTCGGGGACTTCGGTCCGATATTTTCCGTACGGTTCACGCCTTTAAGTTTCTATCCTTTGCGGAGGTGCTTGACCGTGCTTTGTGGGTCGAGCACGGAAATGTGTGCGTTCGAGAGGAACGCGAGACCTTCGACAAGGGCAACGGGAAAAAACGCCCTGGCGGTAGTTCGGGTGGACAGATTAGTTCCAAGAAGCCCCCGAAGTACCCGAAGAGACAGACTGAGAGTCAGGGACCTGTACGATGTGTGATCTGCGGTGGGGAGCATCGCGCAGGGAATTGTGAGCATCGGGTGGGACGATGTTTTAGGTGTGGTCAGGCGGGGCATGTGCGCCGTCAGTGCCCAGAGGGATCGCCGCCTATCTCGTCTGTTGCATCCGCCCTGCTGACTCGAGGCGCTTGGCGGAGTTCCGCCTACCGCCGTATCCGCCGGACGTGCGATGGCGCCACGTCGCCCGAGGTGACCCTGGCCGGCTCCGAGCGGTCGAGTGTTTGCCGCGGAAGCGGAAGGACCTGCCAGGGTCGAGGAACGTGACATTGTGGCAGGTATGATTTAATTAAAGCAATCATACGCTTCTGTAAGATATAGACTTAATAATTGCATGCATTTGTCTTGTGGTCGTGGGCTACTATTTATACGTTAATATAGTAGGGACCAAGTGGACGGGTTAGTATACATACCCGGGCATGCTTATGTGGTGAGAATGTAGCACCTGCCGGAGCAGAGAGAGCTTGATGGCACTAGCAAATTGCTGGTGATGGCCTATGGGTAAAATAGGGCTCGTGGTAGAGATGGAATTGGCGGACGTCTCTCAAGGCAATGAGTGAAAGATTGCGAGAATCGAGCCATGGTATTTGAGGATCTCTGGAGAGTCCGGGAAATTTCTGGACGTGATTCCCGTAGAGAACGAGCAAAGGAAAGCCGGATCGCTATTGAGAAAGCGGTTGGTTGGTGGCCAAGTGCAAGCACGTGGGCCTAGTAGTACCTCGAAGTGAGGTTGGCGAGTCGTGCTTGTGGCCGGTGTGCATAGGCATGGTTGCCTAGTGCCGGACTTAGCGTACGGCGTGTATAGCGCTCGAGTAGAGGTATCCATGGAGTGCGGTGTTGATTCAGCCGGGGGAGTTTGTAGGCAGTAGCACCGTAGCATTGCTAGGTGTGAAGCGTGCCTGGGATAACTCGTTGGGCTGATGGCTCGCACTGGGTGCCTAGGAGCCGATAATGTCATGTGTTGCTCGGTGAGCAAGCCGGTTGAGACAACAGCTTGTGGGTACCGCTGAGGACGATCCGTGCCTCGGACTACTCGTGGACCGTGGAGCCCGGGCCCACGTGGACAAAGGCAATGGCCGTGGAATCACGGCCCGGGTAGGGCGTAGTTTGGTCGTGACGATAGTCCGAGCTTGACCCGGAACGTGGAATGCCACGTGTTGGATCGTGAGATCGAGGATACACCCAGTGTGTACTGACCCAACCCGAGGATCTGTAGTGGTTTGGGGTCTTGTTTGTTTACTCCTAGTTGGAGTGTGTGCGAATTTCTAAATGCGAATTTCCGGTAAGCGAGAGACGCTAGGCGTAGTTGCGACGGGTTTAAGCGGTAGACCTATGTAAAGTTGGTGGCCTTTGGCTCACCTATGGAAACCGAGGATCGGTAAGGCCGGTAACTCTATTAATGAGTTTGGCTTAGATTCACGAACGGAGTGTTCGTGTGAGCTCGTTGCAATGACGAAGTTGAATTGGATGTGAAGCGCAAAGAGAAGCTCTTTGTATGCCGGTTATGCACTTTCGGCGTTACGCTTAGTATGTGTGAGGGAATTTGGTCTCACATCTTTCGTAGTGGGCCTTAGGACATTTCCGATGAGTAAAAGGCCACTCCGAGATGGAAAAGTGCATTGGAATCCCCGATTACCCGATAAATCTAGTTAAGGTATGAATTGGGTTGAATTGAGTTAGTTTCGAGGACGAAACTCCTTTTAAGGAGGGGAGGATGTAAGGACTCGAAACTGCAAAACGAGAAAATTGGACTATGATTCAAATTGATCAAAGTCAAGTTAGGAATGCCTTAGAGTGATTAAAGGCATTAAGTAAGCTAAAAGTGCATTGGAAATGACCTGTACTGAAATCGGAGCGGAAACAGAAGATTTAAAATTTTCTATGTGAAACGGGGCAGATAAATTAGCAGAAAATGCACAGTGTCGGAAAATTATGAAAACTGGAGGGTATGTCAGGATTATTATTATGAGGCTGGATTTAAAGTTTCATGCCATTCTGACACCCGAAAATGCCCAAAATTGGGCTGTGCATTAGAGGGGTATTTTGGTAATTATGGATACAAGAGAGCTATTTGTATTTGACTTCTCTCTTGACCCTCATTACTTGCACCCTAAGCAAAGGAAAAGGCTCCTCTCTCTCTCTTTTGGCCGATAGAAAGCGAAGGAGAAAAAGAAGAGAAAACGAAGAGAAGGAAGAAGAAGTTAGAGAAAGAGCTTGGAGGAGTGAGATTTCCTCACTAGCCTTCTTCTTCATCGAGAGAAGAGTTTTCGGTAGGCTTCAGATTTTCTAAAGCCTTATATTTCTAGGGTTTTGTTAGTTAGCCTTAGAATGGGATTTTAGAGAACTCTAGAATGCTAGCTAGTTGCTAGAAGCATAATCTAGAGACCGTTACGGCTGCTTTTGAAGTTGTGAGCTAGGGCTCCAAAATGTGATTTTGCTAACGGTTAGGGTTTGATCTAGTTTAACCCTATGTTTATGATGGTTTTAGGCTCGGGAGCACTCCCGCGAAAACAGTTAGCGATTCCGACGAGCGAGTGCGGAGAAATCGAGCCGGGAGCCTAATCGGGCTCAAATTGCCGTAGAGTGCGGCGAAGCCTTCGAGAGTTCGGCGAAGTGCGCCGGTGGAGCCTACACGGTATTAGAAGGTGGGGGGGTGTCCATCCCGAAGCAGCTGGGCTGCTCCCTATGTCTGTATGTGCATATGTATATAGTATCGATCTAATGTAAATTGTCGAAAACAAGTTAGGGTAAGATACTCCTTTATTGCATGTAGTTCTAGCTAGTGTAGCTGGATATGCTTGACACTAGGGTAGAATACATGAATAAAGGCGAGTGATGACATTGAAACCCTAAAGTAGAAAACTTATATGAGTTGGCAAAACTGAAAGACATTCCTTTATTTGCATGTGATTCTAGCTAGTGTAGCGTGATATGCTTGACACTAGGGTAGAATACATGAATAAAGGTGAATGATGACATTGAAACTCTAGTGTAAAGAACTTGTATGAGTTTGACAGAACTAAGAACAAACGACAACATAGATCGAGTGGCATCTAGTTGAATGATAACCTAGATCGAGTGGCATCTAGTTGAATGATAACCTAGATCGAGTGGCATCTAGTAAATGAGAACATTGACAAATGACATGTTGAACTAGAGTCTAGGTGAACTCTATGCATGATGAACTAGAGGTGATAGTTCTGAGAGTTGTTAACCTTAGTTGATAGGGTATCCTCGCTTGGCGAGGATTGGATCATACTCACACACCGTTTGAGCTTGTGGTGGTCGCTCCACACAAGCAGTGCACTCCGGAGTTGTCTCACGAGCGGGGTAGCTCACCGGGTGAGATACGAGCGGGGTAGCTCCTCACCTATGCACTGGGATGCACTCCGGAGTTGTCACACGAGCGGGGTAGCTCACCGGGTGGGATACGAGCGGGGTAGCTCCTCACCCATTGGACTCGGGAGGTGAGTCGGGCGAAGGGCGGGGTAGCTCTTCACCTGTGAGATTTGAGCGGGGTAGCTCTTTACATGTGAGATTTGAGCGGGGTAGCTCATCACTTGTGAGATTTGAGATATCAGTAGAGGCGAAAGGCGGGGTAGCCCTTCACCTCTTCACCTACTAGATTTGTAGTGTGAGTACCATGAGATTTGAGATCTTAGGCGGGGTAGCCTAGTGGATTGGGTAACGAAAGAATATGTTTCCTGTTAAACATAGTATAGTGTGATAGTGTCCTTTATGCTAATTAGCATGTTTACTTATGTTGTTTAACATAGTAGAAATATCGATAGCATGATTTACAGCTTTCCACATTATCGATAGCATGATTTACTGGTTTTCTATATCAATAGCTATCTGTGCATACCTATGCCGTATGGACCTAGTGGGGAGATCGGTGGAGTCGGTGGCCGAGCCCACTGGGAACTAAGGAAGTTAGTTCTCACCCCACCACTATTACAGGGCCTAGCGCGGGTACAGAGGGCGAGGATCGTGGTAAGGGCATAGCGCCCTAGATCGAGGTAGCAGCCACCTGTTGCATTAGAGGCACCCGAGTTGTCGAGTGTAGATCTTGTATAGGTGTGAGATTTGTGAGATGTTGTAAATATTCATTTTGCAAGTTCAAGGTAAACTTGTTGTAAATGATGTTGAAACATGAATGTAATAGCTAAGTGTTTCTCTCTTTGTATACTTGTATCGCTTGCTCTTGTATGGTTGGCACTCTTAGTGCTTTGGTTAGTCATGAATAAAAATGAAATTCTCGTTCTTGTACATGACTCGTTTGTTGAGCCTTGGGCGGGCAGGGGAGAGTCTTTGTCCGTCGGGCGTCGTCTGTTTGACGTGCCGTGCCGACCAAATTGGCGGTCGCGGGGCGTGACACTAATGTTTGTCCGGTTTTGGTTCTTGTGAACGTTGGCATCGATACACTGCAAATTTACACTCTCGGGGCATAATAGAACAAAATAATTAGGTTTTACTCTTTATTCGATTGAATGAGAAAAAGTACTGTTTCCAAAGCATTAATGTTAGGGCGCAACTGAGTAGTCTAATGTTGGTCCGGTTTTGGTTCTTGTGAACGTTGGCATCGATACGTTGCAAATTTACACTCTCGGGGCATAATAGATTAATATATTTAGGTTTTACTCGTTGTTCGGTTGCATGAGAAAAAGTTCTCGTTTCAAAGTTATGAAGTTAGGGCGCAATTGAGTAGTCTAATGTTGGTTCGGTTTGGGTTCTTATGAACGTTGGCATGGATACGTTGCAAATTTACACTCTCGGGGCATAATAGAACAAAATAATTAGGTTTTACTCTTTGTTCGATTGAATGAGAAAAAGTACTATTTACAAAGTTCTACTCTGGGCACAACTGAGTAGTCTAATGTTGGTCCGGTTTTGGTTCTTGTGAACGTTGGCATCGATACACCGTAAATTTACACTCTCGGGGCATAATAGAACAAAATAATTAGGTTTTACTCTTTATTCGATTGAATGAGAAAAAGTACTGTTTCCAAAGTTATACTGTTTGGGCACAACTGAGTAGTCTAATGTTGGTCCGGTTTTGGTTCTTGTGAACGTTGGCATCGATACGTTGCAAATTACACTCTCGGGGCATAATAGATTAATATAATTAGGTTTTACTCGTTGTTCGGTTGCATGAGAAAAAGTACTCGTTTCAAAGTTATAAAGTTAGGGCGCAACTGAGTAGTCTAATGTTGGTTCGGTTTTGGTTCTTATGAACGTTGGCATCGATATGTTGCAAATTTATACTCTCGGGGCATAATAGAACAAAATAATTAGGTTTTACTATTTGTTCGATTGAATGAGAAAAAGTACTGTTTCCAAAGTTATACTGTTAGGGCGCAACTGAGTAGTCTAATGTTGGTTTGGTTTTGGTTCTTGTGAACGTTGGCATCGATACGTTGCAAATTTACACTCTCGGGGCATAATAGAACAAAATAATTAGGTTTTATTCTTTGTTCGATTGAATGAGAAAAAGTACTGTTTCCAAAGTTATACTGTTTGGGCGCAACTGAGTAGTCTAATGTTGGTCCGGTTTTGGTTTTTGTGAACGTTGGCATCGATACGTTGCAAATTTACACTATCGGGGCATAATAGAACAAAATAATTAGGTTTTACTCTTTGTTCGATTGAATGAGAAAAAGTACTGTTTCCAAAGTTATACTGTTAGGGCGCAACTGAGTAGTCTAATGTTGGTCCTGCTTTTGGTTCTTGTGAACGTTGGCATCGATACGTTGCAAATTTATACTCTCGGGACATAATAGACTAATATAATTAGGTTTTACTCGTTGTTCGGTTGCATGAGAAAAAGTTCTCGTTTCAAAGTTATGAAATTAGGGCGCAATTGAGTAGTCTAATGTTGGTTCGGTTTGGGTTCTTATGAACGTTGGCATCGATACGTTGCAAATTTACACTCTCGGGGCATAATAGAACAAAATAATTAGGTTTTACTCTTTGTTCGATTGAATGAGAAAAAGTACTTTTACAAAGTTCTACTCTCGGGCACAACCGAGTAGTCTAATGTTGGTCCTGGTTTTGGTTCTTGTGAACGTTGGCATCGATACATTGCAAATTTACACTCTCGGGGCATAATAGAACAAAATAATTAGGTTTTACTCTTTATTCGATTGAATGAGAAAAAGTACCGTTTCCAAAGATATACCGTTTTGGGCACAACCGAGTAGTCTAATGTTGGTCCTGCTTTGGTTCTTGTGAACGTTGGCATCGATACGTTGCAAATTTACACTCTCGGGGCATAATAGACTAATATAATTAGGTTTTACTCGTTGTTCGGTTGCATGAGAAAAAGTTCTCGTTTCAAAGTTATGAAATTAGGGCGCAATTGAGTAGTCTAATGTTGGTTCGGTTTGGGTTCTTATGAACGTTGGCATCGATACGTTGCAAATTTACACTCTCGGGACATAATAGAACAAAATAATTAGGTTTTACTCTTTGTTCGATTGAATGAGAAAAAGTACTGTTTACAAAGTTGTACTCTCTGGGCACAACTGAGTAGTCTAATGTTGGTCCGGTTTTGGTTCTTGTGAACGTTGGCATCGATACGTAAATTTACACTCTCGGGGCATAATAGAACAAAATAATTAGGTTTTACTCTTTATTCGATTGAATGAGAAAAAGTACTGTTTCCAAAGTTATACTGTTTGGGCACAACTGAGTAGTCTAATGTTGGTCCGGTTTTGGTTCTTGTGAACGTTGGCATCGATACGTTGCAAATTTACACTATCGGGGCATAATAGAACAAAATAATTAGGTTTTACTCTTTGTTCGATTGAATGAGAAAAAGTACTGTTTCCAAAGTTATACTGTTAGGGCGCAACTGAGTAGTCTAATGTTGGTTCGGTTTTGGTTCTTATGAACGTTGGCATCGATACGTTGCAAATTTATACTCTCGGGGCATAATAGAACAAAATAATTAGGTTTTACTCTTTGTTCGATTGAATGAGAAAAAGTACTGTTTCCAAAGTTATACTGTTAGGGCGCAACTGAGTAGTCTAATATTGGTTCGGTTTTGGTTCTTATGAACGTTGGCGTCGATACGTTGCAAATTTACACTCTCGGGGCATAATAGATTAATATAATTAGATTTACTCATTGTTCGGTTGCATGAGAAAAAGTTCTCGTTTCAAAGTTATGAAGTTAGGGCGCAATTGAGTAGTCTAATGTTGGTTCGGTTTGGGTTCTTATGAACGTTGGCATCGATACGTTGCAAATTTATACTCTCGGGGCATAATAGAACAAAATAATTAGGTTTTACTCTTTGTTCGATTGAATGAGAAAAAGTACTGTTTCCAAAGTTATACCGTTAGGGCGCAACTGAGTAGTCTAATGTTGGTTTGGTTTTGGTTCTTGTGAACGTTGGCATCGATACGCTGCAAATTTACACTCTCGTGGCAAAATAGAACAAAATAATTAGGTTTTATTCTTTGTTCGATTGAATGAGAAAAAGTACTGTTTCCAAAGTTATACTCTTTACGCGCCACCGAGTAGTCTAATGTTGGTCCGGTTTTGGTTTTTGTGAACGTTGGCATCGATACGTTGCAAATTTACACTATCGGGGCATAATACAACAAAATAATTAGGTTTTACTCTTTGTTCGATTGAATGAGAAAAAGTACTGTTTCCAAAGTTATACTGTTAGGGCGCAACTGAGTAGTCTAATGTTGGTTCGGTTTTTTTCTTATGATCGTCGGTCTCGATACGTTACAAATTTATAATCTCGGGGCATAATAGATCAATATAATGAAGTTTTACTAGCTGTTCGAATGTATGAGAAAAAGTACTAGTTTCAAAGTTATGAAGTTAAAGAACCGAGTAGTCTAATGTTGGTTCGGTTTTGGTTCTTATGAACGTTGGCATCGATACGTTGCAAATTTACACTCTCGGGGCATAATAGAACAAAATAATTAGGTTTTACTCTTTGTTCGATTGAATGAGAAAAAGTACTGTTTACAAAGTTGTACTCTCGTGGCACAACTGAGTAGTCTAATGTTGGTCCTGGTTTTGGTTCTTGTGAACGTTGGCATCGATACGTTGCAAATTTACACTCTCGGGCATAATAGAACAAAATAATTAGGTTTTACTCTTTATTCGATTGAATGAGAAAAAGTACTGTTTCCAAAGTTATACTGTTTGGGCACAACTGAGTAGTCTAATGTTGGTCCGGTTTTGGTTCTTGTGAACGTTGGCATCGATACGTTGCAAATTTACACTCTTGGGGCATAATAGATTAATATAATTAGGTTTTACTCGTTGTTCGGTTGCATGAGAAAAAGTTCTCGTTTCAAAGTTATGAAGTTAGGGCGCAATTGAGTAGTCTAATGTTGGTTCGGTTTGGGTTCTTATGAACGTTGGCATGGATACGTTGCAAATTTACACTCTCGGGGCATAATAGAACAAAATAATTAGGTTTTACTCTTTGTTCGATTGAATGAGAAAAAGTACTGTTTCCAAAGTTATACTGTTAGGGCGCAACTGAGTAGTCTAATGTTGGATTGGTTTTGGTTCTTGTGAACGTTGGCATCGATACGCTGCAAATTTACACTCTCGGGGCATAATAGAACAAAATAATTAGGTTTTACTCTTTATTCGATTGAATGAGAAAAAGTACTGTTTCCAAAGTTATACTATTTGGGCTCAACTGAGTAGTCTAATGTTGGTCCGGTTTTGGTTTTTGTGAACGTTGGCATCGATACGTTGCAAATTTACACTATCGGGGCATAATAGATTAATATAATTAGGTTTTACTCGTTGTTCGGTTGCATGAGAAAAAGTACTCGTTTCAAAGTTATAAAGTTAGGGCGCAACTGAGTAGTCTAATGTTGGTTCGGTTTTGGTTCCTATGAACGTTGGCATCGATATGTTGCAAATTTATACTCTCGGGGCATAATAGAACAAAATAATTAGGTTTTACTCTTTGTTCGATTGAATGAGAAAAAGTACTGTTTCCAAAGTTATACTGTTAGGGCGCAACTGAGTAGTCTAATGTTGGTTTGGTTTTGGTTCTTGTGAACGTTGGCATCGATACGCTGCAAATTTACACTCTCGGGGCATAATAGAACAAAATAATTAGGTTTTATTCTTTGTTCGATTGAATGAGAAAAAGTACTGTTTCCAAAGTTATACTGTTTGGGCGCAACTGAGTAGTCTAATGTTGGTCCGGTTTGGTTTTTGTGAACGTTGGCATCGATACGTTGCAAATTTACACCTTCGGGGCATAATAGAACAAAATAATTAGGTTTTACTCTTTGTTCGGTTGAATGAGAAAAAGTACTGTTTCTAAAGTTATACTGTTAGGGCGCAACTGAGTAGTCTAATGTTGGTCCGGTTTTGGTTCTTGTGAACGTTGGCATCGATACGTTGCAAATTTATACTCTCGGGGCATAATAGATTAATATAATTAGGTTTTACTCGTTGTTCGGTTGCATGAGAAAAAGTTCTCGTTTCAAAGTTATGAAGTTAGGGCGCAATTGAGTAGTTTAATGTTGGTTCGGTTTGGGTTCTTATGAACGTTGGCATGGATACGTTGCAAATTTACACTCTCGGGGCATAATAGAACAAAATAATTAGGTTTTACTCTTTGTTCGATTGAATGAGAAAAAGTACTGTTTACAAAGTTGTACTGTCTGGGCACAACCGAGTAGTCTAATGTTGGTCCTGCTTTTGGTTCTTGTGAACGTTGGCATCGATACAGTAAATTTACACTCTGGGCATAATAGAACAAAATAATTAGGTTTTACTCTTTATTCGATTGAATGAGAAAAAGTACTGTTTCCAAAGTTATACTGTTTGGGCACAACTGAGTAGTCTAATGTTGGTCCGGTTTTGGTTCTTGTGAACGTTGGCATCGATACGTTGCAAATTACACCCTCGGGGCATAATAGATTAATATAATTAGGTTTTACTCGTTGTTCGGTTGCATGAGAAAAAGTACTCGTTTCAAAGTTAGGCGCAAGCCGAGTAGTCTAATGTTGGTTCGGTTTTGGTTCTTATGAACGTTGGCATCGATACGTAGCAAATTTATACTCTGGGCATAATAGAACAAAATAATTAGGTTTTACTCTTTGTTCGATTGAATGAGAAAAGTCTGTTTCCAAAGTTATAAAGTTAGGGCAACTGAGTAGTCTAATGTTGGTTCGGTTTTGGTTCTTATGAACGTTGGCATCGATACGTTGCAAATTTATACTCTCGGGGAATAATAGAACAAAATAATTAGGTTTTACTCTTTGTTCGATTGAATGAGAAAAAGTACTGTTTCCAAAGTTATACTGTTTGGGCACAACTGAGTAGTCTAATGTTGGTCCGGATTTGGTTCTTGTGAACGTTGGCGTCGATACGTTGCAAATTTACACTCTCGGGGCATAATAGATTAATATAATTAGATTTACTCATTGTTCGGTTGCATGAGAAAAAGTTCTCGTTTCAAAGTTATGAAGTTAGGGCGCAATTGAGTAGTCTAATGTTGGTTCGGTTTGGGTTCTTATGAACGTTGGCATCGATACGTTGCAAATTTATACTCTCGGGGCATAATAGAACAAAATAATTAGGTTTTACTCTTTGTTCGATTGAATGAGAAAAAGTACTATTTCCAAAGTTATATTGTTAGGGCGCAACTGAGTTGTCTAATGTTGGTTTGGTTTGGTTCTTGTGAACGTTGGCATCGATACGCTGCAAATTTACACTCTCGTGGCAAAATAGAACAAAATAATTAGGTTTTATTCTTTGTTCGATTGAATGAGAAAAAGTACTGTTTCCAAAGTTATACTGTTTGGGCGCAACTGAGTAGTCTAATGTTGGTCCGGTTTTGGTTTTTGTGAACGTTGGCATCGATACGTTGCAAATTTACACTATCGGAGCATAATAGAACAAAATAATTAGGTTTTACTCTTTGTTCGATTGAATGAGAAAAAGTACTGTTTCCAAAGTTATACTGTTAGGGCGCAACTGAGGAGTCTAATGTTGGTCCGGTTTTGGTTCTTGTGAACGTTGGCATCGATACGTTGCAAATTTACACTCTCGGGGCATAATAGATTAATATAATTAGGTTTTACTCGTTGTTCGGTTGCATGAGAAAAAGTTCTCGTTTAAAAGTTATGAAGTTAGGGCGCAATTGAGTAGTCTAATGTTGGTTCGGTTTGGGTTCTTATGAACGTTGGCATGGATACGTTGCAAATTTACACTCTCGGGGCATAATAGAACAAAATAATTAGGTTTTACTCTTTGTTCGATTGAATGAGAAAAAATCGTTTACAAAGTTGTACTCTCTGGGGCACAACCGAGTAGTCTAATATTGGTGCGATTTTGGTTCTTGTGAACGTTGGCATCGATAATTTACAAATTTACACTCTCGGGGCATAATAGAACAAAATAATTAGGTTTTACTCTTTATTCGATTGAATGAGAAAAAGTACTGTTTCCAAAGTTATACTGTTTGGGCACAACTGAGTAGTCTAATGTTGGTCCGGTTTTGGTTCTTGTGAACGTTGGCATCGATACGTTGCAAATTTACACTCTCGGGGCATAATAGATTAAAATAATTAGGTTTTACTCGTTGTTCGGTTGCATGAGAAAAAGTACTCGTTTCAAAGTTATAAAGTTAGGGCGCAACTGAGTAGTCTAATGTTGGTTCGGTTTTGGTTCTTATGAACGGTGGCATCGATATGTTGCAAATTTATACTCTCGGGGCATAATAGAACAAAATAATTAGGTTTTACTATTTGTTCGATTGAATGAGAAAAAGTACTGTTTCCAAAGTTATACTGTTAGGGCGCAACTGAGTAGTCTAATGTTGGTTTGGTTTTGGTTCTTGTGAACGTTGGCATCGATACGTTGCAAATTTACACTCTCGGGGCATAATAGAACAAAATAATTAGGTTTTATTCTTTGTTCGATTGAATGAGAAAAAGTACTGTTTCCAAAGTTATACTGTTTGGGCGCAACTGAGTAGTCTAATGTTGGTCCGGTTTTGGTTTTTGTGAACGTTGGCATCGATACGTTGCAAATTTACACTATCGGGGCATAATAGAACAAAATAATTAGGTTTTACTCTTTGTTCGATTGAATGAGAAAAAGTACTGTTTTCAAAGTTATACTGTTAGGGCGCAACTGAGTAGTCTAATGTTGGTCCGGTTTTGGTTCTTGTGAACGTTGGCATCGATACGTTGCAAATTTACACTCTCGGGGCATAATAGACTAATATAATTAGGTTTTACTCGTTGTTCTTGCTGTACGAGAAAAGTTCTCGTTTCAAAGTTATGAAATTAGGGCGCAATTGAGTAGTCTAATGTTGGTTCGGTTTGGGTTCTTATGAACGTTGGCATCGATACGTTGCAAATTTACACTCTCGGGACATAATAGAACAAAATAATTAGCTTTTACTCTTTGTTCGATTGAATGAGAAAAAGTACTGTTTACAAAGTTGTACTCTCTGGGCACAACTGAGGAGTCTAATGTTGGTCCGGTTTTGGTTCTTGTGAACGTTGGCATCGATACGTTGCAAATTTACACTCTCGGGGCATAATAGAACAAAATAATTAGGTTTTACTCTTTGTTCGATTGAATGAGAAATAGTACTGTTTCCAAAGTTATACTGTTAGGGCGCAACTGAGTAGTCTAATGTTGGTCCGGTTTTGGTTCTTGTGAACGTTGGCATCGATACGTTGCAAATTTAACTCCTGGGGCATAATAGATTAATAGTATTTGGTTTTACTTGTTGTTTGGTTGCATGAGAAAAAGTACTCGTTTCAAAGTTATAAAGTTAGAACGAGTAGTCTAATGTTGGTTCGGTTTTGGTTCTTATGAACGTTGGCATCGATACGTTGCAAATTTATACTCTCGGGGCATAATAGAACAAAATAATTAGGTTTTACTCTTTGTTCGATTGAATGAGAAAAAGTACTGTTTCCAAAGTTATACTGTTTGGGCACAACTGAGTAGTCTAATGTTGGTCCGGATTTGGTTCTTGTGAACGTTGGCGTCGATACGTTGCAAATTTACACTCTCGGGGCATAATAGATTAATATAATTAGATTTACTCATTGTTCGGTTGCATGAGAAAAAGTTCTCGTTTGAAAGTTATGAAGTTAGGGCGCAATTGAGTAGTCTAATGTTGGTTCGGTTTGGGTTCTTATGAACGTTGGCATCGATACGTTGCAAATTTATACTCTCGGGGCATAATAGAACAAAATAATTAGGTTTTACTCTTTGTTCGATTGAATGAGAAAAAGTACTGTTTCCAAAGTTATATTGTTAGGGCGCAACTGAGTAGTCTAATGTTGGTTTGGTTTTGGTTCTTGTGAACGTTGGCATCGATACGCTGCAAATTTACACTCTCGGGGCATAATAGAACAAAATAATTAGGTTTTATTCTTTGTTCGATTGAATGAGAAAAAGTCGTTTCCAAAGTTATACTTTTGGGCGCAACCGAGTAGTCTAATGTTGGTCCGGTTTGGTTTTTGTGAACGTTGGCATCGATACGTTGCAAATTTACACTATCGGGCATAATACAACAAAATAATTAGGTTTTACTCTTTGTTCGATTGAATGAGAAAAAGTCCGTTTCCAAAGTTATACCGTTAGTGGCGCAACCGAGTAGTCTAATGTTGGTTCGGTTTTTTCTTATGAACGTTGGTATCGATACGTTGCAAATTTATACTCTCGGGCATAATAGATTAATATAATTAAGTTTTACTAGATGTTCGGAAGCATGAGAAAAAGAACTAGTTTCAAAGTAATGAAGTTAGGCGCAACCGAGTAGTCTAATGTTGGTTCTTTTGGTTCTTATGAACGTTGGCATCGATACGTTGCAAATTTACACTCTCGGGCATAATAGAACAAAATAATTAGGTTTTACTCTTTGTTCGATTGAATGAGAAAAAGTACATTTACAAAGTTCTACTCTCTCGGGCACAACCGAGTAGTCTAATGTTGGTCCGGTTTTGGTTCTTGTGAACGTTGGCATCGATACACCGCAAATTTACACTCTCGGGCATAATAGAACAAAATAATTAGGTTTTACTCTTTATTCGATTGAATGAGAAAAAGTACTGTTTCCAAAGATGTACTGTTTGGGCACAACTGAGTAGTCTAATGTTGGTCCGGTTTTGTTTCTTGTGAACGTTGGCATCGATACGTTGCAAATTTACACTCTCGGGGCATAATAGATTAATATAATTAGGTTTTACTCGTTGTTCGGTTGCATGAGAAAAAGTTCTCGTTTCAAAGTTATGAAGTTAGGGCGCAATTGAGTAGTCTAATGTTGGTTCGGTTTGGGTTCTTATGAACGTTGGCATGGATACGTTGCAAATTTACACTCTCGGGGCATAATAGAACAAAATAATTAGGTTTTACTCTTTGTTCGATTGAATTAGAAAAAAGTACTGTTTACAAAGTTGTACTCTTAGGGCGCAACTGAGTAGTCTAATGTTGTTCCGGTTTTGGTTCTTGTGAACGTTGGCATCGATACACGTAAATTTATACTCTCGGGGCATAATAGAACAAAATAATTAGGTTTTACTCTTTGTTCGATTGAATGAGAAAAAGTACCGTTTCCAAAGTTATACTGTTAGGGCGCAACTGAGTAGTCTAATGTTGGTCCGGTTTTGGTTCTTGTGAACGTTGGCATCGATACGTTGCAAATTTATACTCTCGGGGCATAATAGAACAAAATAATTAGGTTTTACTATTTGTTCGATTGAATGAGAAAAAGTACTGTTTCCAAAGTTATACTATTAGGGCGCAACTGAGTAGTCTAATGTTGGTTTGGTTTTGGTTCCTATGAACGTTGGCATCGATACGTTGCAAATTTATACTCTCGGGGCATAATAGAACAAAATAATTAGGTTTTACTCTTTGTTCGATTGAATGAGAAAAAGTAATCGTTTCCAAAGTTATACCGTTAGGCGCAACTGGGTAGTCTAATGTTGGTTTGGTTTTGGTTCTTGTGAACGTTGGCATCGATACGTTGCAAATTTACACTCTCGGGGCATAATAGAACAAAATAATTAGGTTTTACTCTTTGTTTGATTGAAAGAAAAAAAGAACTGTTTTCAAAGTTATATACTGTTAGGGCACAACTGAGTAGTCTAATGTTGGTCCGGTTTGGTTTTTGTGAACGTTGGCATCGATACGTTGCAAATTTACACTCTCGGGCATAATAGAACAAAAAAATTAGGTTTTACTCTTTGTTCGATTGAATGAGAAAAGTACTGTTTCCAAAGTTATACTGTTAGGGCACAACTGAGTAGTCTAATGTTGGTCCGGTTTTGGTTCTTGTGAACGTTGGCATCGATACGTTGCAAATTTACACTCTCGGGCATAATAGATTAATATAATTAGGTTTTACTCGTTGTTCGGTTGCATGTACGAGAAAAGTTCTCGTTTCAAAGTTATGAAGTTAGGCGCAATTGAGTAGTCTAATGTTGGTTCGGTTTGGGTTCTTATGAACGTTGGCATGGATACGTTGCAAATTTACACTCTCGGGGCATAATAGAACAAAATAATTAGGTTTTACTCTTTGTTCGATTGAATGAGAAAAAGTACTGTTTACAAAGTTGTACTCTCTGGGCACAACTGAGTAGTCTAATGTTGGTCCGGTTTTGGTTCTTGTGAACGTTGGCATCGATACTCTGTAAATTTACACTCTCGGGGCATAATAGAACAAAATAATTAGGTTTTACTCTTTATTCGATTGAATGAGAAAAAGTACTGTTTTCAAAGTTATACTGTTTGGGCACAACTGAGTAGTCTAATGTTGGTCCGGTTTTGGTTCTTGTGAACGTTGGCATCGATACGTTGCAAATTTACACTCTCGGGGCATAATAGAATAAAATAATTAGGTTTTACTCGTTGTTCGGTTGCATGAGAAAAAGTACTGTTTTCAAAGTTATACTGTTAGGGCGCAACTGAGTAGTCTAATGTTGGTTCGGTTTTGGTTCTTATGAACGTTGGCATCGATACGTTGCAAATTTATACTCTCGGGGCATAATAGAACAAAATAATTAGGTTTTACTCTTTGTTCGATTGAATGAGAAAAGTAATCTGCTTTCCAAAGTTATAAAGTTAGGGCGCAACTGAGTAGTCTAATGTTGGTTCGGTTTTGGTTCTTATGAACGTTGGCATCGATACGTTGCAAATTTATACTCTCGGGGCATAATAGAACAAAATAATTAGGTTTTACTCTTTGTTCGATTGAATGAGAAAAAGTACTGTTTTCAAAGTTATACTGTTAGGGCGCAACTGAGTAGTCTAATGTTGGTCCGGTTTTGGTTCTTGTGAACGTTGGCATCGATACGTTGCAAATTTACACTCTCGGGGCATAATAGATTAATATAATTAGGTTTTACTCGTTGTTCGGTTGCATGAGAAAAAGTACTCGTTTCAAAGTTATGAAGTTAGGGCGCAATTGAGTAGTCTAATGTTGGTTCGGTTTGGGTTCTTATGAACGTTGGCATCGATACGTTGCAAATTTATACTCGCGGGGCATAATAGAACAAAATAATTAGGTTTTACTCTTTGTTCGATTGAATGAGAAAAAGTACTGTTTCCAAAGTTATACTGTTAGGGCGCAACTGAGTAGTCTAATGTTGGTCCGGTTTTGGTTCTTGTGAACGTTGGCATCGATACGCAAAATTTACACTCTCGGGGCATAATAGAACAAAATAATTAGGTTTTACTCTTTGTTCGATTGAATGAGAAAAAGTACTGTTTCCAAAGTTATACTGTTATGGCGCAACTGAGTAGTCTAATGTTGGTCCGGTTTTGGTTTTTGTGAACGTTGGCATCGATACGTTGCAAATTTACACTATCCGGGCATAATAGAACAAAATAATTAGGTTTTACTCTTTGTTCGATTGAATGAGAAAAAGTACTGTTTCCAAAGTTATACTGTTAGGGCGCAACTGAGTAGTCTAATGTTGGTCCGGTTTTGGTTCTTGTGAACGTTGGCATCGATACGTTGCAAATTTACACTCTCGGGGCATAATAGATTAATATAATTAGGTTTTACTCGTTGTTCGGTTGCATGAGAAAAAGTTCTCGTTTCAAAGTTATGAAGTTAGGGCGCAATTGAGTAGTCTAATGTTGGTTCGGTTTGGGTTCTTATGAACGTTGGCATGGATACGTTGCAAATTTACACTCTCGGGGCATAATAGAACAAAATAATTAGGTTTTACTCTTTGTTCGATTGTATGAGAAAAAGTATCGTTTACAAAGTTGTACTCTGGGCACAACCGAGTAGTCTAATGTTGGTCCGGTTTTGGTTCTTGTGAACGTTGGCATCGATACGTTGCAAATTTATACTCTCGGGGCATAATAGAACAAAATAATTAGGTTTTACTCTTTGTTCGATTGAATGAGAAAAAGTACCGTTTCCAAAGTTATACTGTTAGGGCAATAACCGAGTAGTCTAATGTTGGTCGGTTTTGGTTCTTGTGAACGTTGGCATCGATACGTTGCAAATTACACTCTCGGGCATAATAGATTAATATAATTAGGTTTTACTCGTTGTTCGGTTGCATGAGAAAAAGTACTCGTTTCAAAGTTATAAAGTTAGGGCGCAACTGAGTAGTCTAATGTTGGTTCGGTTTTGGTTCTTATGAACGGTGGCATCGATATGTTGCAAATTTATACTCTCGGGGCATAATAGAACAAAATAATTAGGTTTTACTATTTGTTCGATTGAATGAGAAAAAGTACTGTTTCCAAAGTTATACTGTTAGGCGCAAATCGAGTAGTCTAATGTTGGTTTGGTTTTGGTTCTTGTGAACGTTGGCATCGATACGTTGCAAATTTACACTCTCGGGGCATAATAGAACAAAATAATTAGGTTTTACTCTTTGTTCGATTGAATGAGAAAAAGTACTGTTTCCAAAGTTATACTGTTCGGGCGCAACTGAGTAGTCTAATGTTGGTCCGGTTTTGGTTTTTGTGAACGTTGGCATCGATACGTTGCAAATTTACACTATCGGGGCATAATAGCACAAAATAATTAGGTTTTACTCTTTGTTCGATTGAATGAGAAAAAGTACTGTTTCCAAAGTTATACTGTTAGGGCGCAACTGAGTAGTCTAATGTTGGTCCGGTTTTGGTTCTTGTGAACGTTGGCATCGATACGTTGCAAATTTACACTCTCGGGGCATAATAGACTAATATAATTAGGTTTTACTCGTTGTTCGGTTGCATGAGAAAAAGTTCTCGTTTCAAAGTTATGAAATTAGGGCGCAATTGAGTAGTCTAATGTTGGTTCGGTTTGGGTTCTTATGAACGTTGGCATCGATACGTTGCAAATTTACACTCCGGGGCATAATAGAACAAAATAATTAGGTTTTACTCTTTGTTCGATTGAATGAGAAAAAGTACTGTTTACAAAGTTCTACTCTCTGGGCACAACTGAGTAGTCTAATGTTGGTCCGGTTTTGGTTCTTGTGAACGTTGGCATCGATACACTGCAAATTTACACTCTCGGGGCATAATAGAACAAAATAATTAGGTTTTACTCTTTATTCGATTGAATGAGAAAAAGTACTGTTTCCAAAGATATCTTTGGGGCAATAACCGAGTAGTCTAATGTTGGTCGGTTTTGGTTCTTGTGAACGTTGGCATCGATACGTTGCAAATTTACACTCTCGGGCATAATAGACTAATATAATTAGGTTTTACTCGTTGTTCGGTTGCATGAGAAAAAGTTCTCGTTTCAAAGTTATGAAATTAGGGCGCAATTGAGTAGTCTAATGTTGGTTCGGTTTGGGTTCTTATGAACGTTGGCATCGATACGTTGCAAATTTACACTCTCGGGACATAATAGAACAAAATAATTAGGTTTTACTCTTTGTTCGATTGAATGAGAAAAAGTACTGTTTACAAAGTTGTATTCTCTGGGCACAACTGAGTAGTCTAATGTTGGTCCGGTTTTGGTTCTTGTGAACGTTGGCATCGATACACTGTAAATTTACACTCTCGGGGCATAATAGAACAAAATAATTAGGTTTTACTCTTTATTCGATTGAATGAGAAAAAGTACTGTTTCCAAAGTTATACTGTTTGGGCACAACTGAGTAGTCTAATGTTGGTCCGGTTTTGGTTCTTGTGAACGTTGGCATCGATACGTTGCAAATTTACACTCTCGGGGCATAATAGATTAATATAATTAGGTTTTACTCGTTGTTCGGTTGCATGAGAAAAAGTACTCGTTTCAAAGTTATAAAGTTAGGGCGCAACTGAGTAGTCTAATGTTGGTTCGGTTTTGGTTTTTATGAACGTTGGCATCGATACGTTGCAAATTTATACTCTCGGGGCATAATAGAACAAAATAATTAGGTTTTACTCTTTGTTCGATTGAATGAGAAAAAGTACTGTTTCCAAAGTTATACTGTTAGGGCGCAACTGAGTAGTCTAATGTTGGTCCGGTTTTGGTTTTTGTGAACGTTGGCATCGATACGTTGCAAATTTACACTCTCGGGGCATAATAGATTAATATAATTAGATTTACTCATTGTTCGGTTGCATGAGAAAAAGTTCTCGTTTGAAAGTTATGAAGTTAGGGCGCAATTGAGTAGTCTAATGTTGGTTCGGTTTGGGTTCTTATGAACGTTGGCATCGATACGTTGCAAATTTATACTCTCGGGGCATAATAGAACAAAATAATTAGGTTTTACTCTTTGTTCGATTGAATGAGAAAAAGTACTGTTTCCAAAGTTATACTATTAGGGCGCAACTGAGTAGTCTAATGTTGGTTTGGTTTTGGTTCTTGTGAACGTTGGCATCGATACGCTGCAAATTTACACTCTCGTGGCAAAATAGAACAAAATAATTAGGTTTTATTCTTTGTTCGATTGAATGAGAAAAAGTACTGTTTCCAAAGTTATACTGTTAGGGCGCAACTGAGTAGTCTAATGTTGGTTCGGTTTTGGTTCTTGTGAACGTTGGCATCGATAAGTTGCAAATTTACACTCTCGGGGCATAATAGATTAAAATAATTAGGTTTTACTCTTGTTCGATTGAATGAGAAAAAGTAATCGCTTTCCAAAGTTATACCGTTAGGCGCTAATCGAGTAGTCTAATGTTGGTTCGGTTTTTTTTCTTATGAACGTTGGTATCGATACGTTGCAAATTTATACTCTCGGGCATAATAGATTAATATAATTAAGTTTTACTCGTTGTTCATTGCATGAGAAAAGTACTAGTTTCAAAGTTATGAAGTTAGAATCGAGTAGTCTAATGTTGGTTCGGTTTTGGTTCTTATGAACGTTGGCATCGATACGTTGCAAATTTACACTCTCGGGGCATAATAGAACAAAATAATTAGGTTTTACTCTTTGTTCGATTGAATGAGAAAAAGTACTGTTTACAAAGTTCTACTCTCTGGGCACAACTGAGTAGTCTAATGTTGGTCCGGTTTTGGTTCTTGTGAACGTTGGCATCGATACACTGCAAATTTACACTCTCGGGGCATAATAGAACAAAATAATTAGGTTTTACTCTTTATTCGATTGAATGAGAAAAAGTACTGTTTCCAAAGATATACTGTTTGGGCACAACTGAGTAGTCTAATGTTGGTCCGGTTTTGGTTCTTGTGAACGTTGGCATCGATACGTTGCAAATTTACACTCTCGGCATAATAGATTAATATAATTAGGTTTTACTCGTTGTTCGGTTGCATGAGAAAAAGTTCTCGTTTCAAAGTTATGAAGTTAGCGCAATTGAGTAGTCTAATGTTGGTTCGGTTTGGGTTCTTATGAACGTTGGCATGGATACGTTGCAAATTTACACTCTCGGGGCATAATAGAACAAAATAATTAGGTTTTACTCTTTGTTCGATTGAATGAGAAAAAGTACTGTTTACAAAGTTGTACTGTCTGGGCACAACTGAGTAGTCTAATGTTGGTCCGGTTTTGGTTCTTGTGAACGTTGGCATCGATACGTTGCAAATTTACACTCTCGGGGCATAATAGAACAAAATAATTAGGTTTTACTCTTTATTCGATTGAATGAGAAAAAGTACTGTTTCCAAAGATATACTGTTTGGGCACAACTGAGTAGTCTAATGTTGGTCCGGTTTTGGTTCTTGTGAACGTTGGCATCGATACGTTGCAAATTACACTCTCGGGGCATAATAGATTAATATAATTAGGTTTTACTCGTTGTTCGGTTGCATGAGAAAAAGTACTCGTTTCAAAGTTATAAAGTTAGGGCGCAACTGAGTAGTCTAATGTTGGTTCGGTTTTGGTTCCTATGAACGTTGGCATCGATACGTTGCAAATTTATACTCTCGGGGCATAATAGAACAAAATAATTAGGTTTTACTCTTTGTTCGATTGAATGAGAAAAAGTACTGTTTCCAAAGTTATACTGTTAGGGCGCAACTGAGTAGTCTAATGTTGGTTCGGTTTTGTTTCTTATGAACGTTGGTATCGATACGTTGCAAATTTACACTCGGGGCATAATAGAACAAAATAATTAGGTTTTATTCTTTGTTCGATTGAATGAGAAAAAGTAATGTTTCCAAAGTTATACTGTTTGGGCGCAACTGAGTAGTCTAATGTTGGTCCGGTTTTGGTTTTTGTGAACGTTGGCATCGATACGTTGCAAATTTACACTATCGGGGCATAATAGAACAAAATAATTAGGTTTTACTCTTTGTTCGATTGAATGAGAAAAAGTACTGTTTCCAAAGTTATACTGTTAGGGCGCAACTGAGTAGTCTAATGTTGGTCCGGTTTTGGTTCTTGTGAACGTTGGCATCGATACGTTGCAAATTTACACTCTCGGGGCATAATAGATTAATATAATTAGGTTTTACTCGTTGTTCGGTTGCATGAGAAAAAGTTCTCGTTTCAAAGTTATGAAGTTAGGGCGCAATTGAGTAGTCTAATGTTGGTTCGGTTTGGGTTCTTATGAACGTTGGCATGGATACGTTGCAAATTTACACTCTCGGGGCATAATAGAACAAAATAATTAGGTTTTACTCTTTGTTCGATTGAATGAGAAAAAGTATCGTTACAAAGTTGTACTCTGGGCACAACCGAGTAGTCTAATGTTGGTACAGTTTTTGTTCTTATGAACGTTGGAATCGATACATTGCAAATTTACACTCTCGGGGCATAATAGAACAAAATAATTAGGTTTTACTCTTTATTCGATTGAATGAGAAAAAGTACTGTTTCCAAAGTTATACTGTTAGGGCGCAACTGAGTAGTCTAATGTTGGTTTGGTTTTGGTTCTTGTGAACGTTGGCATCGATACGTTGCAAATTTACACTCTCGGGGCATAATAGATTAATATAATTAGGTTTTACTCGTTGTTCGGTTGCATGAGAAAAAGTACTCGTTTCAAAGTTATAAAGTTAGGGCGCAACTGAGTAGTCTAATGTTGGTTCGGTTTTGGTTCTTATGAACGTTGGCATCGATACGTTGCAAATTTATACTCTCGGGGCATAATAGAACAAAATAATTAGGTTTTACTCTTTGTTCGATTGAATGAGAAAATGTACTGCTTTCCAAAGTTATACCGTTAGGCGCAAACCGAGTAGTCTAATGTTGGTTCGGTTTGGTTCTTATGAACGTTGGCATCGATACGTTGCAAATTTATACTCTCGGGGCATAATAGAACAAAATAATTAGGTTTTACTCTTTGTTCGATTGAATGAGAAAAAGTACTGTTTCCAAAGTTATACTGTTTGGGCACAACTGAGTAGTCTAATGTTGGTCCGGTTTTGGTTCTTGTGAACGTTGGCATCGATACGTTGCAAATTTACACTCTCGGGGCATAATAGATTAATATAATTAGATTTACTCATTGTTCATGAGAAAAAGTTCTCGTTTCAAAGTTATGAAGTTAGAGCGCAATTGAGTAGTCTAATGTTGGTTCGGTTTGGGTTCTTATGAACGTTGGCATCGATACGTTGCAAATTTATACTCTCGGGGCATAATAGAACAAAATAATTAGGTTTTACTCTTTGTTCGATTGAATGAGAAAAAGTACTATTTCCAAAGTTATATTGTTAGGGCGCAACTGAGTTGTCTAATGTTGGTTTGGTTTGGTTCTTGTGAACGTTGGCATCGATACGCTGCAAATTTACACTCTCGTGGCAAAATAGAACAAAATAATTAGGTTTTATTCTTTGTTCGATTGAATGAGAAAAAGTACTGTTTCCAAAGTTATACTGTTTGGGCGCAACTGAGTAGTCTAATGTTGGTCCGGTTTTGGTTTTTGTGAACGTTGGCATCGATACGTTGCAAATTTACACTATCGGGGCATAATAGAACAAAATAATTAGGTTTTACTCTTTGTTCGATTGAATGAGAAAAAGTACTGTTTCCAAAGTTATACTGTTAGGGCGCAACTGAGGAGTCTAATGTTGGTCCGGTTTTGGTTCTTGTGAACGTTGGCATCGATACGTTGCAAATTTACACTCTCGGGGCATAATAGATTAATATAATTAGGTTTTACTCGTTGTTCGGTTGCATGAGAAAAAGTTCTCGTTTCAAAGTTATGAAGTTAGGGCGCAATTGAGTAGTCTAATGTTGGTTCGGTTTGGGTTCTTATGAACGTTGGCATGGATACGTTGCAAATTTACACTCTCGGGGCATAATAGAACAAAATAATTAGGTTTTACTCTTTGTTCGATTGAATGAGAAAAAGTACTGTTTACAAAGTTGTACTCTCTGCGCACAACTGAGTAGTCTAATGTTGGTCCGGTTTTGGTTCTTGTGAACGTTGGCATCGATACACTGTAAATTTACACTCTCGGGGCATAATAGAACAAAATAATTAGGTTTTACTCTTTATTCGATTGAATGAGAAAAAGTATCGTTTCCAAAGTTATACTGTTTGGGCACAACTGAGTAGTCTAATGTTGGTCCGGTTTTGGTTCTTGTGAACGTTGGCATCGATACGTTGCAAATTACACTCTCGGGGCATAATAGATTAATATAATTAGGTTTTACTCGTTGTTCGGTTGCATGAGAAAAAGTACTCGTTTCAAAGTTATAAAGTTAGGGCGCAACTGAGTAGTCTAATGTTGGTTCGGTTTTGGTTCTTATGAACGGTGGCATCGATATGTTGCAAATTTATACTCTCGGGGCATAATAGAACAAAATAATTAGGTTTTACTCTTTGTTCGATTGAATGAGAAAAAGTACTGTTTCCAAAGTTATACTGTTAGGGCGCAACTGAGTAGTCTAATGTTGGTTTGGTTTTGGTTCTTGTGAACGTTGGCATCGATACGTTGCAAATTTACACTCTCGGGGCATAATAGAACAAAATAATTAGGTTTTATTCTTTGTTCGATTGAATGAGAAAAAGTACTGTTTCCAAAGTTATACTGTTTGGGCGCAACTGAGTAGTCTAATGTTGGTCCGGTTTTGGTTTTTGTGAACGTTGGCATCGATACGTTGCAAATTTACACTATCGGGGCATAATAGAACAAAATAATTAGGTTTTACTCTTTGTTCGATTGAATGAGAAAAAGTACTGTTTTCAAAGTTATACTGTTAGGGCGCAACTGAGTAGTCTAATGTTGGTCCGGTTTTGGTTCTTGTGAACGTTGGCATCGATACGTTGCAAATTTACACTCTCGGGGCATAATGGATTAATATAATTAGGTTTTACTCGTTGTTCGGTTGCATGAGAAAAAGTACTCGTTTCAAAGTTATGAAATTAGGGCGCAACTGAGTAGTCTAATGTTGGTTCGGTTTTGGTTCTTATGAACGTTGGCATCGATACGTTGCAAATTTACACTCTCGGGGCATAATAGAACAAAATAATTAGGTTTTACTCTTTGTTCGATTGAATGAGAAAAAGTACTGTTTACAAAGTTCTACTGTCTGGGCACAACTGAGTAGTCTAATGTTGGTCCGGTTTTGGTTCTTGTGAACGTTGGCATCGATACACTGCAAATTTACACTCTCGGGGCATAATAGAACAAAATAATTAGGTTTTACTCTTTATTCGATTGAATGAGAAAAAGTACTGTTTCCAAAGATATACTGTTTGGGCACAACTGAGTAGTCTAATGTTGGTCCGGTTTTGGTTCTTGTGAACGTTGGCATCGATACGTTGCAAATTTACACTCTCGGGGCATAATAGACTAATATAATTAGGTTTTACTCGTTGTTCTTGTACGAGAAAAGTTCTCGTTTCAAAGTTATGAAATTAGAATTGAGTAGTCTAATGTTGGTTCGTTTTTGTTTCTTAGGAAGTTTGGCATCGATACGTTGCAAATTTACACTCTCGGGGCATAATAGAACAAAATAATTAGGTTTTACTCTTTGTTCCATTGAATGAGAAAAAGTTTACAAAGTTGTACTCTGGGCACAACCGAGTAGTCTAATGTTGGTCCTGGCTTTTGGTTCTTGTGAACGTTGGCATCGATACACCGTAAATTTACACTCTCGGGGCATAATAGAACAAAAAAATTAGGATTTACTCTTTATTCGATTGAATGAGAAAAGTACTGTTTCCAAAGTTATACTGTTTGGGCATAACTGAGTAGTCTAATGTTGGTCCGGTTTTGATTCTTGTGAATGTTGGCATCGATACGTTGCAAATTTACACTCTCGGGGTATAATAGATTAATATAATTAGGTTTTACTCGTTGTTCGGTTGCATGAGAAAAAGTACTCGTTTCAAAGTTATAAAGTTAGGGCGCAACTGAGTAGTCTAATGTTGGTTCGGTTTTGGTTTTTATGAACGTTGGCATCGATACGTTGCAAATTTATACTCTCGGGGCATAATAGAACAAAATAATTAGGTTTTACTCTTTGTTCGATTGAATGAGAAAAAGTACTGTTTCCAAAGTTATACTGTTTGGGCACAACTGAGTAGTCTAATGTTGGTCCGGATTTGGTTCTTGTGAACGTTGGCGTCGATACGTTGCAAATTTACACTCTCGGGGCATAATAGATTAATATAATTAGATTTACTCATTGTTCGGTTGCATGAGAAAAAGTTCTCGTTTGAAAGTTATGAAGTTAGGGCGCAATTGAGTAGTCTAATGTTGGTTCGGTTTGGGTTCTTATGAACGTTGGCATCGATACGTTGCAAATTTATACTCTCGGGGCATAATAGAACAAAATAATTAGGTTTTACTCTTTGTTCGATTGAATGAGAAAAAGTACTGTTTCCAAAGTTATACTGTTAGGGCGCAACTGAGTAGTCTAATGTTGGTTTGGTTTTGGTTCTTGTGAACGTTGGCATCGATACGCTGCAAATTTACACTCTCGGGGCATAATAGAACAAAATAATTAGGTTTTATTCTTTGTTCGATTGAATGAGAAAAAGTACTGTTTCCAAAGTTATACTGTTTGGGCGCAACTGAGTAGTCTAATGTTGGTCCGGTTTTGGTTTTTGTGAACGTTGGCATCGATACGTTGCAAATTTACACTATCGGGGCATAATACAACAAAATAATTAGGTTTTACTCTTTGTTCGATTGAATGAGAAAAAGTACTGTTTCCAAAGTTATACTGTTAGGGCGCAACTGAGTAGTCTAATGTTGGTTCGGTTTTTTTTCTTATGAACGTTGGTATCGATACGTTGCAAATTTATACTCTCGGGGCATAATAGATTAATATAATTAAGTTTTACTCGTTGTTCGGTTGCATGAGAAAAAGTACTAGTTTCAAAGTTATGTGTTTAGGCGCAACTGAGTAGTCTAATGTTGGTTCGGTTTTGGTTCTTATGAACGTTGGCATCGATACGTTGCAAATTTACACTCTCGGGGCATAATAGAACAAAATAATTAGGTTTTACTCTTTGTTCGATTTAATGAGAAAAGTATCGTTTACAAAGTTCTACTCTCGGGCACAACCGAGTAGTCTAATGTTGGTCCGGTTTTGGTTCTTGTGAACGTTGGCATCGATACACGCAAATTTACGCTCTCGGGCATAATAGAACAAAATAATTAGGTTTTACTCTTTATTCGATTGAATGAGAAAAAGTATCGTTTCCAAAGATATACCGTTTGGGCACAACCGAGTAGTCTAATGTTGGTCCTTTTGGTTCTTGTGAACGTTGGCATCGATACGTTGCAAATTTACACTCTGGGCATAATAGATTAATATAATTAGGTTTTACTCGTTGTTCGGTTGCATGAGAAAAAGTTCTCGTTTCAAAGTTATGAAGTTAAGCAATTGAGTAGTCTAATGTTGGTTCGGTTTGGGTTCTTATGAACGTTGGCATGGATACGTTGCAAATTTACACTCTCGGGGCATAATAGAACAAAATAATTAGGTTTTACTCTTTGTTCGATTGAATGAGAAAAAGTACTGTTTACAAAGTTGTACTCTCTGGGCACAACTGAGTAGTCTAATGTTGGTCCGGTTTTGGTTCTTGTGAACGTTGGCATCGATACATTGTAAATTTACACTCTCGGGGCATAATAGAACAAAATAATTTGGTTTTACTCTTTATTCGATTGAATGAGAAAAAGTACTGTTTCCAAAGTTATACTGTTTGGGCACAACTGAGTAGTCTAATGTTGGTCCGGTTTTGGTTCTTGTGAACGTTGGCATCGATACGTTGCAAATTACACTCTCGGGGCATAATAGATTAATATAATTAGGTTTTACTCGTTGTTCGGTTGCATGAGAAAAAGTACTCGTTTCAAAGTTATAAAGTTAGGGCGCAACTGAGTAGTCTAATGTTGGTTCGGTTTTGGTTCCTATGAACGTTGGCATTGATATGTTGCAAATTTATACTCTCGGGGCATAATAGAACAAAATAATTAGGTTTTACTATTTGTTCGATTGAATGAGAAAAAGTACTGTTTCCAAAGTTATACTGTTAGGGCGCAAATCGAGTAGTCTAATGTTGGTTTGGTTTTGGTTCTTGTGAACGTTGGCATCGATACGCCGCAAATTTACACTCTCTGGGCATAATAGAACAAAATAATTAGGTTTTATTCTTTGTTCGATTGAATGAGAAAAGTAATCGTTTCCAAAGTTATACTTGTTTGGGTTAAATCGAGTAGTCTAATGTTGGTCCGGTTTTGGTTTTTGTGAACGTTGGCATCGATACGTTGCAAATTTACACTATCGGGGCATAATAGAACAAAATAATTAGGTTTTACTCTTTGTTCGATTGAATGAGAAAAAGTACTGTTTCCAAAGTTATACTGTTTGGGCGCAACTGAGTAGTCTAATGTTGGTCCGGTTTTGGTTCTTGTGAACGTTGGCATCGATACGTTGCAAATTTACACTCTCGGGGCATAATAGATTAATATAATTAGGTTTTACTCGTTGTTCGGTTGCATGAGAAATAGTTCTCGTTTCTAAGTTATGAAGTTAGGCGCAATTGAGTAGTCTAATGTTGGTTCGGTTTGGGTTCTTATGAACGTTGGCATGGATACGTTGCAAATTTACACTCTCGGGGCATAATAGAACAAAATAATTAGGTTTTACTCTTTGTTCGATTGAATGAGAAAAAGTACTGTTTACAAAGTTGTACTCTCCGGGCACAACCGAGTAGTCTAATGTTGGTCCTGCTTTTGGTTCTTGTGAACGTTGGCATCGATACACCGTAAATTTACACTCTCGGGCATAATAGAACAAAATAATTAGGTTTTACTCTTTATTCGATTGAATGAGAAAAGTACGTTTCCAAAGTTATACCGTTTTGGGCACAACTGAGTAGTCTAATGTTGGTCCGGTTTTGGTTCTTGTGAACGTTGGCATCGATACGTTGCAAATTACACTCTCGGGGCATAATAGATTTATATTATTAGGTTTTTCTTGTTGTTAGTTTGCATGAGAAAAAGTACTCGTTTCAAAGTTATAAAGTTAGGGCGCAACTGAGTAGTCTAATGTTGGTTCGGTTTTGGTTCTTATGAACGTTGGCATCGATACGTTGGAAATTTATACTCTGGGGCATTATTGAACAAAATTAATAGGTTTTACTCTTTGTTCGATTGAATGAGAAAAGCATCGTTTCCAAAGTTATACCGTTAGGCGCAACCGAGTAGTCTAATGTTGGTTCGGTTTTGGTTCTTGGGAACTTTGGCATCCATAAGTTTCAAATTTACACTCACGGCGCATAATAGAACAAAATAATTAGGTTTTACTCTTTGTTCGATTGAATGAGAAAAAGTACTGTTTCCAAAGTTATACTGTTTGGGCACAACTGAGTAGTCTAATGTTGGTCCGGATTTGGTTCTTGTGAACGTTGGCGTCGATACGTTGCAAATTTACACTCTCGGGGCATAATAGATTAATATAATTAGATTTACTCATTGTTCGGTTGCATGAGAAAAAGTTCTCGTTTCAAAGTTATGAAGTTAGGGCGCAATTGAGTAGTCTAATGTTGGTTCGGTTTGGGTTCTTATGAACGTTGGCATCGATACGTTGCAAATTTATACTCTCGGGGCATAATAGAACAAAATAATTAGGTTTTACTCTTTGTTCGATTGAATGAGAAAAAGTACTATTTCCAAAGTTATATTGTTAGGGCGCAACTGAGTTGTCTAATGTTGGTTTGGTTTGGTTCTTGTGAACGTTGGCATCGATACGCGCAAATTTACACTCTCGTGGCAAAATAGAACAAAATAATTAGGTTTTATTCTTTGTTCGATTGAATGAGAAAAAGTACTGTTTCCAAAGTTATACTGTTTGGGCGCAACTGAGTAGTCTAATGTTGTTCCGGTTTTGGTTTTTGTGAACGTTGGCATCGATACGTTGCAAATTTACACTATCCGGGCATAATAGAACAAAATAATTAGGTTTTACTCTTTGTTCGATTGAATGAGAAAAAGTACTGTTTCCAAAGTTATACTGTTTGGGCACAACTGAGTAGTCTAATGTTGGTCCGGTTTTGGTTCTTGTGAACGTTGGCATCGATACGTTGCAAATTTACACTCTCAGGGCATAATAGATTAATATAATTAGGTTTTACTCGTTGTTCGGTTGCATTAGAAAAAGTTCTCGTTTCAAAGTTATGAAATTAGGGCGCAATTGAGTAGTCTAATGTTGGTTCGGTTTGGGTTCTTATGAACGTTGGCATCGATACGTTGCAAATTTACACTCTCGGGGCATAATAGAACAAAATAACTAGGTTTTACTCTTTGTTCGATTGAATGAGAAAAAGTACTGTTTACATAGTTGTACTCTCTGGGCACAACTGAGTAGTCTAATGTTGGTCCGGTTTTGGTTCTTGTGAACGTTGGCATCGATACACTGTAAATTTTCACTCTCGGGGCATAATAGAACAAAATAATTAGGTTTTACTCTTTATTCGATTGAATGAGAAAAAGTACTGCTTTCCAAAGTTATACCGTTTGGGCACAACCGAGTAGTCTAATGTTGGTCCTGCTTTGGTTTTTGTGAACGTTGGCATCGATACGTTGCAAATTCACACTATCGGGGCATAATAGAACAAAATAATTAGGTTTTACTCTTTGTTCGATTGAATGAGAAAAAGTACTGTTTCCAAAGTTATACTGTTAGGGCGCAACTGAGTAGTCTAATGTTGGTTCGGTTTTGGTTCTTATGAACGTTGGCATCGATACGTAGCAAATTTATACTCTCGGGGCATAATAGAACAAAATAATTAGGTTTTACTCTTTGTTCGATTGAATGAGAAAAAGTACTGTTTCCAAAGTTATACTGTTAGGGCGCAACTGAGTAGTCTAATGTTGGTTCGGTTTTGGTTCTTATGAACGTTGGCATCGATACGTTGCAAATTTATACTCTCGGGGCATAATAGAACAAAATAATTAGGTTTTACTCTTTGTTCGATTGAATGAGAAAAAGTACTGTTTCCAAAGTTATACTGTTTGGGCACAACTGAGTAGTCTAATGTTGGTCCGGATTTGGTTCTTGTGAACGTTGGCGTCGATACGTTGCAAATTTACACTCTCGCGGCATAATAGATTAATATAATTAGATTTACTCATTGTTCGGTTGCATGAGAAAAAGTTCTCGTTTCAAAGTTATGAAGTTAGGGCGCAATTGAGTAGTCTAATGTTGGTTCGGTTTGGGTTCTTATGAACGTTGGCATCGATACGTTGCAAATTTATACTCTCGGGGCATAATAGAACAAAATAATTAGGTTTTACTCTTTGTTCGATTGAATGAGAAAAAGTACTATTTCCAAAGTTATACTGTTAGGGCGCAACTGAGTTGTCTAATGTTGGTTTGGTTTGGTTCTTGTGAACGTTGGCATCGATACGCTGCAAATTTACACTCTCGTGGCAAAATAGAACAAACTAATTAGGTTTTATTCTTTGTTCGATTGAATGAGAGAAAGTACTGTTTCCAAAGTTATACTGCTTGGGCGCAACTGAGTAGTCTAATGTTGGTCCGGTTTTGGTTTTTGTGAACGTTGGCATCGATACGTTGCAAATTTACACTATCGGGGCATAATAGAACAAAATAATTAGGTTTTACTCTTTGTTCGATTGAATGAGAAAAAGTAACGTTTCAAAAGTTATACCGTTAGTGGCAGAAATCGAGTAGTCTAATGTTGGTTCGGTTTTGTTTCTTATGAACGTTGGTATCGATACGTTGCAAATTTATACTGGGCATAATAGATTAATATAATTAAGTTTTACTCGTTGTTCTTGCATGAGAAAAAGTACTAGTTTCAAAGTTATGAAGTTAGAATCGAGTTGTCTAATGTTGGTTCGGTTTTGGTTCTTATGAACGTTGGCATCGATACGTTGCAAATTTACACTCTCGGGGCATAATAGAACAAAATAATTAGGTTTTACTCTTTGTTCGATTGAATGAGAAAAAGTACTGTTTACAAAGTTCTACTCTCTGGGCACAACTGAGTAGTCTAATGTTGGTCCGGTTTTGGTTCTTGTGAACGTTGGCATCGATACACTGCAAATTTACACTCTCGGGGCATAATAGAACAAAATAATTAGGTTTTACTCTTTATTCGATTGAATGAGAAAAAGTAATGTTTCCAAAGATATACTGTTTGGGCACAACTAAGTAGTCTAATGTTGGTCCGGTTTTGGTTCTTGTGAACGTTGGCATCGATACGTTGCAAATTTACACTCTCGGGGCATAATAGATTAATATAATTAGGTTTTACTCGTTGTTCGGTTGCATGAGAAAAAGTTCTCGTTTCAAAGTTATGAAGTTAGGGCGCAACTGAGTAGTCTAATGTTGGTTCGGTTTGGGTTCTTATGAACGTTGGCATCGATACGTTGCAAATTTACACTCTCGGGGCATAATAGAAAAAAATAATTAGGTTTTACTCTTTGTTCGATTGAATGAGAAAAGTATCGTTTACAAAGTTGTACTCTCCGGGCACAACCGAGTAGTCTAATGTTGGTCCTTTTGGTTCTTGTGAACGTTGGCATCGATACGTTGCAAATTTACACTCTCGGGGCGTAATAGAACAAAATAATTAGGTTTTACTCTTTATTCGATTGAATGAGAAAAGGTACTTTTTCCAAGGTTATACTTTTTGGGCACAACTGAGTAGTCTAATGTTGGTCCGGTTTTGGTTCTTGTGAACGTTGGCATCGATACGTTGCAAATTACACTCTCGGGGCAAAATAGATTAACATAATTAGGTTTTACTCGTTGTTCGGTTGCATGAGAAAAAGTACTCGTTTCAAAGTTATAAAGTTAGGGCGCAACTGAGTAGTCTAATGTTGGTTCGGTTTTGGTTCTTATGAACGTTGGCATCGATATGTTGCAAATTTATACTCTCGGGGCATAATAGAACAAAATAATTAGGTTTTACTATTTGTTCGATTGAATGAGAAAAAGTACTGTTTCCAAAGTTATACTGTTAGGGCGCAACTGAGTAGTCTAATGTTGGTTTGGTTTTGGTTCTTGTGAACGTTGGCATCGATACGTTGCAAATTTACACTCTCGGGGCATAATAGAACAAAATAATTAGGTTTTATTCTTTGTTCGATTGAATGAGAAAAAGTACTGTTTCCAAAGTTATACTGTTTGGGCACAACTGAGTAGTCTAATGTTGGTCCGGTTTTGGTTTTTGTGAACGTTGGCATCGATACGTTGCAAATTTACACTCTCGGGGCATAATAGATTAATATAATTAGATTTTACTCATTGTTCGCATGAGAAAAAGTTCTCGTTTCAAAGTTATGAAGTTAGGGCGCAATTGAGTAGTCTAATGTTGGTTCGGTTTGGGTTCTTATGAACGTTGGCATCGATACGTTGCAAATTTATACTCTCGTGGCATAATAGAACAAAATAATTAGGTTTTACTCTTTGTTCGATTGAATGAGAAAAAGTACTATTTCCAAAGTTATACTGTTAGGGCGCAACTGAGTAGTCTAATGTTGGTTTGGTTTTGGTTCTTGTGAACGTTGGCATCGATACGCTGCAAATTTACACTCTCGAGGCAAAATAGAACAAAATAATTAGGTTTTATTCTTTGTTCGATTGAATGAGAAAAAGTACTGTTTCCAAAGTTATACTGTTTGGGCGCAACTGAGTAGTCTAATGTTGGTTTGGTTTTGGTTTTTGTTAACGTTGGCATCGATACGTTGCAAATTTACACTCTCGGGGCATAATACAACAAAATAATTAGGTTTTACTCTTTGTTCGATTGAATGAGAAAAAGTACTGTTTCCAAAGTTATACTGTTTGGGCGCAACTGAGTAGTCTAATGTTGGTTCGGTTTTGTTTCTTATGAACGTTGGTATCGATACGTTGCAAATTTATACTCTCGGGGCATAATAGATTAATATAATTAAGTTTTACTCGTTGTTCGGTTGCATGAGAAAAAGTACTAGTTTCAAAGTTATGAAGTTAGGGCGCAACTGAGTAGTCTAATGTTGGTTCGGTTTTGGTTCTTATGAACGTTGGCATCGATACGTTGCAAATTTACACTCTCGGGGCATAATAGAACAAAATAATTAGGTTTTACTCTTTGTTCGATTGAATGAGAAAAAGTACTGTTTACAAAGTTCTACTCTCTGGGCACAACTGAGTAGTCTAATGTTTGTCCGGTTTTGGTTCTTGTGAACGTTGGCATCGATACACTGCAAATTTACACTCTCGGGGCATAATAGAACAAAATAATTAGGTTTTACTCTTTATTCGATTGAATGAGAAAAAGTACTGTTTCCAAAGATATACCGTTTGGGCAATAACCGAGTAGTCTAATGTTGGTCCGGTTTTGGTTCTTGTGAACTTTGGCATCTATACATTGTAAATTTACACTCTCGGGCATAATAGAACAAAATAATTAGGTTTTACTCTTTATTCGATTGAATGAGAAAAAGTACTGTTTCCAAAGTTATACTGTTTGGGCACAACTGAGTAGTCTAATGTTGGTCCGGTTTTGGTTCTTGTGAACGTTGGCATCGATACGTTGCAAATTACACTCTCGGGGCATAATAGATTAATATAATTAGGTTTTACTCGTTGTTCGGTTGCATGAGAAAAAGTACTCGTTTCAAAGTTATAAAGTTAGTGCGCAACTGAGTAGTCTAATGTTGGTTCGGTTTTGGTTCTTATGAACGTTGGCATCGATACGTAGCAAATTTATACTCTCGGGGCATAATAGAACAAAATAATTAGGTTTTACTCTTTGTTCGATTGAATGAGAAAAAGTACTGTTTCCAAAGTTATACTGTTAGGGCGCAACTGAGTAGTCTAATGTTGGTCCGGTTTTGGTTCTTATGAACGTTGGCATCGATACGTTGCAAATTTATACTCTCGGGGCATAATAGAACAAAATAATTAGGTTTTACTCTTTGTTCGATTGAATGAGAAAAAGTACTGTTTCCAAAGTTATACTGTTTGGGCACAACTGAGTAGTCTAATGTTGGTCCGGATTTGGTTCTTGTGAACGTTGGCGTCGATACGTTGCAAATTTACACTCTCGCGGCATAATAGATTAATATAATTAGATTTACTCATTGTTCGGTTGCATGAGAAAAAGTTCTCGTTTCAAAGTTATGAAGTTAGGGCGCAATTGAGTAGTCTAATGTTGGTTCGGTTTGGGTTCTTTTGAACGTTGGCATCGATACGTTGCAAATTTATACTCTCGGGGCATAATAGAACAAAATAATTAGGTTTTACTCTTTGTTCGATTGAATGAGAAAAAGTACTGTTTCCAAAGTCATCGTTAGGCGCAATCGAGTTGTCTAATGTTGGTTTGGTTTGGTTCTTGTGAACGTTGGCATCGATACGCAAATTTACACTCTCGTGGCAAAATAGAACAAACTAATTAGGTTTTATTCTTTGTTCGATTGAATGAGAAAAATCTTGTTTCCAACGTTATACTGTTTGGGCGCAACAGAGTAGTCTAATGTTGGTCCGGTTTTGGTTTTTGTGAACGTTGGCATCGATACGTTGCAAATTTACACTATCGGGGCATAATACAACAAAATAATTAGGTTTTACTCTTTGTTCGATTGAATGAGAAAAAGTACTGTTTCCAAAGTTATACTGTTAGGGCGCAACTGAGTCGTCTAATGTTGGTTCGGTTTTGTTTCTTATGAACGTTGGTATCGATACGTTGCAAATTTATACTCTCGTGGCATAATAGATTAATATAATTAAGTTTTACTCGTTGTTCGGTTGCATGAGAAAAAGTACTAGTTTCAAAGTTATGAAGTTAGGGCGCAACTGAGTAGTCTAATGTTGGTTCGGTTTTGGTTCTTATGAACGTTGGCATCGATACGTTGCAAATTTACACTCTCGGGCATAATAGAACAAAATAATTAGGTTTTACTCTTTGTTCGATTGAATGAGAAAAAGTATCGTTTACAAAGTTCTACTCGGGCACAACTGAGTAGTCTAATGTTGGTCCGGTTTTGGTTCTTGTGAACGTTGGCATCGATACGTTGCAAATTTACACTCTCGGGGCATAATAGCACAAAATAATTAGGTTTTACTCTTTGTTCGATTGAATGAGAAAAAGTACTGTTTACACAGTTATACTGTTTGGGCACAACTGAGTAGTCTAATGTTGGTCCGGTTTTGGTTCTCGTGAACGTTGGCATCGATACGTTGCAAATTTACACTCTCGGGGCATAATAGATTAATATAATTAGGTTTTACTCGTTGTTCGGTTGCATGAGAAAAAGTTCTCGTTTCAAAGTTATGAAGTTAGGGCGCAATTGAGTAGTCTAATGTTGGTTCGGTTTGGGTTCTTATGAACGTTGGCATGGATACGTTGCAAATTTACACTCTCGGGGCATAATAGAAAAAAATAATTAGGTTTTACTCTTTGTTCGATTGAATGAGAAAAAGTACTGTTTACAAAGTTGTACTCTCTGGGCACAACTGAGTAGTCTAATGTTGGTCCGGTTTTGGTTCTTGTGAACGTTGGCATCGATACACTGTAAATTTACACTCTCGGGGCATAATAGAACAAAATAATTAGGTTTTACTCTTTATTCGATTGAATGAGAAAAAGTACTGTTTCCAAAGTTATACTGTTTGGGCACAACTGAGTAGTCTAATGTTGGTCCGGTTTTGGTTCTTGTGAACGTTGGCATCGATACGTTGCAAATTACACTCTCGGGGCATAATAGATTAACATAATTAGGTTTTACTCGTTGTTCGGTTGCATGAGAAAAAGTACTCGTTTCAAAGTTATAAAGTTAGGGCGCAACTGAGTAGTCTAATGTTGGTTCGGTTTTGGTTCTTATGAACGTTGGCATCGATATGTTGCAAATTTATACTCTGGGCATAATAGAACAAAATAATTAGGTTTTACTATTTGTTCGATTGAATGAGAAAAAGTACTGTTTCCAAAGTTATACTGTTAGGGCGCAACTGAGTAGTCTAATGTTGGTTTGGTTTTGGTTCTTGTGAACGTTGGCATCGATACGTTGCAAATTTACACTCTCGGGGCATAATAGAACAAAATAATTAGGTTTTATTCTTTGTTCGATTGAATGAGAAAAAGTACTGTTTCCAAAGTTATACTGTTTGGGCGCAACTGAGTAGTCTAATGTTGGTCCGGTTTTGGTTTTTGTGAACGTTGGCATCGATACGTTGCAAATTTACACTCTCGGGGCATAATAGATTAATATAATTAGATTTACTCATTGTTCGGTTGCATGAGAAAAAGTTCTCGTTTCAAAGTTATGAAGTTAGGGCGCAATTGAGTAGTCTAATGTTGGTTCGGTTTGGGTTCTTATGAACGTTGGCATCGATACGTTGCAAATTTATACTCTCGTGGCATAATAGAACAAAATAATTAGGTTTTACTCTTTGTTCGATTGAATGAGAAAAAGTACTATTTCTAAAGTTATACTGTTAGGGCGCAACTGAGTTGTCTAATGTTGGTTTGGTTTTGGTTCTTGTGAACGTTGGCATCGATACGTTGTAAATTTACACTCTCGTGGCATAATAGAACAAAATAATTAGGTTTTATTCTTTGTTCGATTGAATGAGAAAAAGTACTGTTTCCAAAGTTATACTGTTTGGGCGCAACTGAGTAGTCTAATGTTGTTCCGGTTTTGGTTTTTGTGAACGTTGGCATCGATACGTTGCAAATTTACACTATCGGGGCATAATACAACAAAATAATTAGGTTTTACTCTTTGTTCGATTGAATGAGAAAAAGTACTGTTTCCAAAGTTATACTGTTAGGGCGCAACTGAGTAGTCTAATGTTGGTTCGGTTTTGTTTCTTATGAACGTTGGTATCGATACGTTGCAAATTTATACTCTCGGGGCATAATAGATTAATATAATTAAGTTTTACTCGTTGTTCGGTTGCATGAGAAAAAGTACTAGTTTCAAAGTTATGAAGTTAGGGCGCAACTGAGTAGTCTAATGTTGGTTCGGTTTTGGTTCTTATGAACGTTGGCATCGATACGTTGCAAATTTACACTCTCGGGCATAATAGAACAAAATAATTAGGTTTTACTCTTTGTTCGATTGAATGAGAAAAAGTACTGTTTACAAAGTTCTACTCTCGGGCACAACTGAGTAGTCTAATGTTGGTCCTGTTTTGGTTCTTGTGAACGTTGGCATCGATACACTGCAAATTTACACTCTCGGGGCATAATAGAACAAAATAATTAGGTTTTACTCTTTATTCGATTGAATGAGAAAAAGTACTGTTTCCAAAGATATACTGTTTGGGCACAACTGAGTAGTCTAATGTTGGTCCGGTTTTGGTTCTTGTGAACGTTGGCATCGATACACTGCAAATTTACACTCTCGGGGCATAATAGAACAAAATAATTAGGTTTTACTCTTTATTCGATTGAATGAGAAAAAGTACTGTTTCCAAAGTTATACCGTTTGGGCACAACTGAGTAGTCTAATGTTGGTCCGGTTTTGGTTCTTGTGAACGTTGGCATCGATACGTTGCAAATTACACTCTCGGGGCATAATAGATTAATATAATTAGGTTTTACTCGTTGTTCGGTTGCATGAGAAAAAGTACTCGTTTCAAAGTTATAAAGTTAGGGCGCAACTGAGTAGTCTAATGTTGGTTCGGTTTTGGTTCTTATGAACGTTGGCATCGATACGTTGCAAATTTATACTCTCGGGGCATAATAGAACAAAATAATTAGGTTTTACTCTTTGTTCGATTGAATGAGAAAAAGTACTGTTTCCAAAGTTATACTGTTAGGGCGCAACTGAGTAGTCTAATGTTGGTTCGGTTTTGGTTCTTATGAACTTTGGCATCGATACGTTGCAAGTTTATACTCTCGTGGCATAATAGAACAAAATAATTAGGTTTTACTCTTTGTTCGATTGAATGAGAAAAAGTACTGTTTCCAAAGTTATACTGTTTGGGCACAACTGAGTAGTCTAATGTTGGTCCGGATTTGGTTCTTGTGAACGTTGGCGTCGATACGTTGCAAATTTACACTCTCGCGGCATAATAGATTAATATAATTAGATTTACTCATTGTTCGGTTGCATGAGAAAAAGTTCTCGTTTCAAAGTTATGAAGTTAAGCAATTGAGTAGTCTAATGTTGGTTCGGTTTTGGTTCTTTTGAACGTTGGCATCGATACGTTGCAAATTTATACTCTCGGGGCATAATAGAACAAAATAATTAGGTTTTACTCTTTGTTCGATTGAATGAGAAAAAGTACTGTTTCCAAAGTTATACTGTTAGGGCGCAACTGAGTAGTCTAATGTTGGTTTGGTTTGGTTCTTGTGAACGTTGGCATCGATACGCTGCAAATTTACACTCTCGTGGCAAAATAGAACAAACTAATTAGGTTTTATTCTTTGTTCGATTGAATGAGAAAAAGTACTGTTTCCAAAGTTATACTGTTTGGGCGCAACTGAGTAGTCTAATGTTGGTCCGGTTTTGGTTTTTGTGGACGTTGGCATCGATACGTTGCAAATTTACACTATCGGGGCATAATAGAACAAAATAATTAGGTTTTACTCTTTGTTCGATTGAATGAGAAAAAGTACTGTTTCCAAAGTTATACTGTTAGGGCGCAACTGAGTAGTCTAATGTTGGTTCGGTTTTGTTTCTTATGAACGTTGGTATCGATACGTTGCAAATTTATACTCTCGGGGCATAATAGATTAATATAATTAAGTTTTACTCGTTGTTCGGTTGCATGAGAAAAAGTACTAGTTTCAAAGTTATGAAGTTAGGGCGCAACTGAGTAGTCTAATGTTGGTTCGGTTTTGGTTCTTATGAACGTTGGCATCGATACGTTGCAAATTTACACTCTCGGGGCATAATAGAACAAAATAATTAGGTTTTACTCTTTGTTCGATTGAATGAGAAAAAGTACTGTTTACAAAGTTCTACTCTGGGCAATAACCGAGTAGTCTAATGTTGTTTCGTTTTTGGTTCTTGTGAACGTTGGCATCGATACGTTGCAAATTTACACTCTCGGGGCATAATAGAACAAAATAATTAGGTTTTACTCTGTATTCGATTGAATGAGAAAAAGTACTGTTTCCAAAGATATACTGTTAGGGCACAACCGAGTAGTCTAATGTTGGTCCTTTGGTTCTTGTGAACGTTGGCATCGATACGTTGCAAATTTACACTCTGCATAATAGATTAATATAATTAGGTTTTACTCGTTGTTCGTTGTTGCATGAGAGAAAAGTTCTCGTTTCAAAGTTATGAAGTTAGGCGCAATTGAGTAGTCTAATGTTGGTTCGGTTTGGGTTCTTATGAACGTTGGCATGGATACGTTGCAAATTTACACTCTCGGGGCATAATAGAACAAAATAATTAGGTTTTACTCTTTGTTCGATTGAATGAGAAAAAGTACTGTTTACAAAGTTGTACTCTCTGGGCACAACTGAGTAGTCTAATGTTGGTCCGGTTTTGGTTCTTGTGAACGTTGGCATCGATACAATGTAAATTTACACTCTCGGGGCATAATAGAACAAAATAATTAGGTTTTACTCTTTATTCGATTGAATGAGAAAAAGTACTGTTTCCAAAGATATACTGTTTGGGCACAACTGAGTAGTCTAATGTTGGTCCGGTTTTGGTTCTTGTGAACGTTGGCATCGATACGTTGCAAATTACACTCTCGGGGCATAATAGATTAATATAATTAGGTTTTACTCGTTGTTCGGTTGCATGAGAAAAAGTACTCGTTTCAAAGTTATAAAGTTAGGGCGCAACTGAGTAGTCTAATGTTGGTTCGGTTTTGGTTCTTATGAACGTTGGCATCGATATGTTGCAAATTTATACTCTCGGGGCATAATAGAACAAAATAATTAGGTTTTACTCTTTGTTCGATTGAATGAGAAAAAGTACTGTTTCCAAAGTTATACTGTTAGGGCGCAACTGAGTAGTCTAATGTTGGTTTGGTTTTGGTTCTTGTGAACGTTGGCATCGATACGTTGCAAATTTACACTCTCGGGGCATAATAGAACAAAATAATTAGGTTTTATTCTTTGTTCGATTGAATGAGAAAAAGTACTGTTTCCAAAGTTATACTGTTTGGGCGCAACTGAGTAGTCTAATGTTGGTCCGGTTTTGGTTTTTGTGAACGTTGGCATCGATACGTTGCAAATTTACACTCTCGGGGCATAATAGATTAATATAATTAGATTTACTCATTGTTCGGTTGCATGAGAAAAAGTTCTCGTTTCAAAGTTATGAAGTTAGGGCGCAATTGAGTAGTCTAATGTTGGTCCGGTTTTGGTTTTTGTGAACGTTGGCATCAATACGTTGCAAATTTACACTATCGGGGCATAATAGAACAAAATAATTAGGTTTTACTCTTTGTTCGATTGAATGAGAAAAAGTACTGTTTCCAAAGTTATACTGTTAGGGCGCAACTGAGTTGTCTAATGTTGGTTTGGTTTTGGTTCTTGTGAACGTTGGCATCGATACGCTGCAAATTTACACTCTCGTGGCAAAATAGAACAAAATAATTAGGTTTTATTCTTTGTTCGATTGAATGAGAAAAAGTACTGTTTCCAAAGTTATACTGTTTGGGCGCAACTGAGTAGTCTAATGTTGGTCCGGTTTTGGTTCTTGTGAACGTTGGCATCGATACGTTGCAAATTTACACTCTCGGGGCATAATACAACAAAATAATTAGGTTTTACTCTTTGTTCGATTGAATGAGAAAAAGTACTCGTTTCAAAGTTATAAAGTTAGGGCGCAACTGAGTAGTCTAATGTTGGTTCGGTTTTGGTTCTTATGAACGTTGGCATCGATACGTTGCAAATTTATACTCTCGGGGCATAATAGAACAAAATAATTAGGTTTTACTCGTTGTTCGGTTGCATGAGAAAAAGTACTAGTTTCAAAGTTATGAAGTTAGGGCGCAACTGAGTAGTCTAATGTTGGTTCGGTTTTGGTTCTTATGAACGTTGGCATCGATACGTTGCAAATTTACACTCTCGGGGCATAATAGAACAAAATAATTAGGTTTTACTCTTTGTTCGATTGAATGAGACAAAGTACTGTTTACAAAGTTCTACACTGTGGGCGCAACTGACTAGTCTAATGTTGGTCCGGTTTTGGTTCTTGTGAACGTTGGCATCGATACACTGCAAATTTACACTCTCGGGGCATAATAGAACAAAATAATTAGGTTTTACTCTTTATTCGATTGAATGAGAAAAAGTACTGTTTCCAAAGTTATACTGTTTGGGCACAACTGAGTAGTCTAATGTTGGTCCGGTTTGGTTCTTGTGAACGTTGGCATCGATACGTTGCAAATTTACACTCTCGGGGCATAATAGATTAATATAATTAGGTTTTACTCGTTGTTCGGTTGCATGAGAAAAAGTTCTCGTTTCAAAGTTATGAAGTTAGGGCGCAATTGAGTAGTCTAATGTTGGTTCGGTTTGGGTTCTTATGAACGTTGGCATGGATACGTTGCAAATTTACACTCTCGGGGCATAATAGAACAAAATAATTAGGTTTTACTCTTTGTTCGATTGAATGAGAAAAAGTACTGTTTACAAGGTTGTACTCTCTGGGCACAACTAAGAAGTCTAAAGTTGGTCCGGTTTTGGTTCTTGTGAACGTTGGCATCGATACACCGTAAATTTACACTCTCGGGCATAATAGAACAAAATAATTAGGTTTTACTCTTTGTTCGATTGAATGAGAAAAAGTACTATTTCCAAAGTTATACCGTTTGGGCACAACTTATTAGTATAATGTTGGTCCGGTTTTGGTTCTTGTGAATGTTGGCAACGATACGTTGCAAATTACACTCTGGGCATAATAGATTAATATAATTAGGTTTTACTCGTTGTTCGGTTGCATGAGAAAAAGTACTGCTTTCAAAGTTATAAAGTTAGGTCGCGAGTAGTCTAATGTTGGTTCGGTTTTGGTTCTTATGAACGTTGGCATCGATACGTTGCAAATTTATACTCTCGGGGCATAATAGAACAAAATAATTAGGTTTTACTATTTGTTCGATCGACTGAAAAAAAGTACTTTTCCAAAGTTATACTCCTAGGGCGCAACTGAGTAGTCTAATTTTGGTTCGGTTTTGGTTCTTGTGAACGTTGGCCTCGATACATTGCAAATTTACACTCTCGGGGCATAATAGAACAAAATAAATAGGTTTTACTCTTTGTTCGATTAAATGAGAAAAAGTACTGTTTCCAAAGTTATACTGTTTGGGCACAACTGAGTAGTCTAATGTTGGTCCGGTTTTGGTTCTTCTGAACGTTGGCATCGATACTTTGCAAATTTACACTCTCGGGGCATAATAGAACAAAATAATTAGGTTTTACTCTTTGTTCGATTGAATGAGAAAAAGTACTGTTTCCAAAGTTATACTGTTAGGGCGCAACTGAGTAGTCTAATGTTGGTTCGGTTTTGGTTCTTATGAACGTTGGTATCGATACGTTGCAAATTTATACTCTCGGGGCATAATAGATTAATATAATTAAGTATTACTCGTTGTTCGGTTGCATGAGAAAAAGTACTCGTTTCAAAGTTATGAAGTTAAAGAATCGAGTAGTCTAATGTTGGTTCGGTTTTGGTTCTTATGAACGTTGGCATCGATACGTTGCAAATTTACACTCTCGGGGCATAATAGAACAAAATAATTTGGTTTTACTCTTTATTCGATTGAATGAGAAAAAGTACTGTTTCCAAAGTTATACTGTTTGGGCACAACTGAGTAGTCTAATGTTGGTCCGGCTTTGGTTCTTGTGAACGTTGGCATCGATACGTTGCAAATTTACACTCTCGGGGCATAATAGATTAATATAATTAGGTTTTACTCGTTGTTCGGTTGCATGAGAAAAAGTTCTCGTTTCAAAGTTATGAAGTTAGGGCGCAATTGAGTAGTCTAATGTTGGTTCGGTTTGGGTTCTTATGAACGTTGGCATGGATACGTTGCAAATTTACACTCTCGGGGCATAATAGAACAAAATAATTAGGTTTTACTCTTTGTTCGATTGAATGAGAAAAAGTACTGTTTACAAAGTTGTACTCTCTGGGCACAACTGAGTAGTCTAATGTTGGTCCGGTTTTGGTTCTTGTGAACGTTGGCATCGATACACTGCAAATTTACACTCTCTGGGCATAATAGAACAAAATAATTAGGTTTTACTCTTTATTCGATTGAATGAGAAAAAGTACTGTTTCCAAAGTTATACTGTTTGGGCACAACAGAGTAGTCTAATGTTGGTCCGGTTTTGGTTCTTGTGAACGTTGGCATCGATACGTTGCAAATTACACTCTCGGGGCATAATAGATTAATATAATTAGGTTTTACTCGTTGTTCGGTTGCATGAGAAAAAGTACTCGTTTCAAAGTTATAAAGTTAGGGCGCAACGGAGTAGTCTAATGTTGGTTCGGTTTTGGTTCTTATGAACGTTGGCATCGATACGTTGCAAATTTATACTCTCGGGGCATAATAGAACAAAATAATTAGGTTTTACTCTTTGTTCGATTGAATGAGAAAAAGTACTGTTTCCAAAGTTCTACTCTCTGGGCACAACTGAGTAGTCTAATGTTGGTCCTTTTGGTTCTTGTGAACGTTGGCATCGATACGTTGCAAATTTACACTATCGGGGCATAATAGAACAAAATAATTAGGTTTTACTCTTTGTTCGATTGAATGAGAAAAAGTACTGTTTTCAAAGTTATACTGTTAGGGCGCAACTGAGTAGTCTAATGTTGGTCCGGTTTTGGTTCTTGTGAACGTTGGCATCGATACGTTGCAAATTTACACTCTCGGGGCATAATAGACTAATATAATTAGGTTTTACTCGTTGTTCGGTTGCATGAGAAAAAGTTCTCGTTTCAAAGTTATGAAATTAGGGCGCAATTGAGTAGTCTAATGTTGGTTCGGTTTGGGTTCTTATGAACGTTGGCATCGATACGTTGCAAATTTACACTCTCGGGGCATAATAGAACACAATAATTAGGTTTTACTCTTTGTTCGATTGAATGAGAAAAAGTACTGTTTACAAAGTTCTACTCCCTGGGCACAACTGAGTAGTCTAATGTTGGTCCGGTTTTGGTTCTTGTGAACGTTGGCATCAATACACTGCAAATTTACACTCTCGGGGCATAATAGAACAAAATAATTAGGTTTTACTCTTTATTCGATTGAATGAGAAAAAGTACTGTTTCCAAAGATATACTGTTTGGGCACAACTGAGTAGTCTAATGTTGGTCCGGTTTTTGTTCTTGTGAATGTTGGCATCGATACGTTGCAAATTTACACTCTCGGGGCATAATAGACTAATATAATTAGGTTTTACTCGTTGTTCGGTTGCATGAGAAAAAGTTCTCGTTTCAAAGTTTTGAAATTAGGGCGCAATTGAGTAGTCTAATGTTGGTTCGGTTTGGGTTCTTATGAACGTTGGCATCGATACGTTGCAAATTTACACTCTCGGGACATAATAGAACAAAATAATTAGGTTTTACTCTTTGTTCGATTGAATGAGAAAAAGTACTGTTTACAAAGTTGTACTCTTTGGGCACAACTGAGTAGTCTAATGTTGGTCCGGTTTTGGTTCTTGTGAACGTTGGCATCGATACACTGTAAATTTACACTCTCGGGGCATAATAGAACAAAATAATTAGGTTTTACTCTTTATTCGATTGAATGAGAAAAAGTACTGTTTCCAAAGTTATACTGTTTGGGCACAACTGAGTAGTCTAATGTTGGTCCGGTTTTGGTTCTTGTGAACGTTGGCATCGATACGTTGCAAATTTACACTCTCGGGGCATAATAGATTAATATAATTAGGTTTTACTCGTTGTTCGGTTGCATGAGAAAAAGTACTCGTTTCAAAGTTATAAAGTTAGAATCGAGTAGTCTAATGTTGGTTCGGTTTTGGTTCTTATGAACCTTGGCATCGATACGTTGCAAATTTACACTCTCGGGGCATAATAGAACAAAATAATTAGGTTTTACTCTTTGTTCGATTGAATGAGAAAAAGTACTGTTTCCAAAGTTATACTGTCTTGTCTCAACTGTGTAGTCTAATGTTGGTTTGGTTTTGGTTCTTGTGAACGTTGGCATCGATACGCGCAAATTTACACTCTCGGGGCATAATAGAACAAAATAATTAGGTTTTATTCTTTGTTCGATTGAATGAGAAAAAGTACTGTTTCCAAAGTTATACTGTTTGGGCGCAACTGAGTAGTCTAATGTTGGTCCGGTTTTGGTTTTTGTGAACGTTGGTATCGATACGTTGCAAATTTACACTATCGGGGCATAATAGAACAAAATAATTAGGTTTTACTCTTTGTTCGATTGAATGAGAAAAAGTACTGTTTCCAAAGTTATACTGTTAGGGCGCAACTGAGTAGTCTAATATTGGTTCGGTTTTGGTTCTTATGAACGTTGGTATCGATACGTTGCAAATTTATACTCTCGGGCATAATAGATTAATATAATTAAGTTTTACTCGTTGTTCGGTTGCATGAGAAAAAGTACTCGTTTCAAAGTTATGAAGTTAGGGCGCAACTGAGTAGTCTAATGTTGGTTCGGTTTTGGTTCTTATGAACGTTGGCATCGATACGTTGCAAATTTACACTCTCGGGGCATAATAGAACAAAATAATTAGGTTTTACTCTTTGTTCGATTGAATGAGAAAAAGTATCGTTTACAAAGTTCTACTCTGGGCACAACCGAGTAGTCTAATGTTTGTCCTGCTTTTGGTTCTTGTGAACGTTGGCATCGATACGGTGCAAATTTATACTCTCGGGGCATAATAGAAAAAAATAATTAGGTTTTACTCTTTGTTCGATTGAATGAGAAAAAGTACTGTTTCCAAAGTTATACTGTTAGGGCGCAACTGAGTAGTCTAATGTTAGTCCGGTTTTGGTTCTTGTGAACGTTGGCATCGATATGTTGCAAATTTACACTCTCGGGGCATAATAGATTAATATAATTAGGTTTTACTCGTTGTTCGGTTGCATGAGAAAAAGTTATCGTTTCAAAGTTATGAAGTTAGTGGCGCAATTGAGTAGTCTAATGTTGGTTCGGTTTTGTTTCTTATGAACGTTGGCATCGATACGTTGCAAATTTATACTCTCGGGGCATAATAGAACAAAATAATTAGGTTTTACTCTTTGTTCGATTGAATGAGAAAAAGTACTGTTTACAAAGTTGTACTCTTGGGCACAACTGAGTAGTCTAATGTTGGTCCGGTTTTGGTTCTTGTGAACGTTGGCATCGATACACTGTAAATTTACACTCTCGGGGCATAATAGAACAAAATAACTAGGTTTTACTCTTTATTCGATTGAATGAGAAAAAGTACTGTTTCCAAAGTTATACTGTTTGGGCACAACTGAGTAGTCTAATGTTGGTCCGGTTTTGGTTCTTGTGAACGTTGGCATCGATACGTTGCAAATTACACTCTCGGGGCATAATAGATTAATATAATTAGGTTTTGCTCGTTGTTCGGTTGCATGAGAAAAAGTACTCGTTTCAAAGTTATAAAGTTAGGGCGCAACTGAGTAGTCTAATGTTGGTTCGGTTTTGGTTCTTATGAACGTTGGCATCGATACGTTGCAAATTTATACTCTCGGGGCATAATAGAACAAAATAATTAAGTTTTACTATTTGTTCGATTGAATGAGAAAAAGTACTTGTTTCCAATGTTATCTTGTTAGGGCGCAACTGAGTAGTCTAATGTTGGTTTGGTTTTGGTTCTTGTGAACGTTGGCATCGATACGTTGCAAATTTACACTCTCGGGGCATAATAGAACAAAATAATTAGGTTTTATTCTTTGTTCGATTGAATGAGAAAAAGTACTGTTTCCAAAGTTATACTGTTTGGGCGCAACTGAGTAGTCTAATGTTGGTCCGGTTTTGGTTTTTGTGAACGTTGGCATCGATACGTTGCAAATTTACACTATCGGGGCATAATAGAACAAAATAATTAGGTTTTACTCTTTGTTCGATTGAATGAGAAAAAGTACTGTTTCCAAAGTTATACTGTTAGGGCGCAACTGAGTAGTCTAATGTTGGTTTGGTTTTGGTTCTTGTGAACGTTGGTATCGATACGTTGCAAATTTATACTCTCGGGGCATAATAGATTAATATAATTAAGTTTTACTCGTTGTTCGGTTGCATGAGAAAAAGTACTCGTTTCAAAGTTATGAAGTTAGTGCGCAACTGAGTAGTCTAATGTTGGTTCGGTTTTGGTTCTTATGAACGTTGGCATCGATACGTTGCAAATTTACACTCTCGGGGCATAATAGAACAAAATAATTAGGTTTTACTCTTTGTTCGATTGAATGAGAAAAAGTACTGTTTACAAAGTTGTACTCTCTGGGCACAACTGAGTAGTCTAATGTTGGTCCGGTTTTGGTTCTTGTGAACGTTGGCATCGATACACTGCAAATTTACACTCTCGGGGCATAATAGAACAAAATAATTAGGTTTTACTCTTTATTCGATTGAATGAGAAAAAGTACTGTTTCAAAAGTTATACTGTTTGGGCACAACTGAGTAGTCTAATGTTGGTCCGGTTGGTTCTTGTGAACGTTGGCATCGATACGTTGCAAATTTACACTCTCGGGGCATAATAGACTAATATAATTAGGTTTTACTCGTTGTTCGGTTGCATGAGAAAAAGTTCTCGTTTCAAAGTTATGAAATTAGCGCAATTGAGTAGTCTAATGTTGGTTCGGTTTGGGTTCTTATGAACGTTGGCATCGATACGTTGCAAATTTACACTCTCGGGGCATAATAGAACAAAATAATTAGGTTTTACTCTTTGTTCGATTGAATGAGAAAAAGTATGTTTACAAAGTTCTACTCTGGGCACAACTGAGTAGTCTGATGTTGGTTCGGTTTTGGTTCTTGTGAACGTTGGCATCGATACACTGCAAATTTACACTCTCGGGGCATAATAGAACAAAATAATTAGGTTTTACACTTTATTCGATTGAATGAGGAAAAGTACTGTTTCCAAAGATATACTGTTTGGGCACAACTGAGTAGTCTAATGTTGGTCCGGTTTTGGTTCTTGTGAACGTTGGCATCGATACGTTGCAAATTTACACTCTCGGGGCATAATAGACTAATATAATTAGGTTTTACTCGTTGTTCGGTTGCATGAGAAAAAGTTCTCGTTTCAAAGTTATGAAATTAGCAATTGAGTAGTCTAATGTTGGTTCGGTTTGGGTTCTTATGAACGTTGGCATCGATACGTTGCAAATTTACACTCTCGGGACATAATAGAACAAAATAATTAGGTTTTACTCTTTGTTCGATTGAATGAGAAAAAGTACTGTTTACAAAGTTGTACTCTCTGGGCACAAATGAGTAGTCTAATGTTGGTCCGGTTTTGGTTCTTGTGAACGTTGGCATCGATACACTGTAAATTTACACTCTCGGGGCATAATAGAACAAAATAATTAGGTTTGACTCTTTATTCGATTGAATGAGAAAAAGTACTGTTTCCAAAGTTATAATGTTTGGGCACAACTGAGTAGTCTAATGTTGGTCCGGTTTTGGTTCTTGTGAACGTTGGCATCGATACGTTGCAAATTTACACTCTCGGGGCATAATAGATTAATATAATTAGGTTTTACTCGTTGTTCGGTTGCATGAGAAAAAGTACTAGTTTCAAAGTTATAAAGTTAGGGCGCAACTGAGTAGTCTAATGTTGGTTCGGTTTTGGTTCTTATGAACGTTGGCATCGATACGTTGCAAATTTATACTCTCCGGGCATAATAGAACAAAATAATTATGTAATACTCTTTGTTCGATTGAATGAGGAAAAGTATTGTTTCCAAAGTTATACTGTTAGGGCGCAACTGAGTAGTCTAATGTTGGTTTGGTTTTGGTTCTTGTGAACGCTGGCATGGATACGTTGCAAATTTACACTCTCGGGGCATAATAGAACAAAATAATTAGGTTTTATTCTTTGTTCGATTGAATGAGAAAAATCGTTTCCAAAGTTATACCGTTGTTTTGGGCACAACGGAGTAGTCTAATGTTGGTCGGTTTTGGTTCTTGTGAACGTTGGCATCGATACGTTGCAAATTTACACTATCGGGGCATAATAGAACAAAATAATTAGGTTTTACTCTTTGTTCGATTGAATGAGAAAAATCTTGTTTCCAAAGTTATCTTTGTTAGGCGCAAGAGTAGTCTAATATTTGTTCGGTTTTGGTTCTTATGAACGTTGGTATCGATACGTTGCAAATTTATACTCTCGGGGCATAATAGATTAATATAATTAAGTTTTACTCGTTGTTCGGTTGCATGAGAAAAAGTACTAGTTTCAAAGTTATGAAGTTAGGCGCAGTAGTAGTCTAATGTTGGTTCGGTTTTGGTTCTTGTGAACGTTGGCATCGATACATTGCAAATTTACACTCTCGGGGCATAATAGAACAAAATAATTAGGTTTTACTCTTTGTTCGATTGAATGAGAAAAAGAACTCTTGTTTACAAAGTTCTACTCTCTGGGCACAACTGAGTAGTCTAATGTTTGTCCGGTTTTGGTTCTTGTGAACGTTGGCATCGATACACTGCAAATTTACACTCTCGGGGCATAATAGAAAAAAATAATTAGGTTTTACTCTTTATTCGATTGAATGAGAAAAAGTACTGTTTCCAAAGATATACTGTTTGGGCACAACTAAGTAGTCTAATGTTGGTCCGGTTTTGGTTCTTGTGAACGTTGGCATCGATACGTTGCAAATTTACACTCTCGGGGCATAATAGACTAATATAATTAGGTTTTACTCGTTGTTCGGTTGCATGAGAAAAAGTTCTCGTTTCAAAGTTATGAAATTAGGCGCAATTGAGTAGTCTAATGTTGGTTCGGTTTGGGTTCTTATGAACGTTGGCATCGATACGTTGCAAATTTACACTCTCGGGGCATAATAGAACAAAATAATTTGGTTTTACTCTTTGTTCGATTGAATGAGAAAAAGTACTGTTTACAAAGTTCTACTCTCTGGGCACAACTGAGTAGTCTAATGTTGGTCCGGTTTTGGTTCTTGTGAACGTTGGCATCGATACACTGCAAATTTACACTCTCGGGGCATAATAGAACAAAATAATTAGGTTTTACACTTTATTCGATTGAATGAGAAAAAGTACTGTTTCCAAAGATATACTGTTTGGGCACAACTGAGTAGTCTAATGTTGGTCCGGTTTTGGTTCTTGTGAACGTTGGCATCGATACGTTGCAAATTTACACTCTCGGGGCATAATAGACTAATATAATTAGGTTTTACTCGTTGTTCGGTTGCATGAGAAAAAGTTCTCGTTTCAAAGTTATGAAATTAGGGCGCAATTGAGTAGTCTAATGTTGGTTCGGTTTGGGTTCTTATGAACGTTGGCATCGATACGTTGCAAATTTACACTCTCGGGACATAATAGAACAAAATAATTAGGTTTTACTCTTTGTTCGATTGAATGAGAAAAAATCTTGTTTACGAAGTTGTACTCTCTGGGCACAAATGAGTAGTCTAATGTTGGTCCGGTTTTGGTTCTTGTGAACGTTGGCATCGATACACTGTAAATTTACACTCTCGGGGCATAATAGAACAAAATAATTAGGTTTTACTCTTTATTCGATTGAATGAGAAAAAGTACTGTTTCCAAAGTTATAATGTTTGGGCACAACTGAGTAGTCTAATGTTGGTCCGGTTTTGGTTCTTGTGAACGTTGGCATCGATACGTTGCAAATTTACACTCTCGGGGCATAATAGATTAATATAATTAGGTTTTACTCGTTGTTCGGTTGCATGAGAAAAAGTACTCGTTTCAAAGTTATAAAGTTAGGGCGCAATTGAGTAGTCTAATGTTGGTTCGGTTTTGGTTCTTATGAACGTTGGCATCGATACGTTGCAAATTTATACTCTCGGGGCATAATAGAACAAAATAATTAGGTTTTACTCTTTGTTCGATTGAATGAGAAAAAGTACTGTTTCCAAAGTTATCTTTGTTAGGCGCAAGCGAGTAGTCTAATGTTGGTTTGGTTTTGGTTCTTGTGAACGGTGGCATCGATACTGTGCAAATTTACACTCTCGGGGCATAATAGAACAAAATAATTAGGTTTTACTATTTGTTCGATTGAATGAGAAAAAGTACTGTTTCCAAAGTTATCTTGTTTGGGCGCAACTGAGTAGTCTAATGTTGGTCCGGTTTTGGTTTTTGTGAACGTTGGTATCGATACGTTGCAAATTTACACTATCGGGGCATAATAGAACAAAATAATTAGGTTTTACTCTTTGTTCGATTGAATGAGAAAAAGTACTGTTTCCAAAGTTATACTGTTAGGGCGCAACTGAGTAGTCTAATATTGGTTCGGTTTTGGTTCTTATGAACGTTGGTATCGATACGTTGCAAATTTATACTCTCGGGGCATAATAGATTAATATAATTAAGTTTTACTCGTTGTTCGGTTGCATGAGAAAAAGTACTAGTTTCAAAGTTATGAAGTTAGGGAGCAACTGAGTAGTCTAATGTTGGTTCGGTTTTGGTTCTTATGAACGTTGGCATCGATACGTTGCAAATTTACACTCTCGGGGCATAATAGAACAAAATAATTAGGTTTTACTCTTTGTTCGATTGAATGAGAAAAAGTAATGTTTACAAAGTTCTACTCTCTGGGCACAACTGAGTAGTCTAATGTTGGTCCGGTTTTGGTTCTTGTGAACGTTGGCATCGATAAACTGCAAATTTACAATCTCGGGGCATAATAGAAAAAAATAATTAGGTTTTACTCTTTATTCGATTGAATGAGAAAAAGTACTGTTTCCAAAGATATACTGTTTGGGCACAACTAAGTAGTCTAATGTTGGTCCGGTTTTGGTTCTTGTGAACGTTGGCATCGATACGTTGCAAATTTACACTCTCGGGGCATAATAGATTAATATAATTAGGTTTTACTCGTTGTTCGGTTGCATGAGAAAAAGTTCTCGTTTCAAAGTTATGAAGTTAGGGCGCAATTGAGTAGTCTAATGTTGGTTCGGTTTGGGTTCTTATGAACGTTGGCATGGATACGTTGCAAATTTACACTCTCGGGGCATAATAGAACAAAATAATTAGGTTTTACTCTTTGTTCGATTGAATGAGAAAAAGTACTGTTTACAAAGTTGTACTCTTGGGCACAACTGAGTAGTCTAATGTTGGTCCGGTTTTGGTTCTTGTGAACGTTGGCATCGATACACTGTAAATTTACACTCTCGGGGCATAATAGAACAAAATAACTAGGTTTTACTCTTTATTCGATTGAATGAGAAAAAGTACTGTTTCCAAAGTTATACTGTTTGGGCACAACTGAGTAGTCTAATGTTGGTCCGGTTTTGGTTCTTGTGAACGTTGGCATCGATACGTTGCAAATTACACTCTCGGGGCATAATAGATTAATATAATTAGGTTTTACTCGTTGTTCGGTTGCATGAGAAAAAGTACTCGTTTCAAAGTTATAAAGTTAGGCGCAAGCGAGTAGTCTAATGTTGGTCCGGATTTGAGTCGTGTGAACGTAGGCACCCATACGTTGCAAATTTATACTCTCGGGGTATAATGGAACAAATTAATTTGGATTTACTCGTTGCTCGGTTGAATGAGAAAAATCTTGTTTCCAAATTTATACTTTGTTAGGCGCAAGCGAGTAGTCTAATGTTGGTTTGGTTTTGGTTCTTGTGAACGTTGGCATCGATACTGCAAATTTACACTCTCGGGCATAATAGAACAAAATAATTAGGTTTTATTCTTTGTTCGATTGAATGAGAAAAATCTTGTTTCCAAAGTTATCTTGTTTGGGCGCAATGAGTAGTCTAATGTTTGTCGGTTTTGGTTTTTGTGAACGTTGGCATCGATACGTTGCAAATTTACACTATCGGGGCATAATAGAACAAAATAATTAGGTTTTACTCTTTGTTCGATTGAATGAGAAAAAAAATCTTGTTTCCAAAGTTATATCTTGTTAGGCGCAAGCGAGTAGTCTAATGTTGGTTCGGTTTTGGTTCTTATGAACGTTGGTATCGATACGTTGCAAATTTATACTCTCGGGGCATAATAGATTAATATAATTAAGTTTTACTCGTTGTTCGGTTGCATGAGAAAAAGTACTCGTTTCAAAGTTATGAAGTTAGGGCGCAACTGAGTAGTCTAATGTTGGTTCGGTTTTGGTTCTTATGAACGTTGGCATCGATACGTTGCAAATTTACACTCTCGGGGCATAATAGAACAAAATAATTTGGTTTTACTATTTGTTCGATTGAATGAGAAAAAGTACTGTTTACAAAGTTCTACTCTCTGGGCACAACTGAGTAGTCTAATGTTGGTCCGGTTTTGGTTCTTGTGAACGTTGGCATCGATACGTTGCAAATTTATACTCTCGGGGCATAATAGAACAAAATAATTAGGTTTTACTCTTTATTCGATTGAATGAGAAAAAGTACTGTTTCCAAAGATATACTGTTTGGGCACAACTGAGTAGTCTAATGTTGGTCCGGTTTTGGTTCTTGTGAACGTTGGCTTCGATACGTTGCAAATTTACACTCTCGGGGCATAATAGACTAATATAATTAGGTTTTACTCGTTGTTCGGTTGCATGAGAAAAAGTTCTCGTTTCAATGTTGTGAAATTAGGGCGCAATTGAGTAGTCTAATGTTGGTTCGGTTTGGGTTCTTATGAACGTTGGCATCGATACGTTGCAAATTTACACTCTCGGGGCATAATAGAACAAAATAATTAGGTTTTACTCTTTGTTCGATTGAATGAGAAAAAGTACTGTTTCCAAAGTTATACTGTTTGGGCGCAACTGAGTAGTCTAATGTTGGTCCGGTTTTGGTTTTTGTGAACGTTGGCATCGATACGGTACAAATTTACACTATCGGGGCATAATAGAACAAAATAATTAGGTTTTACTCTTTATTCGATTGAATGAGAAAAGAAATCATTTCCAAAGTTATCTTGTTTGGGCACAATGAGTAGTCTAATGTTGGTCGGTTTTGGTTCTTGTGAACGTTGGCATCGATACGTTGCAAATTTACACTCTCGGGGCATAATAGATTAATATAATTAGGTTTTACTCGTTGTTCGGTTGCATGAGAAAAAGTACTCGTTTCAAAGTTATAAAGTTAGGGGGCAACTGAGTAGTCTAATGTTGGTTCGGTTTTGGTTCTTGTGAACGTTGGCATCGATACGTTGCAAATTTACACTCTCGGGGCATAATAGAACAAAATAATTAGGTTTTACTCTTTGTTCGATTGAATGAGAAAAAATCTTTGTTTCCAAAGTTATGCGGTAGGCGCAATGAGTAGTCTAATGTTGGTTTGGTTTTGGTTCTTGTGAACGTTGGCATCGATACGTTGCAAATTTACACTCTCGGGGCATAATAGAACAAAATAATTAGGTTTTATTCTTTGTTCGATTGAATGAGAAAAATCTTGTTTCCAAAGTTATCTTGTTTGGCGCAGCGAGTAGTCTAATGTTGGTCGGTTTTGGTTTTTGTGAACGTTGGCATCGATACGTTGCAAATTTACACTATCGGGGCATAATAGAACAAAATAATTAGGTTTTACTCTTTGTTCGATTGAATGAGAAAAATCTTGTTTCCAAAGTTATCTTGTTAGGCGCAAGCGAGTAGTCTAATGTTGGTTCGGTTTTGGTTCTTATGAACGTTGGTATCGATACGTTGCAAATTTATACTCTCGGGGCATAATAGATTAATATAATTAAGTTTTACTCGTTGTTCGGTTGCATGAGAAAAAGTACTCGTTTCAAAGTTATGAAGTTAGGGCGCAACTGAGTAGTCTAATGTTGGTTCGGTTTTGGTTCTTATGAACGTTGGCATCGATACGTTGCAAATTTACACTCTCGGGGCATAATAGAACAAAATAATTAGGTTTTACTCTTTGTTCGATTGAATGAGAAAAATCTTGTTTACAAAGTTCTACTCTCTGAGCTGGCCCGAGTAGTCTAATGTTGGTCCGGTTTTGGTTATTGTGAACGTTGGCATCGATACGTTGCAAATTTACACTCTCGGGGCATAATAGAACAAAATAATTAGGTTTTACTCTTTATTCGATTGAATGAGAAAAAGTACTGTTTCCAAAGATATATTGTTTGGGCACAACTGAGTAGTCTAATGTTGGTCCGATTTTGGTTCTTGTGAACGTTGGCATCGATACGTTGCAAATTTACACTCTCGGGGCATAATAGATTAATATAATTAGGTTTTACTCGTTGTTCGGTTGCATGAGAAAAAGTTCTCGTTTCAAAGTTATGAAGTTAGGGCGCAACTGAGTAGTCTAATGTTGGTTCGGTTTTGGTTCTTATGAACGTTGGCATCGATACGTTGCAAATTTACACTCTCGGGGCATAATAGAACAAAATAATTAGGATTTACTCTTTGTTCGATTGAATGAGAAAAAGTACTGTTTACAAAGTTGTACTCTCTGGGCACAACTGAGTAGTCTAATGTTGGTCCGGTTTTGGTTCTTGTGAACGTTGGCATCGATACACTGTAAATTTACACTCTCGGGGCATAATAGAACAAAATAATTAGGTTTTACTCTTTATTCGATTGAATGAGAAAAAGTACTGTTTCCAAAGTTATACTGTTTGGGCACAACTGAGTAGTCTAATGTTGGTCCGGTTTTGGTTCTTGTGAACGTTGGCATCGATACGTTGCAAATTACACTCTCGGGGCAAAATAGATTAACATAATTAGGTTTTACTCTTTGTTCGATTGAATGAGAAAAAGTACTGTTTTCAAAGTTATACTGTTAGGGCGCAACTGAGTAGTCTAATGTTGGTTCGGTTTTGGTTCTTATGAACGTTGGCATCGATACGTTGCAAATTTATACTCTCGGGGCATAATAGAACAAAATAATTAGGTTTTACTATTTGTTCGATTGAATGAGAAAAATCTTGTTTCCAAAGTTATCTTTGTTAGGCGCAGAGTAGTTTAATGTTGGTTTGGTTTTGGTTCTTGTGAACGTTGGCATCGATACGTTGCAAATTTACACTCTCGGGGCATAATAGAACAAAATAATTAGGTTTTATTCTTTGTTCGATAGAATGAGAAAAAAATCTTGTTTCCAAAGTTATGTTGTTTGGGCGCAACTGAGTAGTCTAATGTTGGTCCGGTTTTGGTTTTTGTGAACGTTGGCATCGATACGTTGCAAATTTACACTATCGGGGCATAATAGAACAAAATAATTAGGTTTTACTCTTTGTTCGATTGAATGAGAAAAATCTTGTTTCCAAAGTTATCTTTGTTAGGCGCAAAGTAGTCTAATGTTGGTTCGGTTTTGGTTCTTATGAACGTTGGTATCGATACGTTGCAAATTTATACTCTCGGGGCATAATAGATTAATATAATTAAGTTTTACTCGTTGTTCGGTTGCATGAGAAAAAGTACTCGTTTCAAAGTTATGAAGTTAGGGCGCAACTGAGTAGTCTAATGTTGGTTCGGTTTTGGTTCTTATGAACGTTGGCATCGATACGTTGCAAATTTATACTCTCGGGGCATAATAGAACAAAATAATTTGGTTTTACTCTTTGTTCGATTGAATCAGAAAAATCATTTACAAAGTTCTACTCTCTGAGCTGGCGAGTAGTCTAATGTTGGTCGGTTTTGGTTCTTGTGAACGTTGGCATCGATACCTGCAAATTTACACTCTCGGGGCATAATAGAACAAAATAATTAGGTTTTACTCTTTATTCGATTGAATGAGAAAAATCATTTCCAAAGTTATCTTGTTTGGGCACAATGAGTAGTCTAATGTTGGTCGGTTTTCGTTCTTGTGAACGTTGGCATCGATACGTTGCAAATTTACACTCTCGGGGCATAATAGATTAATATAATTAGGTTTTACTCGTTGTTCGGTTGCATGAGAAAAAGTACTCGTTTCAAAGTTATAAAGTTAGGCTCAACTGAGTAGTCTAATGTTGGTTCGGTTTTGGTTCTTATGAACGTTGGCATCGATACGTTGCAAATTTATACTCTCGGGGCATAATAGAACAAAATAATTAGGTTTTACTCTTTGTTCGATTGAATGAGAAAAATCGTTTCCAAAGTTATCTTGTTAGGGCACAACCGAGTAGTCTAATGTTGGTTTGGTTTTGGTTCTTGTGAACGTTGGCATCGATACGTTGCAAATTTACACTCTCGGGGCATAATAGAACAAAATAATTAGGTTTTATTCTTTGTTCGATTGAATGAGAAAAATCTTGTTTCCAAAGTTATCTTGTTTGGGCGCAGTGAGTAGTCTAATGTTGGTCCGGTTTTGGTTTTTGTGAACGTTGGTATCGATACGTTGCAAATTTACACTATCGGGGCATAATAGAACAAAATAATTAGGTTTTACTCTTTGTTCGATTGAATGAGAAAAAGTACTGTTTCCAAAGTTATACTGTTAGGGCGCAACTGAGACGTCTAATATTGGTTCGGTTTTGGTTCTTATGAACGTTGGTATCGATACGTTGCAAATTTATACTCTCGGGGCATAATAGATTAATATAATTAAGTTTTACTCGTTGTTCGGTTGCATGAGAAAAAGTACTCGTTTCAAAGTTATGAAGTTAGGGCGCAACTGAGTAGTCTAATGTTGGTTCGGTTTTGGTTCTTATGAACGTTGGCATCGATACGTTGCAAATTTACACTCTCGGGGCATAATAGAACAAAATAATTAGGTTTTACTCTTTGTTCGATTGAATGAGAAAAATCTTGTTTACAAAGTTCTACTCTGCCTGTGAGTAGTCTAATGTTTGTCGGTTTTGGTTCTTACGAACGTTGGCATCGATACTGCAAATTTACACTCTCGGGGCATAATAGAACAAAATAATTAGGTTTTACTCTTTATTCGATTGAATGAGAAAAAAATCTTGTTTCCAAAGATATCTTGTTTGGGCACAGGTGAGTAGTCTAATGTTGGTCCGGTTTTGGTTCTTGTGAACGTTGGCATCGATACGTTGCAAATTTACACTCTCGGGGCATAATAGATTAATATAATTAGGTTTTACTCGTTGTTCGGTTGCATGAGAAAAAGTTCTCGTTTCAAAGTTATGAAGTTAGGGCGCAATTGAGTAGTCTAATGTTGGTTCGGTTTGGGTTCTTATGAACGTTGGCATGGATACGTTGCAAATTTACACTCTCGGGGCATAATAGAACAAAATAATTAGGATTTACACTTTGTTCGATTGAATGAGAAAAAGTACTATTTACAAAGTTGTACTCTCTGGGCACAACTGAGTAGTCTAATGTTGGTCCGGTTTTGGTTCTTGTGAACGTTGGCATCGATACCCTGTAAATTTACACTCTCGGGGCATAATAGAACAAAATAATTAGGTTTTACTCTTTATTCGATTGAATGAGAAAAAGTACTGTTTCCAAAGTTATACTGTTTGGGCACAACTGAGTAGTCTAATGTTGGTCCGGTTTTGGTTCTTGTGAACGTTGGCATCGATACGTTGCAAATTACACTCTCGGGGCATAATAGATTAATATAATTAGGTTTTACTCGTTGTTCGGTTGCATGAGAAAAAGTACTCGTTTCAAAGTTATAAAGTTAGGGCGCAACTGAGTAGTCTAATGTTGGTTCGGTTTTGGTTCTTATGAACGTTGGCATCGATACGTTGCAAATTTATACTCTCGGGGCATAATAGAACAAAATAATTAGGTTTTACTCTTTGTTCGATTGAATGAGAAAAAGTACTGTTTCCAAAGTTATACTGTTAGGGCGCAACTGAGTAGTCTAATGTTGGTTCGGTTTTGGTTCTTATGAACGTTGGTATCGATACGTTGCAAATTTATACTCTCGGGGCATAATAGATTAATATAATTAAGTTTTACTCGTTGTTCGGTTGCATGAGAAAAAGTACTCGTTTCAAAGTTATGAAGTTAGGGCGCAACTGAGTAGTCTAATGTTGGTTCGGTTTTGGTTCTTATGAACGTTGGCATCGATACGTTGCAAATTTACACTCTCGGGGCATAATAGAACAAAATAATTTGGTTTTACTCTTTGTTCGATTGAATGAGAAAAAGTACTGTTTACAAAGTTCTACACTCTGGGCACAACTGAGTAGTCTAATGTTGGTCCGGTTTTGGTTCTTGTGAACGTTGGCATCGATACACTGCAAATTTACACTCTCGGGGCATAATAGAACAAAATAATTAGGTTTTACTCTTTATTCGATTGAATGAGAAAAAGTGTTGTTTCCAAAGATATACTGTTTGGGCACAACTGAGTAGTCTAATGTTGGTCCGGTTTTGGTTCTTGTGAACGTTGGCATCGATACGTTGCAAATTTACACTCTCGGGGCATAATAGACTAATATAATTAGGTTTTATTCGTTGTTCGGTTGCATGAGAAAAAGTTCTCGTTTCAAAGTTATGAAATTATGGCGCAATTGAGTAGTCTAATGTTGGTTCGGTTTGGGTTCTTATGAACGTTGGCATCGATACGTTGCAAATTTACACTCTCGGGGCATAATAGAACAAAATAATTAGGTTTTACTCTTTGTTCGATTGAATGAGAAAAAGTACTGTTTACAAAGTTGTACTCTCTGGCACAACTGAGTAGTCTAATGTTGGTCCGGTTTTGGTTCTTGTGAACGTTGGCATCGATACCCTGTAAATTTACACTCTCGGGGCATAATAGAACAAAATAATTAGGTTTTACTCTTTATTCGATTGAATGAGAAAAATCTTGTTTCCAAAGTTATCTTGTTTGGGCACAAGAGTAGTCTAATGTTGGTCGGTTTTCGTTCTTGTGAACGTTGGCATCGATACGTTGCAAATTTACACTCTCGGGGCATAATAGATTAATATAATTAGGTTTTACTCGTTGTTCGGTTGCATGAGAAAAAGTACTCGTTTCAAAGTTATAAAGTTAGGGCGCAACTGAGTAGTCTAATGTTGGTTCGGTTTTGGTTCTTATGAACGTTGGCATCGATACGTTGCAAATTTATACTCTCGGGGCATAATAGAACAAAATAATTAGGTTTTACTCTTTGTTCGATTGAATGAGAAAAAGTACTGTTTCCAAAGTTATACTGTTAGGGCGCAACTGAGTAGTCTAATGTTGGTTTGGTTTTGGTTCTTATGAACGTTGGCATCGATACGCTGCAAATTTACACTCTCCGGGCATAATAGATTAATATAATTAAGTTTTACACGTTGTTCGGTTGCATGAGAAAAAGTACTCGTTTCAAAGTTATGAAGTTAGGGCGCAACTGAGTAGTCTAATGTTGGTTCGGTTTTGGTTCTTATGAACGTTGGCATCGATACGTTGCAAATTTACACTCTCGGGGCATAATAGAACAAAATAATTAGGTTTTACTCTGTGTTCGATTGAATGAGAAAAAGTACTGTTTCCAAAGTTATACTGTTTGGGCACAACTGAGTAGTCTAATGTTGGTCCGGTTTTGGTTCTTGTGAACGTTGGCATCGATACACTGCAAATTTACACTCTCGGGGCATAATAGAACAAAATAATTAGGTTTTACTCTTTATTCGATTAAATGAGAAAAAGTACTGTTTCCAAAGATATACTGTTTGGGCACAACTGAGTAGTCTAATGTTGGTCCGGTTTTGGTTCTTGTGAACGTTGGCATCGATACGTTGCAAATTTACACTATCGGGGCATAATAGAACAAAATAATTAGGTTTTACTCTGTGTTCGGTTGCATGAGAAAAAGTACTCGTTTCAAAGTTATAAAGTTAGGGCGCAACTGAGTAGTCTAATGTTGGTTCGGTTTTGGTTCTTATGAACGTTGGTATCGATACGTTGCAAATTTATACTCTCGGGGCATAATAGATTAATATAATTAAGTTTTACTCGTTGTTCGGTTGCATGAGAAAAAGTACTCGTTTCAAAGTTATGATGTTAGGGCGCAACTGAGTAGTCTAATGTTGGTTCGGTTTTGGTTCTTATGAACGTTGGCATCGATACGTTGCAAATTTACACTCTCGGGGCATAATAGAACAAAATAATTTGGTTTTACTCTTTGTTCGATTGAATGAGAAAAGTAATGTTTACAAAGTTCTACTCTCTGGGCACAACTGAGTAGTCTAATGTTGGTCCGGTTTTGGTTCTTGTGAACGTTGGCATCGATACACTGCAAATTTACACTCTCGGGGCATAATAGAACAAAATAATTAGGTTTTACTCTTTATTCGATTGAATGAGAAAAAGTACTGTTTCCAAAGTTATACTGTTTGGGCACAACTGAGTAGTCTAATGTTGGTCCGGTTTTGGTTCTTGTGAACGTTGGCATCGATACGTTGCAAATTTACACTCTCGGGGCATAATAGATTAATATAATTAGGTTTTACTCGTTGTTCGGTTGCATGAGAAAAAGTACTCGTTTCAAAGTTATAAAGTTAGGCGCAAGGCGAGTAGTCTAATGTTGGTTCGGTTTTGGTTCTTATGAACGTTGGCATCGATACGTTGCAAATTTATACTCTCGGGGCATAATAGAACAAAATAATTAGGTTTTACTCTTTGTTCGATTGAATGAGAAAAAGTATTGTTTCCAAAGTTATACTGTTTGGGCGCAACTGAGTAGTCTAATGTTGGTTTGGTTTTGGTTCTTATGAACGTTGGCATCGATACGTTGCAAATTTACACTCTCGGGGCATAATAGAACAAAATAATTAGGTTTTACTCTTTGTTTGATTGAATGAGAAAAATCTTGTTTCCAAAGTTATCTTGTTTGGGCGCAAGAGTAGTCTAATGTTGTTCGGTTTTGGTTCTTGTGAACGTTGGTATCGATACGTTGCAAATTTACACTATCGGGGCATAATAGAACAAAATAATTAGGTTTTACTCTTTGTTCGATTGAATGAGAAAAAGTACTGTTTCCAAAGTTATACTGTTAGGGCGCAACTGAGTAGTCTAATATTGGTTCGGTTTTGGTTCTTATGAACGTTGGTATCGATACGTTGCAAATTTATACTCTCGGGGCATAATAGATTAATATAATTAAGTTTTACACGTTGTTCGGTTGCATGAGAAAAAGTACTCGTTTCAAAGTTATGAAGTTAGGGCGCAAGCGAGTAGTCTAATGTTGGTCCGGTTTTGGTTCTTATGAACGTTGGCATCGATACGTTGCAAATTTACACTCTCGGGGCATAATAGAACAAAATAATTAGGTTTTACTCTCTGTTCGATTGAATGAGAAAAAGTACTGTTTACAAAGTTCTACACTCTGGGCACAACTGAGTAGTCTAATGTTGGTCCAGTTTTGGTTCTTGTGAACGTTGGCATCGATACACTGCAAATTTACACTCTCGGGGCATAATAGAACAAAATAATTAGGTTTTACTCTTTATTCGATTAAATGAGAAAAAGTACTGTTTCCAAAGATATACTGTTTGGGCACAACTGAGTAGTCTAATGTTGGTCCGGTTTTGGTTCTTGTGAACGTTGGCATCGATACGTTGCAAATTTATACTCTCGGGGCATAATAGAACAAAATAATTAGGTTTTACTCTTTGTTCGATTGAATGAGAAAAAGTACTGTTTCGAAAGTTATACTGTTAGGGCGCAACTGAGTAGTCTAATGTTGGTTCGGTTTTGTTTCTTATGAACGTTGGTATCGATACGTTGCAAATTTATACTCTCGGGGCATAATAGATTAATATAATTAAGTTTTACTCGTTGTTCGGTTGCATGAGAAAAAGTACTCGTTTCAAAGTTATGAAGTTAGGGCGCAACTGAGTAGTCTAATGTTGGTTCGGTTTTGGTTCTTATGAACGTTGGCATCGATACGTTGCAAATTTACACTCTCGGGGCATAATAGAACAAAATAATTAGGTTTTACTCTTTGTTCGATTGAATGAGAAAAAGTACTGTTTACAAAGTTCTACTCTCTGGGCACAACTGAGTAGTCTAATGTTGGTCCGGTTTTGGTTCTTGTGAACGTTGGCATCGATACACTGCAAATTTACACTCTCGGGGCATAATAGAACAAAATAATTAGGTTTTACTCTTTATTTGATTGAATGAGAAAAAGTACTGTTTCCAAAGTTATACTGTTTGGGCACAATTGAGTAGTCTAATGTTGGTCCGGTTTTGGTTCTTGTGAACGTTGGCATCGATACGTTGCAAATTTACACTCTCGGGGCATAATAGATTAATATAATTAGGTTTTACTCGTTGTTCGGTTGCATGAGAAAAAGTTCTCGTTTCAAAGTTATGAAGTTAGGGCGCAATTGAGTAGTCTAATGTTGGTTCGGTTTGGGTTCTTATGAACGTTGGCATCGATACGTTGCAAATTTACACTCTCGGGGCATAATAGAACAAAATAATTAGGTTTTACTCTTTGTTCGATTGAATGAGAAAAGAAATCTTGTTTACAAAGTTGTACTCTCTGAGCTGTGAGTAGTCTAATGTTGGTCCGGTTTTGGTTCTTGTGAACGTTGGCATCGATACATTGTAAATTTACACTCTCGGGGCATAATAGAACAAAATAATTAGGTTTTACTCTTTGTTCGATTGAATGAGAAAAAGTACTCTTTCCAAAGTTATACTGTTAGGGCGCAACTGAGTAGTCTAATGTTGGTCCGGTTTTGGTTCTTGTGAACGTTGGCATCGATACGTTGCAAATTACACTCTCGGGGCATAATAGATTAATATAATTAGGTTTTACTCGTTGTTCGGTTGCATGAGAAAAAGTACTCGTTTCAAAGTTATAAAGTTAGGGCGCAACTGAGTAGTCTAATGTTGGTTCGGTTTGGTTCTTATGAACGTTGGCATCGATACGTTGCAAATTTATACTCTCGGGGCATAATAGAACAAAATAATTAGGTTTTACTCTTTGTTCGATTGAATGAGAAAAAAATCTTGTTTCCAAAGTTATCTTTGTTAGGCGCAATGAGTAGTCTAATGTTGGTTTGGTTTTGGTTCTTGTGAACGTTGGCATCGATACGCTACAAATTTACACTCTCGGGGCATAATAGAACAAAATAATTAGGTTTTACTCTTTGTTCGATTGAATGAGAAAAAATTCTGTTTCCAAAGTTATACTGTTTGGCCGCAACTGAGTAGTCTAATGTTGGTCCGGTTTTGGTTTTTGTGAACGTTGGCATCGATACGTTGCAAATTTACACTATCGGGGCATAATAGAACAAAATAATTAGGTTTTACTCTTTGTTCGATTGAATGAGAAAAAGTACTGTTTCCAAAGTTATACTGTTAGGGCGCAACTGAGTAGTCTAATGTTGGTTCGGTTTTGGTTCTTATGAACGTTGGTATCGATACGTTGCAAATTTATACTCTCGGGGCATAATAGATTAATATAATTAAGTTTTACTCGTTGTTCGGTTGCATGAGAAAAAGTACTCGTTTCAAAGTTATGAAGTTAGGGCGCAACTGAGTAGTCTAATGTTGGTTCGGTTTTGGTTCTTATGAACGTTGGCATCGATACGTTGCAAATTTACACTCTCGGGGCATAATAGAACAAAATAATTTGGTTTTACTCTTTGTTCGATTGAATGAGGAAAAGTACTGTTTACAAAGTTCTACTCTCTGGGCACAACTGAGTAGTCTAATGTTGGTCCGGTTTTGGTTCTTGTGAACGTTGGCATCGATACACAGCAAATTTACACTCTCGGGGCATAATAGAACAAAATAATTAGGTTTTACTCTTTATTCGATTGAATGAGAAAAAGTACTGTTTCCAAAGATATACTGTTTGGGCACAACTGAGTAGTCTAATGTTGGTCCGGTTTTGGTTCTTGTGAACATTGGCATCGATACGTTGCAAATTTACACTCTCGGGGCATAATAGATTAATATAATTTGGTTTTACTCGTTGTTCGGTTGCATGAGAAAAAGTTCTCGTTTCAAAGTTATGAAATTAGGGCGCAATTGAGTAGTCTAATGTTGGTTCGGTTTGGGTTCTTATGAACGTTGGCATCGATACGTTGCAAATTTACACTCTCGGGGCATAATAGAACAAAATAATTAGGTTTTACTCTTTGTTCGATTGAATGAGAAAAGAAATCATTTACAAAGTTGTACTCTGCAGGCACAACCGAGTAGTCTAATGTTGGTCCGGTTTTGGTTCTTGTGAACGTTGGCATCGATACATAAATTTACACTCTCGGGCATAATAGAACAAAATAATTAGGTTTTACTCTTTATTCGATTGAATGAGAAAAATCTTGTTTCCAAAGTTATACTGTTTGGGCACAACTGAGTAGTCTAATGTTGGTCCGGTTTTGGTTCTTGTGAACGTTGGCATCGATACGTTGCAAATTACACTCTCGGGGCATAATAGATTAATATAATTAGGTTTTACTCGTTGTTCGAATGTACGAGAAAAAGTACTGCGTTTCAAAGTTATACAGTTAGGGCGCAACCGAGTAGTCTAATGTTGGTCCGATTTTGGTTCTTGTGAACGTTGGCATCGATAGGTTGCAAATTTACACTATCGGGGCATAATAGAACAAAATAATTAGGTTTTACTATTTGTTCGATTGAATGAGAAAAAGTACTGTTTCCAAAGTTATACTGTTAGGGCGCAACTGAGTAGTCTAATGTTGGTTTGGTTTTGGTTCTTGTGAACGTTGGCATCGATACGCTACAAATTTACACTCTCGGGGCATAATAGAACAAAATAATTAGGTTTTATTCTTTGTTCGATTGAATGAGAAAAAGTAGTGTTTCCAAAGTTATACTGTTTGGGCGCAACTGAGTAGTCTAATGTTGGTCCGGTTTTGGTTCTTGTGAACGTTGGCATCGATACGTTGCAAATTTACACTATCTGGGCATAATAGAACAAAATAATTAGGTTTTACTCTTTGTTCGATTGAATGAGAAAAAGTACTGTTTCCAAAGTTATACTGTTAGGGCGCAACTGAGTAGTCTAATGTTGGTTCGGTTTTGGTTCTTATGAACGTTGGTATCGATACGTTGCAAATTTATACTCTCGGGCATAATAGATTAATATAATTAAGTTTTACTCGTTGTTCTGGTTGCATGAGAAAAAGTACTGCTTCAAAGTTATGAAGTTGGGCGCAACCGAGTAGTCTAATGTTGGTTCGGTTTTGGTTCTTATGAACGTTGGCATCGATACGTTGCAAATTTACACTCGGGCATAATAGAACAAAATAATTTGGTTTTACTCTTTGTTCGATTGAATGAGAAAAAGTACCGTTTACAAAGTTCTACTGGGTACAACCGAGTAGTCTAATGTTGGTCCTGCTTTTGGTTCTTGTGAACGTTGGCATCGATACACCGCAAATTTACACTCTGGGCATAATAGAACAAAATAATTAGGTTTTACTCTTTATTCGATTGAATGAGAAAAAGTACTGCTTTCCAAAGATATACCGTTTGGGCAATAACCGAGTAGTCTAATGTTGGTCCTGCTTTTGGTTCTTGTGAACGTTGGCATCGATACGTTGCAAATTTACACTCTCGGGGCATAATAGATTAATATAGTTAGGTTTTACTCGTTGTTCGGTTGCGTGAGAAAAAGTTCTCGTTTCAAAGTTATGAAATTAGGGCGCAATTGAGTAGTCTAATGTTGGTTCGGTTTGGGTTCTTATGAACGTTGGCATCGATACGTTGCAAATTTACACTCTCGGGGCATAATAGAACAAAATAATTAGGTTTTACTCTTTGTTCGATTGAATGAGAAAAATCTTGTTTACAAAGTTGTACTCTGCAGCGAGTATTCTAATGTTGGTCCGGTTTTGGTTCTTGTGAACGTTGGCATCGATACACTGTAAATCTACACTCTCGGGGCGTAATAGAACAAAATTATTAGGTTTTACTCTTTATTCGATTGAATGAGAAAAAGTACTGTTTCCAAAGTTATACTGTTTGGGCACAACTGAGTAGTCTAATGTTGGTCCGGTTTTGGTTCTTGTGAACGTTGGCATCGATACGTTGCAAATTTACACTCTCGGGGCATAATAGATTAATATAATTAGGTTTAACTCGTTGTTCCGTTGCATGAGAAAAAGTACTCGTTTCAAAGTTATAAAGTTAGGCGCAAGCGAGTAGTCTAATGTTGGTTCGGTTTTGGTTCTTATGAACGTTGGCATCGATACGTTGCAAATTTACACTCTCGGGGCATAATAGAACAAAATAATTAGGTTTTACTCTTTGTTCGATTGAATGAGAAAAATCTTGTTTCCAAAGTTATCTTTGTTAGGCGCAAGAGTAGTCTAATGTTGGTTTGGTTTTGGTTCTTGTGAACGTTGGCATCGATCTGTTGCAAATTTACACTCTCGGGGCATAATAGAACAAAATAATTAGGTTTTATTCTTTGTTCGATTGAATGAGAAAAAGTACTGTTTCCAAAGTTATACTGTTTGGGCGCAACTGGGTAGTCTAATGTTGGTCCGGTTTTGGTTTTTGTGAACGTTGGTATCGATACGTTGCAAATTTACACTATCGGGGCATAATAGAACAAAATAATTAGGTTTTACTCTTTGTTCGATTGAATGAGAAAAAGTACTGTTTCCAAAGTTATACTGTTAGGGCGCAACTGAGTAGTCTAATATTGGTTCGGTTTTGGTTCTTATGAACGTTGGTATCGATACGTTGCAAATTTATACTCTCGGGGCATAATAGATTAATATAATTAAGTTTTACACGTTGTTCGGTTGCATGAGAAAAAGTACTCGTTTCAAAGTTATGAAGTTAGGGCGCAACTGAGTAGTCTAATGTTGGTTCGGTTTTGGTTCTTATGAACGTTGGCATCGATACGTTGCAAATTTACACTCTCGGGGCATAATAGAACAAAATAATTAGGTTTTACTCTTTGTTCGATTGAATGAGAAAAATTACTGTTTACAAAGTTCTACACTCTGGGCACAACTGAGTAGTCTAATGTTGGTCCGGTTTTGGTTCTTGTGAACGTTGGCATCGATACGTTGCAAATTTACACTCTCGGGGCATAATTGAACAAAATAATTAGGTTTTACTCTTTATTCGATTAAATGAGATAAAGTACTGTTTCCAAAGATATACTGTTTGGGCACAACTGAGTAGTCTAATGTTGGTCCGGTTTTGGTTCTTGTGAACGTTGGCATCGATACGTTGCAAATTTACACTCTCGGGGCATAATAGATTAATATAATTAGGTTTTACTCGTTGTTCGGTTGCATGAGAAAAAGTACTCGTTTCAAAGTTATAAAGTTAGGGCGCAACTGAGTAGTCTAATGTTGGTTCGGTTTTGGTTCCTATGAACGTTGGCATCGATACGTTGCAAATTTATACTCTCGGGGCATAATAGAACAAAATAATTAGGTTTCACTCTTTGTTCGATTGAATGAGAAAAAGTACTGTTTCGAAAGTTGTACTGTTAGGGCGCAACTGAGTAGTCTAATGCTGGTTCGGTTTTGGTTCTTATGAACGTTGGTATCGATACGTTGGAAATTTATACTCTCGGGGCATAATAGATTAATATAATTAAGTTTTATTCTTTGTTCGATTGAATGAGAAAAAGTACTGTTTCCAAAGTTATACTGTTTGGGCGCAACTGAGTAGTCTAATGTTGGTCCGGTTTTGGTTCTTGTGAACGTTGGCATCGATACGTTGCAAATTTACACTCTCGGGGCATAATAGATTAATATAATTAGGTTTTACTCGTTGTTCGGTTGCATGAGAAAAAGTACTCGTTTCAAAGTTATAAAGTTAGGGCGCAACTGAGTAGTCTAATGTTGGTTCGGTTTTGGTTCTTATGAACGTTGGCATCGATACGTTGCAAATTTATACTCTCGGGGCATAATAGAACAAAATAATTAGGTTTTACTCTTTGTTCGATTGAATGAGAAAAATCTTTGTTTCCAAAGTTATCTTGTTAGGCGCAAGAGTAGTCTAATGTTGGTTTGGTTTTGGTTCTTGTGAACGTTGGCATCGATACGTGCAAATTTACACTCTCGGGGCATAATAGAACAAAATAATTAGGTTTTATTCTTTGTTCGATTGAATGAGAAAAAGTACTGTTTCCAAAGTTATACTGTTTGGGCGCAACTGAGTAGTCTAATGTTGGTCCGGTTTTGGTTCTTGTGAACGTTGGTATCGATACGTTGCAAATTTACACTCTCGGGGCATAATAGATTAATATAATTAGGTTTTACTCGTTGTTCGGTTGCATGAGAAAAAGTACTCGTTTCAAAGTTATGAAGTTAGGGCGCAATTGAGTAGTCTAATGTTGGTTCGGTTTTGGTTCTTATGAACGTTGGCATCGATACGTTGCAAATTTACACTCTCGGGGCATAATAGAACAAAATAATTAGGTTTTACTCTTTGTTCGATTGAATGAGAAAAAGAAATCATTTACAAAGTTCTACACTGTGGGCACAACTGTGTAGTCTAATGTTGGTCCGGTTTTGGTTCTTGTGAACGTTGGCATCGATACGTTGCAAATTTACACTCTCGGGGCATAATAGAACAAAATAATTAGGTTTTACTCTTTATTCGATTAAATGAGATAAAGTACTGTTTCCAAAGATATACTGTTTGGGCACAACTGAGTAGTCTAATGTTGGTCCGGTTTTGGTTCTTGTGAACGTTGGCATCGATACGTTGCAAATTTACACTCTCGGGGCATAATAGATTAATATAATTAGGTTTTACTCGTTGTTCGGTTGCATGAGAAAAAGTACTCGTTTCAAAGTTATAAAGTTAGGCGAGTAGTCTAATGTTGGTTCGGTTTTGGTTCCTATGAACGTTGGCATCGATACGTTGCAAATTTATACTCTCGGGGCATAATAGAACAAAATAATTAGGTTTTACTCTTTGTTCGATTGAATGAGAAAAAGTACTGTTTCCAAAGTTATCTTGTTAGGCGCAACTGAGTAGTCTAATGCTGGTTCGGTTTTGGTTCTTATGAACGTTGGTATCGATACGTTGCAAATTTATACTCTCGGGGCATAATAGATTAATATAATTAAGTTTTATTCTTTGTTCGATTGAATGAGAAAAAGTACTGTTTCCAAAGTTATACTGTTTGGGCGCAACTGAGTAGTCTAATGTTGGTCGGTTTTGGTTCTTGTGAACGTTGGCATCGATACGTTGCAAATTTACACTCTCGGGGCATAATAGATTAATATAATTAGGTTTTACTTGTTGTTGCATGAGAAAAAGTACTCGTTTCAAAGTTATAAAGTTAGGGCGCAACTGAGTAGTCTAATGTTGGTTCGGTTTTGGTTCTTATGAACGTTGGCATCGATACGTTGCAAATTTATACTCTCGGGGCATAATAGAACAAAATAATTAGTTTTTACTCTTTGTTCGATTGAATGAGAGAAAGTACTGTTTCCAAAGTTATACTGTTAGGGCGCAACTGAGTAGTCTAATGTTGGTTTGGTTTTGGTTCTTGTGAACGTTGGCATCGATACGCTCCAAATTTACACTCTCGGGGCATAATAGAACAAAATAATTAGGTTTTATTCTTTGTTCGGTTGAATGAGAAAAAGTATAGTTTCTAAAGTTATACTGTTTGGGCGCAACTGAGTAGTCTAATGTTGGTCCGGTTTTGGTTCTTGACGTTGCAAATTTACACTATCGGGGCATAATAGAACAAAATAATTAGGTTTTACTCTTTGTTCGATTGAATGAGAAAAATCTTGTTTCCAAAGTTATCTTGTTAGGCGCAAGCTAATGTTGGTTCGGTTTTGGTTCTTATGAACGTTGGTATCGATACGTTGCAAATTTATACTCTCGGGGCATAATAGATTAATATAATTAAGTTTTACTCGTTGTTCGGTTGCATGAGAAAACGTACTCGTTTCAAAGTTATGAAGTTAGGCGGAGCCAGGTTGTCCAATGTTGGTTCGGTTTTGGTTCTTATGAACGTTGGCATCGATACGTTGCAAATTTACACTCTCGGGGCATAATAGAACAAAATAATTAGGTTTTACTCTTTGTTCGATTGAATGAGAAAAAGAAATCTTGTTTACAAAGTTCTACTCTGGGCACAACTGAGTAGTCTAATGTTGGTCCGGTTTTGGTTCTTGTGAACGTTGGCATCGATACGTTGCAAATTTACACTCTCGGGGCATAATAGATTAATATAATTAGGTTTTACTCGTTGTTCGGTTGCATGAGAAAAAGTTCTCGTTTCAAAGTTATGAAGTTAGGGCGCAATTGAGTAGTCTAATGTTGGTTCGGTTTGGGTTCTTATGAACGTTGGCATCGATACGTTGCAAATTTACACTCTCGGGGCATAATAGAACAAAATAATTCGGTTTTACTCTTTGTTCGATTGAATGAGAAAAAGTACTGTTTACAAAGTTGTACTCTCTGGGCACAACTGAGTAGTCTAATGTTGGTCCGGTTTTGGTTCTTGTGAACGTTGGCATCGAAACACTGCAAATTTACACTCTCGGGGCATAATAGAACAAAATAATTAGGTTTTACTCTTTATTCGATTGAATGAGAAAAAGTACTGTTTCCAAAGTTATCTTTGTTTGGGCGCAAGCGAGTAGTCAAATGTTTGTCCGGGTTTGGTTCTTGTGAACGTTGGTATCGATACGTTGCAAATTTACACTCTCGGGGCATAATAGAACAAAATAATTAGGTTTTACTCTTTGTTCGATTGAATGAGAAAAAGTACTGTTTCCAAAGTTATACTGTTAGGGCGCAACTGAGTAGTCTAATATTGGTTCGGTTTTGGTTCTTATGAACGTTGGTATCGATACGTTGCAAATTTATACTCTCGGGGCATAATAGATTAATATAATTAAGTTTTACACGTTGTTCGGTTGCATGAGAAAAAGTACTCGTTTCAAAGTTATGAAGTTAGGGCGCAACTGAGTAGTCTAATGTTGGTTCGGTTTTGGTTCTTATGAACGTTGGCATCGATACGTTGCAAATTTACACTCTCGGGGCATAATAGAACAAAATAATTAGGTTTTACTCTTTGTTCGATTGAATGAGAAAAAGAAATCTTGTTTACAAAGTTCTACACTGGGCACAAATGAGCAGTCTAATGTTGGTCCGGTTTTGGTTCTTGTGAACGTTGGCATCCACACTCTGCAAATTTACACTCTCGGGGCATAATAGAACAAAATAATTAGGTTTTACTCTTTATTCGATTAAATGAGATAAAGTAATGTTTCCAAAGATATACTGTTTGGGCACAACTGAGTAGTCTAATGTTGGTCCGGTTTTGGTTCTTGTGAACGTTGGCATCGATACGTTGCAAATTTACACTCTCGGGGCATAATAGATTAATATAATTAGGTTTTACTCGTTGTTCGGTTGCATGAGAAAAAGTACTCGTTTCAAAGTTATAAAGTTAGGGCGCAACTAAGTTGTCTAATGTTGGTTCGGTTTTGGTTCCTATGAACGTTGGCATCGATACGTTGCAAATTTATACTCTCGGGGCATAGTAGAACAAAATAATTAGGTTTTACTCTTTGTTCGATTGAATGAGAAAAAGTACTGTTTCGAAAGTTATACTGTTAGGGCGCAACTGAGTAGTCTAATGCTGGTTCGGTTTTGGTTCTTATGAACGTTGGTATCGATACGTTGGAAATTTATACTCTCGGGGCATAATAGTATAATATAATTAAGTTTTATTCTTTGTTCGATTGAATGAGAAAAAGTACTGTTTCCAAAGTTATACTGTTTGGGCGCAACTGAGTAGTCTAATGTTGGTCCGGTTTTGGTTCTTGTGAACGTTGGCATCGATACGTTGCAAATTTACACTCTCGGGGCATAATAGATTAATATAATTAGGTTTTACTCGTTGTTCGGTTGCATGAGAAAAAGTACTCGTTTCAAAGTTATAAAGTTAGGGCGCAACTGAGTAGTCTAATGTTGGTTCGGTTTTGGTTCTTATGAACGTTGGTATCGATACGTTGCAAATTTATACTCTCGGGGCATAATAGATTAATATAATTAAGTTTTACTCGTTGTTCGGTTGCATGAGAAAAAGTACTCGTTTCAAAGTTATGAAGTTAGGGCGCAACTGAGTAGTCTAATGTTGGTTCGGTTTTGGTTCTTATGAACGTTGGCATCGATACGTTGCAAATTTACACTCTCGGGGCATAATAGAACAAAATAATTTGGTTTTACTCTTTGTTCGATTGAATGAGAAAAAGTACTGTTTACAAAGTTCTACTCTCTGGGCACAACTGAGTAGTCTAATGTTGGTCCGGTTTTGGTTCTTGTGAACGTTGGCATCGATACGTTGCAAATTTACACTCTCGGGGCATAATAGAACAAAATAATTAGGTTTTACTCTTTATTCGATTGAATGAGAAAAAGTACTGTTTCCAAAGATATACTGTTTGGGCACAACTGAGTAGTCTAATGTTGGTCCGGTTTTGGTTCTTGTGAAAGTTGGCATCGATACGTTGCAAATTTACACTCTCGGGGCATAATAGATTAATATAATTAGGTTTTACTCGTTGTTCGGTTGCATGAGAAAAAGTTCTCGTTTCAAAGTTATGAAATTAGGGCGCAATTGAGTAGTCTAATGTTGGTTCGGTTTGGGTTCTTATGAACGTTGGCATCGATACGTTGCAAATTTACACTCTCGGGGCATAATAGAACAAAATAATTAGGTTTTACTCTTTGTTCGATTGAATGAGAAAAATCATTTACAAAGTTGTACTCTGCAGGCACAACAGAGTAGTCTAATGTTGGTCCGGTTTTGGTTCTTGTGAACGTTGGCATCGATACACTGTAAATTTACACTCTCGGGGCATAATAGAACAAAATAATTAGGTTTTACTCTTTATTCGATTGAATGAGAAAAAGTACTGTTTCCAAAGTTATACTATTTGGGCACAACTGAGTAGTCTAATGTTGGTCCGGTTTTGGTTCTTGTGAACGTTGGCATCGATACGTTGCAAATTTACACTCTCGGGGCATAATAGATTAATATAATTAGGTTTTACTCGTTGTTCGGTTGCATGAGAAAAAGTACTCGTTTCAAAGTTATAAAGTTAGGGCGCAACTGAGTAGTCTAATGTTGGTTCGGTTTTGGTTCTTATGAACGTTGGTATCGATACGTTGCAAATTTATACTCTCGGGGCATAATAGAACAAAATAATTAGGTTTTACTCTTTGTTCGATTGAATGAGAAAAAGTACTGTTTCCAAAGTTATACTGTTAGGGCGCAACTGAGTAGTCTAATGTTGGTTTGTTTTTGGTTCTTGTGAACGTTGGTATCGATACGCTGCAAATTTACACTCTCGGGGCATAATAGAACAAAATAATTAGGTTTTACTCTTTGTTCGATTGAATGAGAAAAAGTACTGTTTCCAAAGTTATACTGTTTGGGCGCAACTGAGTAGTCTAATGTTGGTCCGGTTTTGGTTTTTGTGAACGTTGGTATCGATACGTTGCAAATTTATACTCTCGGGGCATAATAGATTAATATAATTAAGTTTTACACGTTGTTCGGTTGCATGAGAAAAAGTACTCGTTTCAAAGTTATGAAGTTAGGGCGCAATTGAGTAGTCTAATGTTGGTTCGGTTTTGGTTCTTATGAACGTTGGCATCGATACGTTGCAAATTTACACTCTCGGGGCATAATAGAACAAAATAATTCGGTTTTACTCTTTGTTCGATTGAATGAGAAAAAGTACTGTTTACAAAGTTCTACACTGTGGGCACAACTGAGTAGTCTAATTGTCACGCCCCGAGACCGCTACCAATTTGGTTCGGTTCGGGAGCGCCGATCAGGCGCCGAACGGACAACACCTCCTCTATCCGCCCAAGGCTCGACAACGAGTCATGTACAAAGAATTGCCCAGGAAAAAGAATTCTATAACATACATGACGAGACGATGCACCTAAAGGTGCAAACAACAAGAAGAGCAAGGTACAAGTAAGCATACAAGTACAAGTAAGCATACAAGTAACATAAAGAGAGAAGAGTCTATCTATTACAACCATTTGATCATCATTCATTTACATGCCATTTACATTCTTTTACTTCAAAATATAAATACATATTCATCTCCCAAAATAAAATACAAGTTGTTTCCTTGCTAGTATAAGTAGTACCAAAATGTATACAGGGTAGACTCTAATGCATAGGCGGCTACTATCAACTAGGGCGCGATGCCCTTGCCACGATCCTCACCGGCCGCCTGCGCGCTGGAACCTGTAATAGAGTGGGGTGAGAACTAACTTCCTTAGTTCCCAGGGGGCTCGACCACCGACCCCACCGATCTCCCCACTAGGTCTAAGCAGGCAAAAGCAGATAGATAGATAGATAATTTAAAGCTGTAAATAAAACATAATATAAGTAATGCAACTACTGCTATGCCTGAAACAACAAGATCATAATGTAGCTATGAAGTATCTAACATGCTACTATGTCCAATCGATTATGTATGAAATACTATTTATGTTCTTGAATTATTACCCAATCCATGGCTGGCAGTAGGCACGCCCACGACTCAACACAACGCAGCCCAATGGGTTGTCTGCGGGACCCCACATAGGCTATCCCTCGGGACCCCACAGAGGCTATCCCTATCGTATCACGTGCCAAGACCTCCGGAGACTCGCACTACTCGTGTGGAGCGACCACCACGAGCGCTGAGCAGACTGTGTGAGTATGATCATCTCCTCCACTTTGGAGGGCATCCATACAAGGGTATCACTGTACATGTGTTTTCTAACACTATGTTCAATATCATTGTCATCAAGTAATTTACTTGGTTTCATGTCACTAGTGTCACTACACTATGTTATATGTCATTGTCATTCATCAAGTTCTCTACTTGAATCACATATCACTAGTGTTTTCTACACTATGTCATAATGTCAATCTCATTCATCGAGTTCTATACTTGAATCATATGTCACTAGTGTTTTCTACACTATGTCATAATGTCAATCTCATTCATCGAGTTCTATACTTGAATCATATGTCACTAGTGTTTTCTACACTATGTCATAATGTCAATCTCATTCATCGAGTTCTATACTTGAATCATATGTCACTAGTGTTTTCTACACTATGTCATAATTCAATGTCATTCATGCAAGATCAAGTTCTTTTCTAACTTATCACACTATGTCATAATTCAATGTCATTCATGCAAGATCAAGTTCTTTTCTAACTTATCTCTAGGTTCAATGTCATACAATAATTCTCATGCCTCCTATATTAACTTGTCAAATCATTTGATGCTACAATATCAAGAAGCATGCAAGAATAATAAAACGACTACAAAACCTTACTATGCATGAAACTACACATATATACATGTATATGCAAAATGACCAATGATGAGACTTAAACATAGAAGGTAGCCCGACGGCTTGAATGGCACCCCCACCTTTTAACGTTACCAAGAGGCTAGAGTTACGATTTCGTAGTCTCCAACCACTACTTTTACTCTTCGGGCCAAAACGAAGGCGCTAGCCTTCGTTTTGCTCGGATCTCTCAAACCGCTCGTCGGATCGACGAATCGTCGCTTCCTGCGCGTTCAAATACCTAACAATTTGTCAGATATGGGGTCAAACTAGATCAAGACCCAATATTTTCGAAAACCCCAATTTTGAACCCTAACATGAAATTAACCTCTAATTATTCCAAATTAAATGGAGCAACATGCTAGTAATGCTCTAGAGGTCATTAGAATGCTAAGTATTAAGGATTTAATCAGATCCTAAGCATTTTACCCAAATTGTGAACGCGAGACGAAAATACGCCGCTCGAACGGGCGCACGAAAGCTCGATCCGTCACCTCCAACGCGTTCGCGAGATCGCTCGCCGCCTATGCCGCGAATTTGGGAGAAAATGGCCAAGAGGATTAGAAGCTATTTAGAGAGAGAAAGAGAGGGTTTTCTCTCTCCTCACCAAGTGTGCGTGTGAATTGTGGGAGTGGTGCTCGGTTTGGGGAGGCAGGAAAAGAATCTGCTGGTGCTTCTTAATTAAGCAATCTCCAAACACTATTCACACACTATTCATATCTAACTCTCAACTGAAGCTTTGATACATTCGCCTGCCCTTCGGAATGTCCGTTTAAGCTCAAATTTGACAGCTATGTTCGGTTTTAGTTAACTTAACACAGAAAAATTTAATCTTTCAGTTTCGACCCCGTTTGGTCACCGAAAGCTCTACCGAACTGTAATCACTATCAGATAGCATTCGGATTTTATTTACCATCTTAGGATGTCGGAATGGCAGAAACTTTAAATCTAGCCTCGTAATAATAATCACGACATACCCTCCGATTTCGTAATTTTACGACCTTTGTACATTTTACGCTAATTTATCGATCCGTTTCCAACAGAAAATTCTAATTCTCCTGTTTTCGCTCCGATTTCAGCACAGGTCAATCCAGGCTTATATTTTACTTCTACAAATCCAATAAAAATAGTATCTCACACTATTTTTATTTATATTTATTTTTAAATTGAGAATCCGATATACTACTTTCTACCGCAACCCGACTTCATGATTTACGAAGTTCGGTATCTTACATCCTCCCACTCTTAAGGAGTTTCGTCCTCGAAACGAACCCCTATATATTAACTTAAACTTAAATTCTCCTTACTCCTCAAATAGATGAGGGGGATGCGTGTTCATCTCGCTCTCGAGCTCCCAAGTGGCTTCACGATCGTCGTGATTACTCCACCGGACTTTAACATAAGGAATCTCACGATTCCGCAACTTGCGCACCTCTCGAGCGATAATTTCCACCGGAAACTCTTCATAGCTCAAGTCTTCTTGAAACTCGGCGGTTCATACATCATCGCATGGTCGGGGTTGTGAACATACTTAGAAGGTTGGAAATGTGAAACACATTATGGACGTCCGCTAGTTGTGGCGGCAATGCAATCCGATATGCCACCGCACCAATGCGCTCCAATACTTCATAAGGCCCGACATATCGAGGACTTAACTTTCCTCGAACTCCAAATCGCCTCACACCTCTCATAGGCGAAACCTTCAGAAATACGCGATCTCCTATCGCGAATTCCAACTCTCTTCGGCGCTTATTGGCATAACTTTGCTGTCTCGATTGTGCGTGAGCATCCGGCTGGCGGGCAAGGCGAACTTTCTCTTCGCCTCCCGCAATACATCGGGACCAATGGTAGCTCGCTCACCTACATCACCCCAATGTACGGAGATCGGCACTTCGCCCGTAGAGGACTTCGAATGGTGCCATCTCCAAACTAGCACTTTGGTAACTATTGTTGTGGCGAACTCGGCCATTGACAAATATTCGGCCCAACTTCCTTTATAGTCAATGACACACGCCCGCAACATATCCTCCAGAATCTGAATAGTCCTCTCTGGCTGTCCATCTGTCTGAGGGTGAAATGCGGTACTGAACTCGAGTCGTGTGCCAAGTGCTTCCTGTAAGTTCTTCCAGAAATGTGAGGTGAATCGGGGATCTCGATCTGATATTATCGACTTCGGCACCCCGTGCAATCTTACCACCTCATCAAGATATACTTGCGCCAATTTCTCACCCGACCAGGTAGTGTGGATCGGTAAAAAGTGTGCCGACTTTGACATACGGTCCACAATCACCCAAATCGCGTCGTGGCCGCCAGTCGAGCGAGGCAGTCCTACCACGAAGTCCATCGCGATATCCTCCCACTTCCAAACTGGGATAGGTAGGCTCTGAAGCTTTCCCGCTGGGTATCGGCGCTCAGCTTTCACTTGCTGACATACTAGACATTGTGCCACATAGCGCCCAATGTCAGACTTCATCCCCGGCCACCAGTACTGCATCTTTAAGTCTTTGTACATTTTTGTGCCACCCGGGTGAATACTATAAGGAGTCCAATGTGCTTCCTCCAATATCAACTTTCGGACTTCTTCATTCTCTTGTACACACCAGGTTGCGAAACCGGAGTGCACCCTCGGCATCAACGGTGAAGTCGCCACCGCGTCCGCTCTCAATGTCACGCCGCACCTTTTGGAGATTCGGGTCCGCAGATTGGAGACTCTTGATCTGCTCCAACAAGGTCGGTCGAACAACAAGAGCCGATAACATAGCAGGGACTTCCGGAGCCACTACTTCAAGATTTAGTCGCTTCATCTCATGACAGAGAGGCTCCTGAGCCGTAACCTTTAACGCAAGGTTTTCCACCGACTTCCTACTAAGAGCATCGGCGACTACATTCGCCTTCCCGGGGTGGTAAAGGATCGAGACATCGTAATCCTTTAGCAATTCCAACCACCGCCGTTGCCGCATGTTCAGTTCTTTCTGCGTGAACAAATACTTCAAGCTTTTGTGGTCAGTGTATAATTCGCAACGCGCACCATACAGATAGTGTCTCCACAACTTACGAGCAAATACCACAGCGGCTAACTCTAAGTCGTGGATAGGGTAGTTCTTTTCATAGCTCTTCAACTGACGGGATGCATAGGCAATCACCTTCCCGCCTTGCATCAGAACACACCCCAAGCCCGAATAAGATGCGTCACTATATACCACAAAATCTTCGCCTTGCACCGGTAACGCGAGTACCGGAGTCGAAGTCAATCTATTCTTCAACTCTTGGAAACTCCGGTCGCACTCGTCACTCCATATGAACTTGGTGCCTTTCTGTGTTAGGCGGGTAAGTGGAATTACAATTCTCGAGAAACCTTCCACGAACCGCCTATAATAGCCCGCTAAGCCCACAAAGCTTCGGACTTCCGTGACATTCGTTGGGCGCGGCCAATCCTTGATTGCCTCAATTTTCCTCGGGTCAACAGAAATTCCGCCCTCAGAAATGACATGCCCCAGAAATGCAACTTCCCTCAGCCAAAAGTCGCACTTCTTCAATTTGGCATATAGCTTCTCCTCCCGAAGGATTTGAAGTACTATGCGCAAATGCTCCGCATGTTCCTCGTCATTGCGGGAATAGACCAATATGTCATCAATAAAGACCACCACGAATTGGTCTAGATACTTTCTGAAGACACGGTTCATTACGTCCATGAATCTTTGCGGGGCATTCGTGAGCCCAAACGGCATTACCGTGAATTCATAGTGTCCATACCGCGTGCGAACGCGGTTTTCACGAACATCCTCCGGCTTAATCCTTATCTGATGATAGCCCGATTGGAGGTCAATCTTCGAATAGACACTCGACCCCTGTAACTGATCGAACAAGTCATCGATTCGGGGTAACGGATACTTGTTTTTGATTGTGACTTTGTTCAACTCGCGATAATCTACGCAAAGTCGAAACGATCCGTCTTTCTTGCGCACAAACAATACCGGGGCTCCCCACGGCGATACACTCGGCCGGATGAACTCCTTATCAAGAAGATCCAATAACTGAGCCCTCAATTCCTTTAATTCCGTCGGTGCCATTCTATATGGAGCCTTCGAAATCGGCGCGGTTCCGGGAACCAAGTCGATTACAAACTCGATTTCTCGTTCTGGCGGTATTCCGTGGTCGGCGGGGAAATACATCGGGGAATTCCCGAACTACCGATAGTTCCTCGAGTGTCGGGGTCACTCGCTCAACTTCTACAACGGTCGCCATATAGGCGGCGCAACCGCTGCTAACAAGCTTCCTCGCCCTCGTCGCTGACACTGTCGCGGCGAAACAGGAACTCTTACATGCCTTGTAAACAACTTCCTCCTGTCCTGGCTCACGAAACGTGATCACTTTCTCCTTACAGTCGATCAACGCGTAATATTTTGAGAGCCAGTCCATGCCCAAAATCACGTCGAAATCCTTCAACCCTTTGAGCACCAGGGTCCGGATTGGCATTATTCAGCCACCTATCTGCACTGGACATGCAGGGCACTCCTTATAAATATGGATTACCGAACCGGGGCTATCCATTCGCCACACCTTCCCGCACGCCTTTATATCCATATCATGAGTTCGTGCAAATGATTTACTTATAATTGAATTAGTGGCACCCGTGTCGAACAAAGCTCTGGAGCGTACTCCATTAATTAAAACCATACCTGCCACAGTTTCACGCGGCTCAGCTTCGGCAGGTTCCTCGACTTGGGCCTGAGCGGCGAATACCCGTCCGCTCGGCGCTGACCGTGTCACCTCAGGCTGACGCGGAGCCATCGCGCGTCCAGCCGACATAGCAGCAGGTGGGGCTCCTCCATAATAAGTCGGTGTCGCTGGAGTCGATGCCACAGACGGAGCAGGCGAGGCCTTCGTTGGACAGTCGCGGCTGATATGCCCTTCTTGTCCACAGTTATAGCACTTGCCCTGCCGTTGCCTACATTGATGCGCTCGGTGATTCCCAGCACCACATATAGTGCATCGCTGCGGCACGCGACTCCACGTTTGCATTCGCGGGTTCTTCGGGGGCTTTTTAGAGCTCATTTGTCCCCCCGAAGGACCACCCGATCGTTTCTTTCCCTTGTCTTTGGATGCAACCATAAGCTCACGTTCCTCGCGCACATGGGCGTCACCATGCTCCGCCCAAAGCGCGCGATCAAAGATCTCGGCATAAGTGTTGAGCTTCAAGATCTGCACCGCTCGATAGATACTCGGCCTTAGTCCTCGTAAGAACCGATCCGCCGATCCGGTCGTCTCGAACAACCGCCGGAACACAGTCAATAATGTGGGAGAATTCCTGTTCATAATCCGCTACAGAGCGGTCTCCCTGCCTCAACGTCCTGAACTTCTCCTGCAGCTTTCGCTTCACCGTATCAGGGAAGTAGTTGGCATACATTGCCTTCTTGAACTCCTCCCACGTCGGAGGTGGAAGATCCGACGGTCGGTCTCGTTTCATTCGCTTCCACCACACCTTCGCCGGCTCACCAAGACAATGAGCGGCGAAGTAGACCTTGTCCCTGTCCGGGGTACGAAAATCCTCGAACTGCGACTCCATTGAGTCAATCCATGACTCCACTACCGCCGGCTCCACTGGTCCGCCCTCAAAGATTGGTGGGTGGAACTTCATGAACTTAATAAGGGCCGTCAACAACCGCCCTTGTTCCGTCTCCTCGGCCGATGCATCGGGGGTTGCTGAACCCGACGCCGCCGGAAGTACACTCGCCGGTAGAGGACATGCCGTCAACGGAACCGCTGCCACACCCTCGCCCTCAGCCGTCTCAGGCACACGTGCCGGGGGCGCGGGTGGATCATGATCTTCGGCCGCCGCCGCTATCTGCTGTTCCATTAGCTCCTGGAGCCTATCGAAACGATCGGTCGCGCGGTCATGCTGCGTCCGATTCTTGCCGCACCTCGCTTGACCCCTCTTGCTCGTTCTTGCACCTCGGGAGGTGGTGCGGGGAGCCGGATTTCTCCGGGGGCGTCCTCTAGGTGCCATAGCTCCTAAAAACGCAATACGTGGGTTAATCAACTTAACCCATACACGAATTCATGACTACGAGTTACCCGACTCAATACATAAATTAGGCGGAAGCATACAAGTGTACTCATTCTAGACTTTAAGCGTCATGTTGTCGGCCGCCCAACACAAGCACTTGAAGCCAAGAACCAATACCCTTGAATCCGTCTCTATTCACAGCTAGAGACATCTCAACCATTACTTCGACCCAATCGAATTAACTTCCGCACTTGACATAGGTTCACGTTCCGCTCACGTACCTATAGCCTTAGAGTTTACCATCCTAGAGTTCCCTAGGGTCATCCTAGACTCTCTCTTTACTTGCTCTTACTTGCTCTGATACCAAAAGAATACCTGTCACGCCCCGAGACCGCTACCAATTTGGTTCGGTTCGGGAGCGCCGATCAGCCGCCGCACGGACAACACCTCTCTGTCAGCCCAAGGCTCGACAACAAGTCATGTACAAAGAATTGCCCGGGAAAAAGAATTCTATAACATACATGACGAGACGATGCACCTAAAGGTGCAAACAACAAGAAGAGCAAGGTACAAGTAAGCATACAAGTACAAGTAAGCATACAAGAAACATAAAGAGAGAAGAGTCTATCTATTACAACCATTTGATCATCATTCATTTACATGCCATTTACATTCTTTTACTTCAAAATATAAATACATATTCATCTCCCAAAATAAAATACAAGTTGTTTCCTTGCTAGTATAAGTAGTACCAAAATGTATACCGGGTAGACTCTAATGCATAGGCGGCTACTATCAACTAGGGCGCGATGCCCTTGCCACGATCCTCACCGGCCGCCTCTGCGCTGGTACCTGTCATAGAGTGGGGTGCGAACTAACTTCCTTAGTTCCCGGTGGGCTCGACCACCGACCCCACCGATCTCCCCACTAGGTCTAAGCAGGCAAAAGCAGATAGATAGATAGATAATTGGAAGCTGTAAATAAAACATAATATGAGTAATGCAGCTACTGCTATGCCTGAAACAACAAGATCATAATGTAGCTATGAAGTATCTAACATGCTACTATGTCCAATCGATTATGTATGAAATACTATTTATGTTCTTGAATTATTACCCAATCCATCGCTAGCCCGTAGGCACGCCAACCACTCAACACAACTCAACCCAATGGGTTGTCTGCGGGACCCCACATAGGCTATCCCTCGGGACCCCACATAGGCTATCCCTATCGTATCACGTGCCAAGACCTCAGGAGACTCGCACTACCCGTGTGGAGCGACCAACCACGAGCCGGTGTGTGAGTATGATCATCTCCTCCACTTTGGAGGGCATCCATACAAGGGTATCACTGTACATGTGTTTTCTAACACTATGTTCAATATCATTGTCATCAAGTAATTTACTTGGTTTCATGTCACTAGTGTCACTACACTATGTTATATGTCATTGTCATTCATCAAGTTCTCTACTTGAATCACATATCACTAGTGTTTTCTACACTATGTCATAATGTCAATCTCATTCATCGAGTTCTATACTTGAATCATATGTCACTAGTGTTTTCTACACTATGTCATAATGTCAATCTCATTCATCGAGTTCTATACTTGAATCATATGTCACTAGTGTTTTCTACACTATGTCATAATGTCAATCTCATTCATCAAGTTCTATACTTGAATCATATGTCACTAGTGTTTTCTACACTATGTCATAATTCAATGTCATTCATGCAAGATCAAGTTCTTTTCTAACTTATCACACTATGTCATAATTCAATGTCATTCATGCAAGATCAAGTTCTTTTCTAACTTATCTCTAGGTTCAATGTCATACAATAAATCTCATGCCTCCTATATTAACTTGTCAAATCATTTGATGCTACAATATCAAGAAGCATGCAAGAATAATAAAACGACTACAAAACCTTACTATGCATGAAACTACACATATATACATGTATATGCAAAATGACCAATGATGAGACTTAAACATAGAAGGTAGCCCGACGGCTTCGGAATGGCACCCCCCACCTTTTAACGTTACCAAGAGGCTAGAGTTCTGATTTCGTAGTCTCCAACCACTACTTTTACTCTTCGGGCCAAAACGAAGCTGCTAGCCTTCGTTTTGCTCGGATCTCTCAAACCGCTCGTCGGATCGACGAATCGTCGCTTCCTGCGCGTTCAAATACCTAACAATTTGTCAGATATGGGGTCAAACTAGATCAAGACCCAATATTTTCGAAAACCCCAATTTTGAACCCTAACATGAAATTAACCTCTAATTATTCCAAATTAAATGGAGCAACATGCTAGTAATGCTCTAGAGGTCATTAGAATGCTAAGTATTAAGGATTTAATCAGATCCTAAGCATTTTACCCAAATTGTGAACGCGAGACGAAAATACGCCGCTCGAACGGGCGCACGAAAGCTCGATCCGTCACCTCCAACGCGTTCGCGAGATCGCTCGCCGCCTATGCCGCGAATTTGGGAGAAAATGGCCAAGAGGATTAGAAGCTATTTAGAGAGAGAAAGAGAGGGTTTTCTCTCTCCTCACCAAGTGTGCGTGTGAATTGTGGGAGTGGTGCTCGGTTTGGGGAGGCAGGAAAAGAATCTGCTGGTGCTTCTTAATTAAGCAATCTCCAAACACTATTCACACACTATTCATATCTAACTCTCAACTGAAGCTTTGATACATTCGCCTGCCCTTCGGAATGTCCGTTTAAGCTCAAATTTGACAGCTATGTTCGGTTTTAGTTAACTTAACACAGAAAAATTTAATCTTTCAGTTTCGACCCCGTTTGGTCACCGAAAGCTCTACCGAACTGTAATCGTTATCAGATAGCATTCGGATTTTATTTACCATCTTCCGGATGTCAGAATGGCCGGAAACTTTAAATCTAGCCTCGTAATAATAATCCTGACGTACCCTCCAGTTTTCGTAATTTTCTGACACTGTACATTTTCTGCTAATTTATCAGTCCCGTTTCCAACAGAAAATTCTAAATCTCTGTTTTCGCTCGATTTGACAGTCAATCCAGGCTTATATTTTACTTCTACAAATCCAATAAAAATAGTATCTCACACTATTTTTATTTATATTTATTTTTAAATTGAGAATCACATATACTACTTTCTACCGCAACTTCAGCAACTTCATGATTTCTGAAGTTCGGTATCTTACACTAATGTTGGTCCGGTTTTGGTTCTTGTGAACGTTGGCATCGATACACTGCAAATTTACACTCTCGGGGCATAATAGAACAAAATAATTAGGTTTTACTCTTTATTCGATTAAATGAGAAAAAGTACTGTTTCCAAAGATATACTGTTTGGGCACAACTGAGTAGTCTAATGTTGGTCCGGCTTTGGTTCTTGTGAACGTTGGCATCGATACGTTGCAAATTTACACTCTCGGGGCATAATAGATTAATATAATTAGGTTTTACTCGTTGTTCGGTTGCATGAGAAAAAGTACTCGTTTCAAAGTTATAAAGTTAGGGCGCAACTGAGTAGTCTAATGTTGGTTCGGTTTTGGTTCCTATGAACGTTGGCATCGATACGTTGCAAATTTATACTCTCGGGCATAATAGGACAAAATAATTAGGTTTTACTCTTTGTTCGATTGAATGAGAAAAAGTACTGTTTCCAAAGTTATACTGTTAGGGCGCAACTGAGTAGTCTAATGTTGGTTCGGTTTTGGTTCTTATGAACGTTGGTATCGATACGTTGCAAATTTATACTCTCGGGGCATAATAGATTAATATAATTAAGTTTTATTCTTTGTTCGATTGAATGAGAAAAAGTACTGTTTCCAAAGTTATACTGTTTGGGCGCAACTGAGTAGTCTAATGTTGGTCCGGTTTTGGTTCTTGTGAACGTTGGCATCGATACGTTGCAAATTTACACTCTCGGGGCATAATAGATTAATATAATTAGGTTTTACTTGTTGTTCCGTTGCATGAGAAAAAGTACTCGTTTCAAAGTTATAAAGTTAGGGCGCAACTGAGTAGTCTAATGTTGGTTCGGTTTTGGTTCTTATGAACGTTGGCATCGATACGTTGCAAATTTATACTCTCGGGGCATAATAGAACAAAATAATTAGTTTTTACTCTTTGTTCGATTGAATGAGAGAAAGTACTGTTTCCAAAGTTATACTGTTAGGGCGCAACTGAGTAGTCTAATGTTGGTTTGGTTTTGGTTCTTGTGAACGTTGGCATCGATACGTTGCAAATTTACACTCTCGGGGCATAATAGAACAAAATAATTAGGTTTTATTCTTTGTTCGATTGAATGAGAAAAAGTACTGTTTCCAAAGTTATACTGTTTGGGCACAACTGAGTAGTCTAATGTTGGTCCGGTTTTGGTTTTTGTGAACGTTGGCATCGATACGTTGCAAATTTACACTATCGGGGCATAATAGAACAAAATAATAAGGTTTTACTCTTTGTTCGATTGAATGAGAAAAATCATTTCCAAAGTTATCATTAGGCGCAACCGAGTAGTCTAATGTTGGTTCGGTTTTGGTTCTTATGAACGTTGGTATCGATACGTTGCAAATTTATACTCTCGGGGCATAATAGATTAATATAATTAAGTTTTACTCGTTGTTCGGTTGCATGAGAAAACGTACTCGTTTCAAAGTTATGAAGTTAGGGCGGAACTGAGTTGTCCAATGTTGGTTCGGTTTTGGTTCTTATGAACGTTGGCATCGATACGTTGCAAATTTACACTCTCGGGGCATAATAGAACAAAATAATTAGGTTTTACTCTTTGTTCGATTGAATGAGAAAAAATACTGTTTACAAAGTTCTACTCTCTGGGCACAACTGAGTAGTCTAATGTTGGTCCGGTTTTGGTTCTTGTGAACGTTTGCATCGATACGTTGCAAATTTACACTGTCGGGGCATAATAGATTAATATAATTAGGTTTTACTCGTTGTTCGGTTGCATGAGAAAAAGTTCTCGTTTCAAAGTTATGAAGTTATGGCGCAATTGAGTAGTCTAATGTTGGTTCGGTTTGGGTTCTTATGAACGTTGGCATCGATACGTTGCAAATTTACACTCTCGGGGCATAATAGAACAAAATAATTAGGTTTTACTCTTTGTTCGATTGAATGAGAAAAGTTACTGTTTATAAAGTTGTACTCTCTAGGCACAACTGAGTAGTCTAATGTTGGTCCGGTTTTGGTTCTTGTGAACGTTGGCATCGATACACTGTAAATTTACACTCTCGGGGCATAATAGAACAAAATAATTAGGTTTTACTCTTTATTCGATTGAATGAGAAAAAATACTGTTTCCAAAGTTATACTGTTTGGGCACAACTGAGTAGTCTAATGTTGGTCCGGTTTTGGTTCTTGTGAACGTTGGCATCGATACGTTGCAAATTACACTCCCGGGGCATAATAGATTAATATAATTAGGTTTTACTCGTTGTTCGGTTGCATGAGAAAAAGTACTCGTTTCAAAGTTATAAAGTTAGGACGCAACTGAGTAGTCTAATGTTGGTTCGGTTTTGGTTCTTATGAACGTTGGCATCGATACGTTGCAAATTTATACTCTCGGGGCATAATAGAACAAAATAATTAGATTTTACTCTTTGTTCGATTGAATGAGAAAAAGTACTGTTTCCAAAGTTATACTGTTAGGGCGCAACTGAGTAGTCTAATGTTGGTCTGGTTTTGGTTCTTGTGAACGTTGGCATCGATACATTGCAAATTTACTCTCTCGGGGCATAATAGAACAAAATAATTAGGTTTTACTCTTTGTTCGATTGAATGAGAAAAAGTACTGTTTCCAAAGTTATACTGTTTGGGCGCAACTGAGTAGTCTAATGTTGGTGCGGTTTTGGTTTTTGTGAACGTTGGCATCGATACGTTGCAAATTTACACTATCGGGGCATAATAGAACAAAATAATTAGGTTTTACTCTTTGTTCGATTGAATGCGAAAAAAATCTTGTTTCCAAAGTTATCTTGTTAGGCGCAAGAGTAGTCTAATGTTGGTTCGGTTTTGGTTCTTATGAACGTTGGTATCGATACGTTGCAAATTTATACTCTCGGGGCATAATAGATTAATATAATTAAGTTTTACTCGTTGTTCGGTTGCTTGAGAAAAAGTACTCGTTTCAAAGTTATGAAGTTAGGCGCAAGAGTAGTCTAATGTTGGTTCGGTTTTGGTTCTTATGAACGTTGGCATCGATACGTTGCAAATTTACACTCTCGGGGCATAATAGAACAAAATAATTAGGTTTTACTCTTTGTTCGATTGAATGAGAAAAAGTACTGTTTACAAAGTTCTACTCTCTGCGCACAACTGAGTAGTCTAATGTTGGTCCGGTTTTGGTTCTTGTGAACGTTGGCATCGATACACTGCAAATTTACACTCTCGGGGCATAATAGAACAAAATAATTAGGTTTTACTCTTTATTCGATTGAATGAGAAAAAATCTTGTTTCCAAAGATATCTTGTTTGGGCACAAGCGAGTAGTCTAAGGTTGTTCGGTTTTGGTTCTTGTGAACGTTGGCATCGATACGTTGCAAATTTACACTCTCGGGGCATAATAGATTAATATAATTAGGTTTTACTCGTTGTTCGGTTGCATGAGAAAAAGTTCTCGTTTCAAAGTTATGAAATGAGGCGCAATTGAGTAGTCTAATGTTGGTTCGGTTTGGGTTCTTATGAACGTTGGCATCGATACGTTGCAAATTTACACTCTCGGGGCATAATAGAACAAAATAATTAGGTTTTACTCTTTGTTCGATTGAATGAGAAAAAGTACTGTTTACAAAGTTGTACTCTCTGGGCACAACTGAGTAGTCTAATGTTGGTCCGGTTTTAGTTCTTGTGAACGTTGGAATCGATACAGTGTAAATTTACACTCTCGGGGCATAATAGAACAAAATAATTAGGTTTTACTCTTTTATTCGATTGAATAAGGAAAATCTTGTTTCCAAAGTTATACTGTTTGGGCACAACTGAGTAGTCTAATGTTGGTCCGGTTTTGGTTCTTGTGAACGTTGGCATCGATACGTTGCAAATTTACACTCTCGGGGCATAATAGATTAATATAATTAGGTTTTACTCGTTGTTCGGTTGCATGAGAAAAAGTTCTCGTTTCAAAGTTATGAAGTTAGGGCGCAATTGAGTAGTCTAATGTTGGTTCGGTTTGGGTTCTTATGAACGTTGGCATGGATACGTTGCAAATTTACACTCTCGGGGCATAATAGAACAAAATAATTAGGTTTTACTCTTTGTTCGATTGAATGAGAAAAAGTACTGTTTCCAAAGTTATACTGTTTGGGCGCAACTGAGTAGTCTAATGTTGGTCCGGTTTTGGTTCTTGTGAACGTTGGCATCGATACGTTGCAAATTTACACTCTCGGGGCATAATAGATTAATATAATTAGGTTTTACTTGTTGTTCCGTTGCATGAGAAAAAGTACTCGTTTCAAAGTTATAAAGTTAGGGCGCAACTGAGTAGTCTAATGTTGGTTCGGTTTTGGTTCTTATGAACGTTGGCATCGATATGTTGCAAATTTATACTCTCGGGGCATAATAGAACAAAATAATTAGGTTTTACTATTTGTTCGATTGAATGAGAAAAAGTACTGTTTCCAAAGTTATACTGTTAGGGCGCAACTGAGTAGTCTAATGTTGGTTTGGTTTTGGTTCTTGTGAACGTTGGCATCGATACGCTGCAAATTTACACTCTCGGGGCATAATAGAACAAAATAATTAGGTTTTATTCTTTGTTCGATTGAATGAGAAAAAGTACTGTTTCCAAAGTTATACTATTTGGGCGCAACTGAGTAGTCTAATGTTGGTCCGGTTTTGGTTTTTGTGAACGTTGGCATCGATACGTTGCAAATTTACACTCTCGGGGCATAATAGAACAAAATAATAAGGTTTTACTCTTTGTTCGATTGAATGAGAAAATGTACTGTTTCCAAAGTTATACTGTTAGGGCGCAACTGAGTAGTCTAATGTTGGTTCGGTTTTGGTTCTTATGAACGTTGGTATCGATACGTTGCAAATTTATACTCTCGGGGCATAATAGATTAATATAATTAAGTTTTACTCGTTGTTCGGTTGCATGAGAAAACGTACTCGTTTCAAAGTTATGAAGTTAGGGCGGAACTGAGTTGTCCAATGTTGGTTCGGTTTTGGTTCTTATGAACGTTGGCATCGATACGTTGCAAATTTACACTCTCGGGGCATAATAGAACAAAATAATTAGGTTTTACTCTTTGTTCGATTGAATGAGAAAAAGTACTGTTTACAAAGTTCTACTCTCTGGGCACAACTGAGTAGTCTAATGTTGGTCCGGTTTTGGTTCTTGTGAACGTTTGCATCGATACGTTGCAAATTTACACTCTCGGGGCATAATAGATTAATATAATTAGGTTTTACTCGTTGTTCGGTTGCATGAGAAAAAGTTCTCGTTTCAAAGTTATGAAGTTAGGGCGCAATTGAGTAGTCTAATGTTGGTTCGGTTTGGGTTCTTATGAACGTTGGCATCGATACGTTGCAAATTTACACTCTCGGGGCATAATAGAACAAAATAATTAGGTTTTACTCTTTGTTCGATTGAATGAGAAAAATTACTGTTTACAAAGTTGTACTCTCTGGGCACAACTGAGTAGTCTAATGTTGGTCCGGTTTTGGTTCTTGTGAACGTTGGCATCGATCGGTTGTAAATTTACACTCTCGGGGCATAATAGAACAAAATAATTAGGTTTTACTCTTTATTCGATTGAATGAGAAAACGTACTGTTTCCAAAGTTATACTGTTTGGGCACAACTGAGTAGTCTAATGTTGGTCCGGTTTTGGTTCTTGTGAACGTTGGCATCGATACGTTGCAAATTACACTCTCGTGGCATAATAGATTAATATAATTAGGTTTTACTCGTTGTTCGGTTGCATGAGAAAAAGTACTCGTTTCAAAGTTATAAAGTTAGGGCGCAACTGAGTAGTCTAATGTTGGTTCGGTTTTGGTTCTTATGAACGTTGGCATCGATACGTTGCAAATTTATACTCTCGGGGCATAATAGAACAAAATAATTAGATTTTACTCTTTGTTCGATTGAATGAGAAAAAGTACTGTTTCCAAAGTGATACTGTTTGGTCGCAACTGAGTAGTCTAATGTTGGTCCGGTTTTGGTTTTTGTGAACGTTGGCATCGATACGTTGCAAATTTACTCTCTCGGGGCATAATAGAACAAAATAATTAGGTTTTACTCTTTGTTCGATTGAATGAGAAAAAGTACTCGTTTCAAAGTTATACTGTTAGGGCGCAACTGAGTAGTCTAATGTTGGTGCGGTTTTGGTTTTTGTGAACGTTGGCATCGATACGTTGCAAATTTACACTATCGGGGCATAATAGAACAAAATAATTAGGTTTTACTCTTTGTTCGGTTGAATGAGAACAAATCTTGTTTCCAAAGTTATCGTTAGGCGCAGAGTAGTCTAATGTTGGTTCGGTTTTGGTTCTTATGAACGTTGGTATCGATACGTTGCAAATTTATACTCTCGGGGCATAATAGATTAATATAATTAAGTTTTACTCGTTGTTCGGTTGCTTGAGAAAAAGTACTCGTTTCAAAGTTATGAAGTTAGGGCGCAACTGAGTAGTCTAATGTTGGTTCGGTTTTGGTTCTTATGAACGTTGGCATCGATACGTTGCAAATTTACACTCTCGGGGCATAATAGAACAAAATAATTAGGTTTTACTCTTTGTTCGATTGAATGAGAAAAATCTTTACAAAGTTCTACTCTCTGCGCTGGCGAGTAGTCTAATGTTGGTCCGGTTTTGGTTCTTGTGAACGTTGGCATCGCTACATTGCAAATTTACACTCTCGGGGCATAATAGAACAAAATAATTAGGTTTTACTCTTTATTCGATTGAATGAGAAAAATCATTTCCAAAGATATCTTTGTTTGGGCACAACCGAGTAGTCTAATGTTGGTCGGTTTTGGTTCTTGTGAACGTTGGCATCGATACGTTGCAAATTTACACTCTCGGGGCATAATAGATTAATATAATTAGGTTTTACTCGTTGTTCGGTTGCATGAGAAAAAGTTCTCGTTTCAAAGTTATGAAATTAGGGGCGCAATTGAGTAGTCTAATGTTGGTTCGGTTTGGGTTCTTATGAACGTTGGCATCGATACGTTGCAAATTTACACTCTCGGGGCATAATAGAACAAAATAATTAGGTTTTACTCTTTGTTCGATTGAATGAGAAAAATCTTGTTTACAAAGTTGTACTCTCTGAGCTGGCACAAAGTAGTCTAATGTTGGTCCGGTTTTGGTTCTTGTGAACGTTGGCATCGATACACTGTAAATTTACACTCTCGGGGCATAATAGAACAAAATAATTAGGTTTTACTCTTTATTCGATTGAATAAGGAAAAGTACTGTTTCAATAGTTATACTGTTTGGGCACAACTGAGTAGTCTAATGTTGGTCCGGTTTTGGTTCTTGTGAACGTTGGCATCGATACGTTGCAAATTTACACTCTCGGGGCATAATAGATTAATATAATTAGGTTTTACTCGTTGTTCGGTTGCATGAGAAAAAGTTCTCGTTTCAAAGTTATGAAGTTAGGGCGCAATTGAGTAGTCTAATGTTGGTTCGGTTTGGGTTCTTATGAACGTTGGCATGGATACGTTGCAAATTTACACTCTCGGGGCATAATAGAACAAAATAATTAGGTTTTACTCTTTGTTCGATTGAATGAGAAAAAGTACTATTTACAAAGTTGTACTCTCAGCACAACTGAGTAGTCTAATGTTGGTCCGGTTTTGGTTCTTGTGAACGTTGGCATCGATACCCTGTAAATTTACACTCTCGGGGCATAATAGAACAAAATAATTAGGTTTTACTCTTTATTCGATTGAATGAGAAAAAGTACTGTTTCCAAAGTTATACTGTTTGGGCACAACTGAGTAGTCTAATGTTGGTCCGGTTTTGGTTCTTGTGAACGTTGGCATCGATACGTTGCAAATTACACTCTCGGGGCATAATAGATTAATATAATTAAGTTTTACTCGTTGTTCGGTTGCATGAGAAAAAGTACTCGTTTCAAAGTTATAAAGTTAGGGCGCAAGCGAGTAGTCTAATGTTGGTTCGGTTTTGGTTCTTATGAACGTTGGCATCGATACGTTGCAAATTTATACTCTCGGGCATAATAGAACAAAATAATTAGGTTTTACTCTTTGTTCGATTGAATGAGAAAAAATCTTGTTTCCAAAGTTATCTTTGTTAGGCGCAAGCGAGTAGTCTAATGTTGGTTCGGTTTTGGTTCTTGTGAACGTTGGCATCGATACGCAAATTTACACTCTCGGGGCATAATAGAACAAAATAATTAGGTTTTATTCTTTGTTCGATTGAATGAGAAAAAAATCTTGTTTCCAAAGTTATCTTGTTTGGGCGCAAGAGTAGTCTAATGTTGGTGCGGTTTTGGTTTTGTGAACGTTGGCATCGATACGTTGCAAATTTACACTATCGGGGCATAATAGAACAAAATAATTAGGTTTTACTCTTTGTTCGATTGAATGAGAAAAAATCTTGTTTCCAAAGTTATCTTTGTTAGGCGCATCGAGTAGTCTAATGTTGGTTCGGTTTTGGTTCTTATGAACGTTGGTATCGATACGTTGCATATTTATACTCTCGGGGCATAATAGATTAATATAATTAAGTTTTACTCGTTGTTCGGTTGCTTGAGAAAAAGTACTCGTTTCAAAGTTATGAAGTTAGGGCGCAACTGAGTCGTCTAATGTTGGTTCGGTTTTGGTTCTTATGAACGTTGGCATCGATACGTTGCAAATTTACACTCTCGGGGCATAATAGAACAAAATAATTAGGTTTTACTCTTTGTTCGATTGAATGAGAAAAAGTACTGTTTACAAAGTTCTACTCTCTGCGCTGGCGAGTAGTCTAATGTTGGTCGGTTTTGGTTCTTGTGAACGTTGGCATCGATACACGCAAATTTACACTCTCGGGGCATAATAGAACAAAATAATTAGGTTTTACTCTTTATTCGATTGAATGAGAAAAATCTTGTTTCCAAAGTTATACTGTTTGGGCACAACTGAGTAGTCTAATGTTGGTCCGGTTTTGGTTCTTGTGAACGTTGGCATCGATACGTTGCAAATTTACACTCTCGGGGCATAATAGATTAATATAATTAGGTTTTACTCGTTGTTCGGTTGCATGAGAAAAAGTTCTCGTTTCAAAGTTATGAAATTAGGTCGCAATTGAGTTGTCTAATGTTGGTTCGGTTTGGGTTCTTATGAACGTTGGCATGGATACGTTGCAAATTTACACTCTCGGGGCATAATAGAACAAAATAATTAGGTTTTACTCTTTGTTCGATTGAATGAGAAAAATCTTGTTTACAAAGTTGTACTCTCACAAGCGAGTAGTCTAATGTTGGTCCGGTTTTGGTTCTTGTGAACGTTGGCATCGATAACTTTTAAATTTACACTCTCGGGGCATAATAGAACAAAATAATTAGGTTTTACTCTTTATTCGATTGAATGAGAAAAATCTTGTTTCCAAAGTTATACTGTTTGGGCACAACTGAGTAGTCTAATGTTGGTCCGGTTTTGGTTCTTGTGAACGTTGGCATCGATACGTTGCAAATTACACTCTCGGGGCATAATAGATTAATATAATTAGGTTTTACTCGTTGTTCGGTTGCATGAGAAAAAGTACTCGTTTCAAAGTTATAAGTTTAGGCGCAACTGAGTAGTCTAATGTTGGTTCGGTTTTGGTTCTTATGAACGTTGGCATCGATACGTTGCAAATTTATACTCTCGGGGCATAATAGAACAAAATAATTAGGTTTTACTCTTTGTTCGATTGAATGAGAAAAATCTTGTTTCCAAAGTTATCTTGTTAGGCGCAAGCGAGTAGTCTAATGTTGGTTTGGTTTTGGTTCTTGTGAACGTTGGCATCGATACGTTGCAAATTTACACTCTCGGGGCATAATAGAACAAAATAATTAGGTTTTATTCTTTGTTCGATTGAATGAGAAAAAATCTTGTTTCCAAAGTTATCTTGTTTGGGCGCACCGAGTAGTCTAATGTTGGTGCGGTTTTGGTTTTTGTGAACGTTGGCATCGATACGTTGCAAATTTACACTATCGGGGCATAATAGAACAAAATAATTAGGTTTTACTCTTTGTTCGATTGAATGAGAAAAATCTTGTTTCCAAAGTTATCTTGTTAGGCGCGAGTAGTCTAATGTTGGTTCGGTTTTGGTTCTTATGAACGTTGGTATCGATACGTTGCATATTTATACTCTCGGGGCATAATAGATTAATATAATTAAGTTTTACTCGTTGTTCGGTTGCTTGAGAAAAAGTACTCGTTTCAAAGTTATGAAGTTAGGGCGCAAGTCGTCTAATGTTGGTTCGGTTTTGGTTCTTATGAACGTTGGCATCGATACGTTGCAAATTTACACTCTCGGGGCATAATAGAACAAAATAATTAGGTTTTACTCTTTGTTCGATTGAATGAGAAAAAATCTTGTTTACAAAGTTCTACTCTGCGCTGGCGAGTAGTCTAATGTTGGTCCGGTTTTGGTTCGTGTGAACGTTGGCATCGATACGTTGCAAATTTACACTCTCGGGGCATAATAGAACAAAATAATTAGGTTTTACTCTTTGTGCGATTGAATGAGAAAAAGTACTGTTTCCAAAGTTATACTGTTTGGGCACAACTGAGTAGTCTAATGTTGGTTCGGTTTTGGTTCTTGTGAACGTTGGCATCGATACGTTGCAAATTTACACTCTCGGGGCATAATAGATTAATATAATTAGGTTTTACTCGTTGTTCGGTTGCATGAGAAAAAGTTCTCGTTTCAAAGTTATGAAATTAGGTCGCAATTGAGTAGTCTAATGTTGGTTCGGTTTGGGTTCTTATGAACGTTGGCATCGATACGTTGCAAATTTACACTCTCGGGGCATAATAGAACAAAATAATTAGGTTTTACTCTTTGTTCGATTGAATGAGAAAAAGAATTGTTTACAAAGTTATACTCTCTGGGCACAAGTCTAATGTTGGTCCGGTTTTGGTTCTTGTGAACGTTGGCATCGATACACTGCAAATTTACACTCTCGGGGCATAATAGAACAAAATAATTAGGTTTTACTCTTTATTCGATTGAATAAGAAAAAGTACTGTTTCCAAAGTTATACTGTTTGGGCACAACTGAGTAGTCTAATGTTGGTCCGGTTTTGGTTCTTGTGAACGTTGGCATCGATACGTTGCAAATTTACACTCTCGGGGCATAATAGATTAATATAATTAGGTTTTACTCGTTGTTCGGTTGCATGAGAAAAAGTTCTCGTTTCAAAGTTATGAAGTTAGGGCGCAATTGAGTAGTCTAATGTTGGTTCGGTTTGGGTTCTTATGAACGTTGGCATGGATACGTTGCAAATTTACACTCTCGGGGCATAATAGAACAAAATAATTAGGTTTTACTCTTTGTTCGATTGAATGAGAAAAAGTACTGTTTACAAAGTTGTACTCTCTGGGCACAACTGAGTAGTCTAATGTTGGTCCGGTTTTGGTTCTTGTGAACGTTGGCATCGATACCGTGTAAATTTACACTCTCGGGGCATAATAGAACAAAATAATTAGGTTTTACTCTTTATTCGATTGAATGAGAAAAAGTCTTGTTTCCAAAGTTATACTGTTTGGGCACAACTGAGTAGTCTAATGTTGGTCCGGTTTTGGTTCTTGTGAACGTTGGCATCGATACGTTGCAAATTACACTCTCGGGGCATAATAGATTAATATAATTAGGTTTTACTCGTTGTTCGGTTGCATGAGAAAAAGTACTCGTTTCAAAGTTATAAAGTTAGGGCGCAACTGAGTAGTCTAATGTTGGTTCGGTTTTGGTTCTTATGAACGTTGGCATCGATACGTTGCAAATTTATACTCTCGGGGCATAATAGAACAAAATAATTAGGTTTTACTCTTTGTTCGATTGAATGAGAAAAAGTACTGTTTCCAAAGTTATCTTGTTAGGCGCAATGAGTAGTCTAATGTTGGTTTGGTTTTGGTTCTTGTGAACGTTGGCATCGATACGCAAATTTACACTCTCGGGGCATAATAGAACAAAATAATTAGGTTTTATTCTTTGTTCGATTGAATGAGAAAAAATCTTTGTTTCCAAAGTTATCTTGTTTGGGCGCAAGAGTAGTCTAATATTGGTGCGGTTTTGGTTTTTGTGAACGTTGGCATCGATACGTTGCAAATTTACACTCTCGGGGCATAATAGAACAAAATAATTAGGTTTTACTCTTTGTTCGATTGAATGAGAAAAATCTTGTTTCCAAAGTTATCTTTGTTAGGCGCAAGTAGTCTAATGTTTGTTCGGTTTTGGTTCTTATGAACGTTGGTATCGATACGTTGCAAATTTATACTCTCGGGGCATAATAGATTAATATAATTAAGTTTTACGCGTTGTTCGGTTGCTTGAGAAAAAGTACTCGTTTCAAAGTTATGAAGTTAGGGCGCAACTGAGTCGTCTAATGTTGGTTCGGTTTTGGTTCTTATGAACGTTGGCATCGATACGTTGCAAATTTACACTCTCGGGGCATAATAGAACAATATAATTAGGTTTTACTCTTTGTTCGATTGAATGAGAAAAATCATTTACAAAGTTCTACTCTCTGCGCTGGCGAGTAGTCTAATGTTGGTCGGTTTTGGTTCTTGTGAACGTTGGCATCGATACAAATTTACACTCTCGGGGCATAATAGAACAAAATAATTAGGTTTTACTCTTTATTCGATTGAATGAGAAAAATCTTGTTTCCAAAGTTATACTGTTTGGGCACAACTGAGTAGTCTAATGTTGGTCCGGTTTTGGTTCTTGTGAACGTTGGCATCGATACGTTGCAAATTTACACTCTCGGGGCATAATAGATTAATATAATTAGGTTTTACTCGTTGTTCGGTTGCATGAGAAAAAGTTCTCGTTTCAAAGTTATGAAATTATGGCGCAATTGAGTAGTCTAATGTTGGTTCGGTTTGGGTTCTTATGAACGTTGGCATCGATACGTTGCAAATTTACACTCTCGGGGCATAATAGAACAAAATAATTAGGTTTTACTCTTTGTTCGATTGAATGAGAAAAGAAATCTTGTTTACAAAGTTGTACTCTCTAGGCACAAGCGAGTAGTCTAATGTTGGTCCGGTTTTGGTTCTTATGAACGTTGGCATCGATACGTTGCAAATTTATACTCTCGGGGCATAATAGAACAAAATAATTAGGTTTTACTCTTTGTTCGATTGAATGAGAAAAAGTACTGTTTCCAAAGTTATACTGTTAGGGCGCAACTGAGTAGTCTAATGTTGGTCCGGTTTTGGTTCTTGTGAACGTTGGCATCGATACGTTGCAAATTTACACTCTCGGGGCATAATAGATTAATATAATTAGGTTTTACTCGTTGTTCGGTTGCATGAGAAAAAGTTCTCGTTTCAAAGTTATGAAGTTAGGGCGCAATTGAGTAGTCTAATGTTGGTTCGGTTTGGGTTCTTATGAACGTTGGCATGGATATGTTGCAAATTTACACACTCGGCGCATAATAGAACAAAATAATTAGGTTTTACTCTTTGTTCGATTGAATGAGAAAAAGTACTGTTTACAAAGTTGTACTCTCTGGGCACAACTGAGTAGTCTAATGTTGGTCCGGTTTTGGTTCTTGTGAACGTTGGCATCGATACACTGTAAATTTACACTCTCGGGGCATAATAGAACAAAATAATTAGGTTTTACTCTTTATTCGATTGAATGAGAAAAAGTAGTGTTTCCAAAGTTATACTGTTTGAGCGCAACTGAGTAGTCTAATGTTGGTCCGGTTTTGGTTTTTGTGAACGTTGGCATCGATACGTTGCAAATTACACTCTCGGGGCATAATAGATTAATATAATTAGGTTTTACTCGTTGTTCGGTTGCATGAGAAAAAGTACTCGTTTCAAAGTTATAAAGTTAGGCGCAATGAGTAGTCTAATGTTGGTTCGGTTTTGGTTCTTATGAACGTTGGCATCGATACGTTGCAAATTTATACTCTCGGGGCATAATAGAACAAAATAATTAGGTTTTACTCTTTGTTCGATTGAATGAGAAAAAGTACTGTTTCCAAAGTTATACTGTTAGGGCGCAACTGAGTAGTCTAATGTTGGTTTGGTTTTGGTTCTTGTGAACGTTGGCATCGATACGTTGCAAATTTACACTCTCGGGGCATAATAGAACAAAATAATTAGGTTTTATTCTTTGTTCGATTGAATGAGAAAAAGTACTGTTTCCAAAGTTATACTGTTTGGGCGCAACTGAGTAGTCTAATGTTGGTCCGGTTTTGGTTTTTGTGAACGTTGGCATCGATACGTTGCAAATTTACACTATCGGGGCATAATAGAACAAAATAATTAGGTTTTACTCTTTGTTCGATTGAATGAGAAAAATCTTGTTTCCAAAGTTATCTTTGTTAGGCGCAAGAGTAGTCTAATGTTGGTTCGGTTTTGGTTCTTATGAACGTTGGTATCGATACGTTGCAAATTTATACTCTCGGGGCATAATAGATTAATATAATTAAGTTTTACTCGTTGTTCGGTTGCTTGAGAAAAAGTACTCGTTTCAAAGTTATGAAGTTAGGCGCAGAGAGGTCTAATGTTGGTTCGGTTTTGGTTCTTATGAACGTTGGCATCGATACGTTGCAAATTTACACTCTCGGGGCATAATAGAACAAAATAATTAGGTTTTACTCTTTGTTCGATTGAATGAGAAAAATCATTTACAAAGTTCTACTCTCTGCGCTGGCGAGTAGTCTAATGTTGGTCGGTTTTGGTTCTTATGAACGTTGGCATCGATACGTTGCAAATTTATACTCCCGGGGCATAATAGAACAAAATAATTAGGTTTTACTCTTTGTTCGATTGAATGAGAAAATGTACTGTTTCGAAAGTTATACTGTTAGGGCGCAACTGAGTAGTCTAATGTTGGTTCGGTTTTGGTTCTTATGAACGTTGGTATCGATACGTTGCAAATTTATACTCTCGGGGCATAATAGATTAATATAATTAAGTTTTACTCGTTGTTCGGTTGCTTGAGAAAAAGTACTCGTTTCAAAGTTATGAAGTTTGGCGCAACTGAGTAGTCTAATGTTGGTTCGGTTTTGGTTCTTATGAACGTTGGCATCGATACGTTGCAAATTTACACTCTCGGGGCATAATAGAACAAAATAATTAGGTTTTACTCTTTGTTCGATTGAATGAGAAAAAGAAATCTTGTTTACAAAGTTCTACTCTCTGCGCCGAGTAGTCTAATGTTGGTCCGGTTTTGGTTCTTGTGAACGTTGGCATCGATACCTGCAAATTTACACTCTCGGGGCATAATAGAACAAAATAATTAGGTTTTACTCTTTATTCGATTGAATGAGAAAAATCTTGTTTCCAAAGATATCTTGTTTGGGCACAACTGAGTAGTCTAATGTTGGTCCGGTTTTGGTTCTTGTGAACGTTGGCATCGATACGTTGCAAATTTACACTCTCGGGGCATAATAGATTAATATAATTAGGTTTTACTCGTTGTTCGGTTGCATGAGAAAAAGTTCTCGTTTCAAAGTTATGAAATTAGGGCGCAATTGAGTAGTCTAATGTTGGTTCGGTTTGGGTTCTTATGAACGTTGGCATCGATACGTTGCAAATTTACACTCTCGGGGCATAATAGAACAAAATAATTAGGTTTTACTCTTTGTTCGATTGAATGAGAAAAAGTACTGTTTACAAAGTTATACTGTTAGGGCGCAACTGAGTAGTCTAATGTTGGTTCGGTTTTGGTTCTTATGAACGTTGGCATCGATACGTTGCAAATTTATACTCTCGGGGCATAATAGAACAAAATAATTAGGTTTTACTCTTTATTCGATTGAATAAGAAAAATCATTTCCAAAGATATCTTTGTTTGGGCACAACTGAGTAGTCTAATGTTGGTCCGGTTTTGGTTCTTGTGAACGTTGGCATCGATATGTTGCAAATTTACACTCTCGGGGCATAATAGATTAATATAATTAGGTTTTACGCGTTGTTCGGTTGCATGAGAAAAAGTACTCGTTTCAAAGTTATGAAGTTAGGGCGCAATTGAGTAGTCTAATGTTGGTTCGGTTTGGGTTCTTATGAACGTTGGCATGGATACGTTGCAAATTTACACTCTCGGGGCATAATAGAACAAAATAATTAGGTTTTACTCTTTGTTCGATTGAATGAGAAAAAGTACTGTTTACAAAGTTCTACTCTCTGGGCACAACTGATTAGTCTAATGTTGGTCCGGTTTTGGTTCTTGTGAACGTTGGCATCGATACACTGCAAATTTACACTCTCGGGGCATAATAGAACAAAATAATTAGGTTTTACTCTTTATTCGATTGAATGAGAAAAAGTACTGTTTCCAAAGTTATACTGTTTGGGCACAACTGAGTAGTCTAATGTTGGTCCGGTTTTGGTTCTTGTGAACGTTGGCATCGATACGTTGCAAATTACACTCTCGGGGCATAATAGATTAATATAATTAGGTTTTACTCGTTGTTCGGTTGCATGAGAAAAAGTACTCGTTTCAAAGTTATAAAGTTAGGGCGCAACTGAGTAGTCTAATGTTGGTTCGGTTTTGGTTCTTATGAACGTTGGCATCGATACGTTGCAAATTTATACTCTCGGGGCATAATAGAACAAAATAATTAGGTTTTACTCTTTGTTCGATTGAATGAGAAAAAGTACTGTTTCCAAAGTTATACTGTTAGGGCGCAACTGAGTAGTCTAATGTTGGTTTGGTTTTGGTTCTTGTGAACGTTGGCGTCGATACGCTGCAAATTTACACTCTCGGAGCATAATAGAACAAAATAATTAGGTTTTATTCTTTGTTCGATTGAATGAGAAAAAATCTTTGTTTCCAAAGTTATCTTGTTTGGGCACAACTGAGTAGTCTAATGTTGTCCGGTTTTGGTTTTTGTGAACGTTGGCATCGATACATTGCAAATTTACACTCTCGGGGCATAATAGAACAAAATAATTAGGTTTTACTCTTTGTTCGATTGAATGAGAAAAATCTTGTTTCCAAAGTTATCTTGTTAGGCGCAAGAGTAGTCTAATGTTGGTTCGGTTTTGGTTCTTATGAACGTTGGTATCGATACGTTGCAAATTTATACTCTCGGGGCATAATACATTAATATAATTAAGTTTTACTCGTTGTTCGGTTGCTTGAGAAAAAGTACTCGTTTCACAGTTATGAAGTTAGGCGCAAGGAGTAGTCTAATGTTGGTTCGGTTTTGGTTCTTATGAACGTTGGCATCGATACGTTGCAAATTTACACTCTCGGGGCATAATAGAACAAAATAATTAGGTTTTACTCTTTGTTCGATTGAATGAGAAAAAAATCTTGTTTACAAAGTTCTACTCTCTGGGCACAACTGAGTAGTCTAATGTTGGTCCGGTTTTGGTTCTTGTGAACGTTGGCATCGATACACTGCAAATTTACACTCTCGGGGCATAATAGAACAAAATAATTAGGTTTTACTCTTTATTCGATTGAATGAGAAAAAGTACTGTTTACAAAGATATACTGTTTGGGCACAACTGAGTAGTCTAATGTTGGTCCGGTTTTGGTTCTTGTGAACGTTGGCATCGATACGTTGCAAATTTACACTCTCGGGGCATAATAGATTAATATAATTAGGTTTTACTCGTTGTTCGGTTGCATGAGAAAAAGTTATCGTTTCAAAGTTATGAAATTAGGCGCAATTGAGTAGTCTAATGTTGGTTCGGTTTGGGTTCTTATGAACGTTGGCATCGATACGTTGCAAATTTACACTCTCGGGGCATAATAGAACAAAATAATTAGGTTTTACTCTTTGTTCGATTGAATGAGAAAAAGTACTGTTTACAAAGTTGTACTCTCTGGGCACAACTGAGTAGTCTAATGTTGGTCCGGTTTTGGTTTTTGTGAACGTTGGCATCGATACACTGTAAATTTACACTCTCGGGGCATAATAGAACAAAATAATTAGGTTTTACTCTTTATTCGATTGATGAGAAAAAGTACTGTTTCCAAAGTTATACTGTTTGGGCACAACTGAGTAGTCTAATGTTGGTCCGGTTTTGGTTCTTGTGAACGTTGGCATCGATACGTTGCAAATTTACACTCTCGGGGCATAATAGATTAATATAATTAGGTTTTACTCGTTGTTCGGTTGCATGAGAAAAAGTTCTCGTTTCAAAGTTATGAAGTTAGGGCGCAATTGAGTAGTCTAATGTTGGTTCGGTTTGGGTTCTTATGAACGTTGGCATGGATACGTTGCAAATTTACACTCTCGGGGCATAATAGAACAAAATAATTAGGTTTTACTCTTTGTTCGATTGAATGAGAAAAAGTACTGTTTACAAAGTTGTACTCTCTGAGGCACAAGCGAGTAGTCTAATGTTGGTCCGGTTTTGGTTCTTGTGAACGTTGGCATCGATACACCTTTGTAAATTTACACTCTCGGGGCATAATAGAACAAAATAATTAGGTTTTACTCTTTATTCGATTGAATGAGAAAAAAATCTTGTTTCCAAAGATATACTGTTTGGGCACAACTGAGTAGTCTAATGTTGGTCCGGTTTTGGTTCTTGTGAACGTTGGCATCGATACGTTGCAAATTTACACTCTCGGGGCATAATAGATTAATATAATTAGGTTTTACTCGTTGTTCGGTTGCATGAGAAAAAGTTCTCGTTTCAAAGTTATGAAATTAGGGCGCAATTGATTAGTCTAATGTTGGTTCGGTTTGGGTTCTTATGAACGTTGGCATCGATACGTTGCAAATTTACACTCTCGGGGCATAATAGAACATAATAATTAGGTTTTACTCTTTGTTCGATTGAATGAGAAAAAGTACTGTTTACAAAGTTGTACTCTCTGGGCACAACTGAGTAGTCTAATGTTGGTCCGGTTTTGGTTCTTGTGAACGTTGGCATCGATATACTGTAAATTTACACTCTCGGGGCATAATAGAACAAAATAATTAGGTTTTACTCTTTATTCGATTGAATAAGAAAAAGTACTGTTTCCAAAGTTATACTGTTTGGGCACAACTGAGTAGTCTAATGTTGGTCCGGTTTTGGTTCTTGTGAACGTTGGCATCGATACGTTGCAAATTTACACTCTCGGGGCATAATAGATTAATATAATTAGGTTTTACTCGTTGTTCGGTTGCATGAGAAAAAGTTCTCGTTTCAAAGTTATGAAGTTAGGCGCAATTGAGTAGTCTAATGTTGGTTCGGTTTGGGTTCTTATGAACGTTGGCATGGATACGTTGCAAATTTACACTCTCGGGGCATAATAGAACAAAATAATTAGGTTTTACTCTTTGTTCGATTGAATGAGAAAAAAGTACTGTTTACAAAGTTGTACTCTCTGGGCACAACTGAGTAGTCTAATGTTGGTCCGGTTTTGGTTCTTGTGAACGTTGGCATCGATACCCTGTAAATTTACACTCTCGGGGCATAATAGAACAAAATAATTAGGTTTTACTCTTTATTCGATTGAATGAGAAAAAGTACTGTTTCCAAAGTTATACTGTTTGGGCACAACTGAGTAGTCTAATGTTGGTCCGGTTTTGGTTCTTGTGAACGTTGGCATCGATACGTTGCAAATTACACTCTCGGGGCATAATAGATTAATATAATTAGGTTTTACTCGTTGTTCGGTTGCATGAGAAAAAGTACTCGTTTCAAAGTTATAAAGTTAGGGCGCAACTGAGTAGTCTAATGTTGGTTCGGTTTTGGTTCTTATGAACGTTGTCATCGATACGTTGCAAATTTATACTCTCGGGGCATAATAGAACAAAATAATTAGGTTTTACTCTTTGTTCGATTGAATGAGAAAAAGTACTGTTTCCAAAGTTATCTTTGTTAGGCGCAAGCGAGTAGTCTAATGTTGGTTTGGTTTTGGTTCTTGTGATCGTTGGCATCGATACGTTGCAAATTTACACTCTCGGGGCATAATAGAACAAAATAATTAGGTTTTATTCTTTGTTCGATTGAATGAGAAAAAATCTTGTTTCCAAAGTTATCTTGTTTGGGCGCAAGCGAGTAGTCTAATGTTGGTCGGTTTTGGTTTTTGTGAACGTTGGCATCGATACGTTGCAAATTTACACTATCGGGGCATAATAGAACAAAATAATTAGGTTTTACTCTTTGTTCGATTGAATGAGAAAAATCTTGTTTCCAAAGTTATCTTTGTTAGGGCGCAACTGAGTAGTCTAATGTTGGTTCGGTTTTGGTTCTTATGAACGTTGGTATCGATACGTTGCAAATTTATACTCTCGGGGCATAATACATTAATATAATTAAGTTTTACTCGTTGTTCGGTTGCTTGAGAAAAAGTACTCGTTTCAAAGTTATGAAGTTAGGGCGCAACTGAGTAGTCTAATGTTGGTTCGGTTTTGGTTCTTATGAACGTTGGCATCGATACGTTGCAAATTTACACTCTCGGGGCATAATAGAACAAAATATTTAGGTTTTACTCTTTGTTCGATTGAATGAGAAAAAGTACTGTTTACAAAGTTCTACTCTCTGCGCACAACTGAGTAGTCTAATGTTGGTCGGGTTTTGGTTCTTGTGAACGTTGGCATCGATACGTTGCAAATTTACACTCTCGGGGCATAATAGAACAAAATAATTAGGTTTTACTCTTTATTCGATTGAATAAGAAAAAGTACTGTTTCCAAAGTTATACTGTTTGGGCACAACTGAGTAGTCTAATGTTGGTCCGGTTTTGGTTCTTGTGAACGTTGGCATCGATACGTTGCAAATTTACACTCTCGGGGCATAATAGATTAATATAATTAGGTTTTACTCGTTGTTCGGTTGCATGAGAAAAAGTTCTCGTTTCAAAGTTATGAAATTAGGCGCAATTGAGTAGTCTAATGTTGGTTCGGTTTGGGTTCTTATGAACGTTGGCATCGATACGTTGCAAATTTACACTCTCGGGGCATAATAGAACAAAATAATTAGGTTTTACTCTTTGTTCGATTGAATGAGAAAAAAATCATTTACAAAGTTGTACTCTCTGGGCACAACTGAGTAGTCTAATGTTGGTCCGGTTTTGGTTCTTGTGAACGTTGGCATCGATACACTGTAAATTTACACTCTCGGGGCATAATAGAACAAAATAATTAGGTTTTACTCTTTATTCGATTGATGAGAAAAATCTTGTTTCCAAAGTTACCTTTGTTTGGGCACAAGCGAGTAGTCTAATGTTGGTCGGTTTTGGTTCTTGTGAACGTTGGCATCGATACGTTGCAAATTTACACTCTCGGGGCATAATAGATTAATATAATTAGGTTTTACTCGTTGTTCGGTTGCATGAGAAAAAGTTATCGTTTCAAAGTTATGAAGTTAGGGCGCAATTGAGTAGTCTAATGTTGGTTCGGTTTGGGTTCTTATGAACGTTGGCATGGATACGTTGCAAATTTACACTCTCGGGGCATAATAGAACAAAATAATTAGGTTTTACTCTTTGTTCGATTGAATGAGAAAAAGTACTGTTTAAAAAGTTGTACTCTCTGGGCACAACTGAGTAGTCTAATGTTGGTCCGGTTTTGGTTCTTGTGAAAGTTGGCATCGATACACTGTAAATTTACACTCTCGGGGCATAATAGAACAAAATAATTAGGTTTTACTCTTTATTCGATTGAATGAGAAAAATCATTTCCAAAGTTATACTGTTTGGGCACAACTGAGTAGTCTAATGTTGGTCCGGTTTTGGTTCTTGTGAACGTTGGCATCGATACGTTGCAAATTACACTCTCGGGGCATAATAGGTTAATATAATTAGGTTTTACTCGTTGTTCGGTTGCATGAGAAAAAGTACTCGTTTCAAAGTTATAAAGTTAGGCGAGTAGTCTAATGTTGGTTCGGTTTTGGTTCTTATGAACGTTGGCATCGATACGTTGCAAATTTATACTCTCGGGGAATAATAGAACAAAATAATTAGGTTTTACTATTTGTTCGATTGAATGAGAAAAAGTACTGTTTCCAAAGTTATACTGTTAGGGCGCAACTGAGTAGTCTAATGTTGGTTTGGTTTTGGTTCTTGTGAACGTTGGCATCGATACGCTGCAAATTTACACTCTCGGGGCATAATAGAACAAAATAATTAGGTTTTATTTTTTGTTCGATTGAATGAGAAAAAGTACTGTTTCCAAAGTTATATTGTTTGGGCGCAACTGAGTAGTCTAATGTTGGTCCGGTTTTGGTTTTTGTGAACGTTGGCATCGATACGTTGCAAATTTACACTATCGGGGCATAATAGAACAAAATAATTAGGTTTTACTCTTTGTTCGATTGAATGAGAAAAATCTTGTTTCCAAAGTTATCTTTGTTAGGCGCAACCGTGTAGTCTAATGTTGGTTCGGTTTTGGTTCTTATGAACGTTGGTATCGATACGTTGCAAATTTATACTCTCGGGGCATAATAGATTAATATAATTAAGTTTTACTCGTTGTTCGGTTGCATGAGAAAAAGTACTCGTTTCAAAGTTATGAAGTTAGGGCGCAACTGAGTAGTCTAATGTTGGTTCGGTTTTGGTTCTTATGAACGTTGGCATCGATACGTTGCAAATTTACACTCTCGGGGCATAATAGAACAAAATAATTTGGTTTTACTCTTTGTTCGATTGAATGAGAAAAAGTACTGTTTACAAAGTTTTACTCTCTGGGCACAACTGAGTAGTCTAATGTTGGTCCGGTTTTGGTTCTTGTGAACGTTGGCATCGATACGTTGCAAATTTACACTCTCGGGGCATAATAGAACAAAATAATTATGTTTTACTCTTTATTCGATTGAATGAGAAAAAGTACTGTTTCCAAAGTTATACTGTTTGGGCACAACTGAGTAGTCTAATGTTGGTCCGGTTTTGGTTCTTGTGAACGTTGGCATCGATACGTTGCAAATTTACACTCTCGGGGCATAATAGATTAATATAATTAGGTTTTACTCGTTGTTCGGTTGCATGAGAAAAAGTACTCGTTTCAAAGTTATAAAGTTAGGGCGCAACTGAGTAGTCTAATGTTGGTTCGGTTTTGGTTCTTATGAACGTTGGCATCGATACGTTGCAAATTTATACTCTCGGGGCATAATAGAACAAAATGATTAGGTTTTACTCTTTGTTCGATTGAATGAGAAAAATCTTTGTTTCCAAAGTTATCTTTGTTAGGCCGAGTAGTCTAATGTTGGTCCGGGTTTGGTTCATGTGAACGTTGGCAGCGATACGTTGCAAATTTACACTCTCGGGGCATAATAGAACAAAATAATTAGGTTTTATTCTTTGTTCGATTGAATGAGAAAAAGTACTGTTTCCAAAGTTATACTGTTTGGGCGCAACTGAGTAGTCTAATGTTGGTCCGGTTTTGGTTTTTGTGAACGTTGGTATCGATACGTTGCAAATTTACACTATCGGGGCATAATAGAACAAAATAATTAGGTTTTACTCTTTGTTCGATTGAATGAGAAAAAGTACTGTTTCCAAAGTTATACTGTTAGGGCGCAACTAAGTAGTCTAATATTGGTTCGGTTTTGGTTCTTATGAACGTTGGTATCGATACGTTGCAAATTTATACTCTCGGGGCATAATAGATTAATATAATTAAGTTTTACTCGTTGTTCGGTTGCATGAGAAAAAGAACTCGTTTCAAAGTTATGAAGTTAGGGCGCAACTGAGTAGTCTAATGTTGGTTCGGTTTTGGTTCTTATGAACGTTGGCATCGATACGTTGCAAATTTACACTCTCGGGGCATAATAGAACAAAATAATTTGGTTTTACTCTTTGTTCGATTGAATGAGAAAAATCACATTTACAAAGTTCTACTCTCTGAGCTGTTGAGTAGTCTAATGTTGGTCCGGTTTTGGTTCTTGTGAACGTTGGCATCGATACACAAATTTACACTCTCGGGGCATAATAGAACAAAATAATTAGGTTTTACTCTTTATTCGATTGAATGAGAAAAATCTTGTTTCCAAAGTTATCTTTGTTTGGGCACAAGCGAGTAGTCTAATGTTGGTCGGTTTTGGTTCTTGTGAACGTTGGCATCGATACGTTGCAAATTTACACTCTCGGGGCATAATAGATTAATATAATTAGGTTTTACTCGTTGTTCGGTTGCATGAGAAAAAGTACTCGTTTCAAAGTTATAAAGTTATGGCGCAACTGAGTAGTCTAATGTTGGTTCGGTTTTGGTTCTTATGAACGTTGGCATCGATACGTTGCAAATTTATACTCTCGGGGCATAATAGAACAAAATAATTAGGTTTTACTCTTTGTTCGATTGAATGAGAAAAAGTACTGTTTCCAAAGTTATCTTGTTAGGCGCATGAGTAGTCTAATGTTGGTCCGGTTTTGGTTCTTGTGAACGTTGGCATCGATACGTTGCAAATTTACACTCTCGGGGCATAATAGAACAAAATAATTAGGTTTTATACTTTGTTCGATTGAATGAGAAAAAGTACTGTTTCCAAAGTTATACTGTTTGGGCGCAACTGAGTAGTCTAATGTTCGTCCGGTTTTGGTTCTTGTGAACGTTGGTATCGATACGTTGCAAATTTACACTATCGGGGCATAATAGAACAAAATAATTAGGTTTTACTCTTTGTTCGATTGAATGAGAAAAAGTACTGTTTCCAAAGTTATACTGTTAGGGCGCAACTAAGTAGTCTAATATTGGTTCGGTTTTGGTTCTTATGAACGTTGGTATCGATACGTTGCAAATTTATACTCTCGGGGCATAATAGATTAATATAATTAAGTTTTACACGTTGTTCGGTTGCATGAGAAAAAGTACTCGTTTCAAAGTTATGAAGTTAGGGCGCAACTGAGTAGTCTAATGTTGGTTCGGTTTTGGTTCTTATGAACGTTGGCATCGATACGTTGCAAATTTACACTCTCGGGGCATAATAGAACAAAATAATTAGGTTTTACTCTTTGTTCGATTGAATGAGAAAAAGTACTGTTTACAAAGTTATACACTCACAGTAGCAATGTTGGTCCGGTTTTGGTTCTTGTGAACGTTGGCATCGATACCTGCAAATTTACACTCTCGGGGCATAATAGAACAAAATAATTAGGTTTTACTCTTTATTCGATTAAATGAGAAAAATCTTTGTTTCCAAAGTTATACTGTTTGGGCACAACTGAGTAGTCTAATGTTGGTCCGGTTTTGGTTCTTGTGAATGTTGGCATCGATACGTTGCAAATTTACACTCTCGGGGCATAATAGATAAATATAATTAGGTTTTACTCGTTGTTCGGTTGCATGAGAAAAAGTACTCGTTTCAAAGTTATAAAGTTAGGGCGCAACTGAGTAGTCTAATGTTGGTTCGGTTTTGGTTCCTATGAACGTTGGCATCGATACGTTGCAAATTTATACTCTCGGGGCATAATAGAACAAAATAATTAGGTTTTACTCTTTGTTCGATTGAATGAGAAAAATCTTGTTTCGAAAGTTATCTTGTTAGGCGCAAGTAGTCTAATGCTGGTTCGGTTTTGGTTCTTATGAACGTTGGTATCGATACGTTGGAAATTTATACTCTCGGGGCATAATAGATTAATATAATTAAGTTTTATTCTTTGTTCGATTGAATGAGAAAAAGTACTGTTTCCAAAGTTATACTGTTTGGGCGCAACTGAGTAGTCTAATGTTGGTCCGGTTTTGGTTCTTGTGAACGTTGGCATCGATACGTTGCAAATTTACACTCTCGGGGCATAATAGATTAATATAATTAGGTTTTACTCGTTGTTCGGTTGCATGAGAAAAAGTACTCGTTTCAAAGTTATAAAGTTAGGGCGCAACTGAGTAGTCTAATGTTGGTTCGGTTTTGGTTCCTATGAACGTTGGCATCGATACGTTGCAAATTTATACTCTCGGGGCATAATAGAACAAAATAATTAGGTTTTACTCTTTGTTCGATTGAATGAGAAAAAGTACTGTTTCCAAAGTTATACTGTTAGGGCGCAACTGAGTAGTCTAATGTTGGTTTGGTTTTGGTTCTTGTGAACGTTGGCATCGATACGCTGCAAATTTACACTCTCGGGGCATAATAGAACAAAATAATTAGGTTTTATTCTTTGTTCGATTGAATGAGAAAAAGTACTGTTTCCAAAGTTATCAAGTTAGGCGCGAGTAGTCTAATGTTGGTTCGGTTTTGGTTCTTATGAACGTTGGTATCGATACGTTGCAAATTTATACTCTCGGGGCATAATAGATTAATATAATTAAGTTTTACTCGTTGTTCGGTTGCATGAGAAAACGTACTCGTTTCAAAGTTATGAAGTTAGGGCGCAACTGAGTTGTCCAATGTTGGTTCGGTTTTGGTTCTTATGAACGTTGGCATCGATACGTTGCAAATTTACACTCTCGGGGCATAATAGAACAAAATAATTAGGTTTTACTCTTTGTTCGATTGAATGAGAAAAAATACTGTTTACAAAGTTGTACTCTCTGCGCACAACTGAGTAGTCTAATGTTGGTCCGGTTTTGGTTCTTGTGAACGTTGGCATCGATACGTTGCAAATTTACACTCTCGGGGCATAATAGATTAATATAATTAGGTTTTACTCGTTGTTCGGTTGCATGAGAAAAAGTTCTCGTTTCAAAGTTATGAAGTTAGGGCGCAACTGAGTAGTCTAATGTTGGTTCGGTTTTGGTTCTTACGAACGTTGGCATCGATACGTTGCAAATTTACACTCTCGGGGCATAATAGAACAAAATAATTAGGTTTTACTCTTTGTTCGATTGAATGAGAAAAAGTACTGTTTACAAAGTTGTACTCTCTGGGCACAACTGAGTAGTCTAATGTTGGTCCGGTTTTGGTTCTTGTGAACGTTGGCATCGATACACTGTAAATTTACACTCTCGGGGTATAATAGAACAAAATAATTAGGTTTTACTCTTTATTCGATTGAATGAGAAAAAGTACTGTTTCCAAAGTTATACTGTTTGGGCACAACTGAGTAGTCTAATGTTGGTCCGGTTTTGGTTCTTGTGAACGTTGGCATCGATACGTTGCAAATTACACTCTCGGGGCATAATAGATTAATATAATTAGGTTTTACTCGTTGTTCGGTTGCATGAGAAAAAGTACTCGTTTCAAAGTTATAAAGTTATGGCGCAACTTAGTAGTCTAATGTTGGTTCGGTTTTGGTTCTTATGAACGTTGGCATCGATACGTTGCAAATTTATACTCTCGGGGCATAATAGAACAAAATAATTAGGTTTTACTCTTTGTTCGATTGAATGAGAAAAAGTACTTTTTCCAAAGTTATACTGTTAGGGCGCAACTGAGTAGTCTAATGTTGGTTTGGTTTTGGTTCTTGTGAACGTTGGCATCGATACGTTGCAAATTTACACTCTCGGGGCATAATAGAACAAAATAATTAGGTTTTATTCTTTGTTCGATTGAATGAGAAAAATACTGTTTCCAAAGTTATACTGTTTGGGCGCAACTGAGTAGTCTAATGTTGGTCCGGTTTTGGTTTTTGTGAACGTTGGCATCGATACGTTGCAAATTTACACTATCGGGGCATAATAGAACAAAATAATTAGGTTTTACTCTTTGTTCGATTGAATGAGAAAAATCTTGTTTCCAAAGTTATCTTTGTTAGGCGCAGCGAGTAGTCTAATGTTGGTTCGGTTTTGGTTCTTATGAACGTTGGTATCGATACGTTGCAAATTTATACTCTCGGGGCATAATAGATTAATATAATTATGTTTTACTCGTTGTTCGGTTGCATGAGAAAAAGTACTCGTTTCAAAGTTATGAAGTTAGGCGCAAAGTAGTCTAATGTTGGTTCGGTTTTGGTTCTTATGAACGTTGGCATCGATACGTTGCAAATTTACACTCTCGGGGCATAATAGAACAAAATAATTTGGTTTTACTCTTTGTTCGATTGAATGAGAAAAAATCTTGTTTACAAAGTTCTACACTGCGAGCACAATGAGTAGTCTAATGTTGGTCGGTTTTGGTTCTTGTGAACGTTGGCATCGATAGCAAATTTACACTCTCGGGGCATAATAGAACAAAATAATTAGGTTTTACTCTTTATTCGATTGAATGAGAAAAATCTTGTTTCCAAAGATATACTGTTTGGGCACAACTGAGTAGTCTAATGTTGGTCCGGTTTTGGTTCTTGTGAACGTTGGCATCGATACGTTGCAAATTTACACTCTCGGGGCATAATAGATTCATATAATTAGGTTTTACTCGTTGTTCGGTTGCATGAGAAAAAGTTCTCGTTTCAAAGTTATGAAATTAGGGCGCAATTGAGTAGTCTAATGTTGGTTCGGTTTGGGTTCTTATGAACGTTGGCATCGATACGTTGCAAATTTACACTCTCGGGGCATAATAGAACAAAATAATTAGGTTTTACTCTTTGTTCGATTGAATGAGAAAAGAAATCTTGTTTACAAAGTTGTACTCTGCAGGCACAAGCGAGTAGTCTAATGTTGGTCGGTTTTGGTTCTTGTGAACGTTGGCATCGATACACTTTGTAAATTTACACTCTCGGGCATAATAGAACAAAATAATTAGGTTTTACTCTTTATTCGATTGAATGAGAAAAATCTTGTTTCCAAAGTTATCTTGTTTGGGCAGTAGTCTAATGTTGGTCCGGTTTTGGTTCTTGTGAACGTTGGCATCGATACGTTGCAAATTTACACTCTCGGGGCATAATAGATTAATATAATTAGGTTTTACTCGTTGTTCGGTTGCATGAGAAAAAGTACTCGTTTCAAAGTTATAAAGTTAGGGCGCAACTGAGTAGTCTAATGTTGGTTCGGTTTTGGTTCTTATGAACGTTGGCATCGATACGTTGCAAATTTATACTCTCGGGGCATAATAGAACAAAATAATTAGGTTTTACTCTTTGTTCGATTGAATGAGAAAAATCTTGTTTCCAAAGTTATCTTGTTAGGCGCAAGCGAGTAGTCTAATGTTGGTTTGGTTTTGGTTCTTGTGAACGTTGGCATCGATACGTTGCAAATTTACACTCTCGGGGCATAATAGAACAAAATAATTAGGTTTTATTCTTTGTTCGATTGAATGAGAAAAATCTTGTTTCCAAAGTTATCTTGTTTGGCGCAAGCGAGTAGTCTAATGTTGGTCCGGTTTTGGTTTTTGTGAACGTTGGTATCGATACGTTGCAAATTTACACTATCGGGGCATAATAGAACAAAATAATTAGGTTTTACTCTTTGTTCGATTGAATGAGAAAAAGTACTGTTTCCAAAGTTATACTGTTAGGGCGCAACTAAGTAGTCTAATATTGGTTCGGTTTTGGTTCTTATGAACGTTGGTATCGATACGTTGCAAATTTATACTCTCGGGGCATAATAGATTAATATAATTAAGTTTTACACGTTGTTCGGTTGCATGAGAAAAAGTACTCGTTTCAAAGTTATGAAGTTAGGGCGCAACTGAGTAGTCTAATGTTGGTTCGGTTTTGGTTCTTATGAACGTTGGCATCGATACGTTGCAAATTTACACTCTCGGGGCATAATAGAACAAAATAATTAGGTTTTACTCTTTGTTCGATTGAATGCGAAAAATCTTGTTTACAAAGTTATCTTTGTTAGGCGCAAGCGAGTAGTCTAATGTTGGTTTGGTTTTGGTTCTTGTGAACGTTGGCATCGATACGTTGCAAATTTACACTCTCGGGGCATAATAGAACAAAATAATTAGGTTTTATTCTTTGTTCGATTGAATGAGAAAAAGTACTGTTTCCAAAGTTATACTGTTTGGGCGCAACTGAGTAGTCTAATGTTGGTCCGGTTTTGGTTTTTGTGAACGTTGGTATCGATACGTTGCAAATTTACACTATCGGGGCATAATAGAACAAAATAATTAGGTTTTACTCTTTGTTCGATTGAATGAGAAAAAGTACTGTTTCCAAAGTTATACTGTTAGGGCGCAACTGAGTAGTCTAATATTGGTTCGGTTTTGGTTCTTATGAACGTTGGTATCGATACGTTGCAAATTTATACTCTCGGGGCATAATAGATTAATATAATTAAGTTTTACACGTTGTTCGGTTGCATGAGAAAAAGTACTCGTTTCAAAGTTATGAAGTTAGGGCGCAACTGAGTAGTCTAATGTTGGTTCGGTTTTGGTTCTTATGAACGTTGGCATCGATACGTTGCAAATTTACACTCTCGGGGCATAATAGAACAAAATAATTAGGTTTTACTCTTTGTTCGATTGAATGAGAAAAATCTTGTTTACAAAGTTCTACACTCTGAGCACAAGCGAGTAGTCAATGTTGGTCGGTTTTGGTTCTTATGAACGTTGGCATCGATACTTTGCAAATTTACACTCTCGGGGCATAATAGAACAAAATAATTAGGTTTTACTCTTTATTCGATTGAATGAGAAAAAGTACTATTTCCAAAGATATACTGTTTGGGCACAACTGAGTAGTCTAATGTTGGTCCGGTTTTGGTTCTTGTGAATGTTGGAATCGATACGTTGCAAATTTACACTCTCGGGGCATAATAGATAAATATAATTAGGTTTTACTCGTTGTTCGGTTGCATGAGAAAAAGTACTCGTTTCAAAGTTATAAAGTTAGGGCGCAACTGAGTAGTCTAATGTTGGTTCGGTTTTGGTTCCTATGAACGTTGGCATCGATACGTTGCAAATTTATACTCTCGGGGCATAATAGAACAAAATAATTAGGTTTTACTCTTTGTTCGATTGAATGAGAAAAAGTACTGTTTAGAAAGTTATCTTTTGTTAAGTATAAGGTAGTCTAATCTTTGGTTAGGTTTTGGTTCTTATGAACGATGGTTTCGATACGTTGCAAATTTATACTCTCGGGGGCATAATAGATTAATATAATTAAGTTTTATTCTTTGTTCGATTGAATGAGAAAAATCTTTGTTTCCAAAGTTATCTTGTTTGGCGCAATGAGTAGTCTAATGTTGGTCGGTTTTGGTTCTTGTGAACGTTGGCATCGATACGTTGCAAATTTACACTCTCGGGGCATAATAGATTAATATAATTAGGTTTTACTCGTTGTTAGTTGCATGAGAAAAAGTACTCGTTTCAAAGTTATAAAGTTAGGGCGCAACTGAGTAGTCTAATGTTGGTTCGGTTTTGGTTCCTATGAACGTTGGCATCGATACGTTGCAAATTTATACTCTCGGGGCATAATAGAACAAAATAATTAGGTTTTACTCTTTGTTCGATTGAATGAGAAAAAGTACTGTTTCCAAAGTTATACTGTTAGGGCGCAACTGAGTAGTCTAATGTTGGTTTGGTTTTGGTTCTTGTGAACGTTGGCATCGATACTGTTGCAAATTTACACTCTCGGGGCATAATAGAACAAAATAATTAGGTTTTATTCTTTGTTCGATTGAATGAGAAAAAATCTTGTTTCCAAAGTTATCTTTGTTAGGCGCAAGCGAGTAGTCTAATGTTGGTTCGGTTTTGGTTCTTATGAACGTTGGTATCGATACGTTGCAAATTTATACTCTCGGGGCATAATAGATTAATATAATTAAGTTTTACTCGTTGTTCGGTTGCATGAGAAAACGTACTCGTTTCAAAGTTATGAAGTTAGGCGCAACTGAGTTGTCCAATGTTGGTTCGGTTTTGGTTCTTATGAACGTTGGCATCGATACGTTGCAAATTTACACTCTCGGGGCATAATAGAACAAAATAATTAGGTTTTACTCTTTGTTCGATTGAATGAGAAAAAATACTGTTTACAAAGTTCTACTCTCTGGGCACAACTGAGTAGTCTAATGTTGGTCCGGTTTTGGTTCTTGTGAACGTTGGCATCGATACGTTGCAAATTTACACTCTCGGGGCATAATAGATTAATATAATTAGGTTTTACTCGTTGTTCGGTTGCATGAGAAAAAGTTCTCGTTTCAAAGTTATGAAGTTAGGGCGCAATTGAGTAGTCTAATGTTGGTTCGGTTTGGGTTCTTACGAACGTTGGCATCGATACGTTGCAAATTTACACTCTCGGGGCATAATAGAACAAAATAATTAGGTTTTACTCTTTGTTCGATTGAATGAGAAAGAAATCTTGTTTACAAAGTTGTACTCTCTGGGCACAAGCGAGTAGTCTAATGTTGGTCGGTTTTGGTTCTTGTGAACGTTGGCATCGATACCTTTGTAAATTTACACTCTCGGGGTATAATAGAACAAAATAATTAGGTTTTACTCTTTATTCGATTGAATGAGAAAAAGTCCTGTTTCCAAAGTTATACTGTTTGGGCACAACTGAGTAGTCTAATGTTGGTCCGGTTTTGGTTCTTGTGAACGTTGGCATCGATACGTTGCAAATTACACTCTCGGGGCATAATAGATTAATATAATTAGGTTTTACTCGTTGTTCGGTTGCATGAGAAAAAGTACTCGTTTCAAAGTTATAAAGTTAGGGCGCAACTGAGTAGTCTAATGTTGGTTCGGTTTTGGTTCTTATGAACGTTGGCATCGATACGTTGCAAATTTATACTCTCGGGGCATAATAGAACAAAATAATTAGGTTTTACTCTTTGTTCGATTGAATGAGAAAAAGTACTGTTTCCAAAGTTATCTTTGTTAGGCGCAAGCGAGTAGTCTAATGTTGGTTTGGTTTTGGTTCTTGTGAACGTTGGCATCGATACTGCAAATTTACACTCTCGGGGCATAATAGAACAAAATAATTAGGTTTTATTCTTTGTTCGATTGAATGAGAAAAATCTTGTTTCCAAAGTTATCTTGTTTGGGCGCAAGCGAGTAGTCTAATGTTGGTCCGGTTTTGGTTTTTGTGAACGTTGGCATCGATACGTTGCAAATTTACACTATCGGGGCATAATAGAACAAAATAATTAGGTTTTACTCTTTGTTCGAATGAATGAGAAAAAGTACTGTTTCCAAAGTTATCTTTGTTAGGCGCAGCGAGTAGTCTAATGTTGGTTCGGTTTTGGTTCTTATGAACGTTGGTATCGATACGTTGCAAATTTATACTCTCGGGGCATAATAGATTAATATAATTATGTTTTACTCGTTGTTCGGTTGCATGAGAAAAAGTACTCGTTTCAAAGTTATGAAGTTAGGGCGCAACTGAGTAGTCTAATGTTGGTTCGGTTTTGGTTCTTATGAACGTTGGCATCGATACGTTGCAAATTTACACTCTCGGGGCATAATAGAACAAAATAATTTGGTTTTACTCTTTGTTCGATTGAATGAGAAAAAATCTTGTTTACAAAGTTCTACACTGCACAGCTGTTGAGTAGTCTAATGTTGGTCCGGTTTTGGTTCTTGTGAACGTTGGCATCGATACTTGCAAATTTACACTCTCGGGGCATAATAGAACAAAATAATTAGGTTTTACTCTTTATTCGATTGAATGAGAAAAATCTTGTTTCCAAAGATATACTGTTTGGGCACAACTGAGTAGTCTAATGTTGGTCCGGTTTTGGTTCTTGTGAACGTTGGCATCGATACGTTGCAAATTTACACTCTCGGGGCATAATAGATTCATATAATTAGGTTTTACTCGTTGTTCGGTTGCATGAGAAAAAGTTCTCGTTTCAAAGTTATGAAATTAGGGCGCAATTGAGTAGTCTAATGTTGGTTCGGTTTGGGTTCTTATGAACGTTGGCATCGATACGTTGCAAATTTACACTCTCGGGGCATAATAGAACAAAATAATTAGGTTTTACTCTTTGTTCGATTGAATGAGAAAAATCTTGTTTACAAAGTTGTACTCTCTGTGCACAACTGAGTAGTCTAATGTTGGTCCGGTTTTGGTTCTTGTGAACGTTGGCATCGATACACTGTAAATTTACACTCTCGGGGCATAATAGAACAAAATAATTAGGTTTTACTCTTTATTCGATTGAATGAGAAAAATCTTGTTTCCAAAGTTATCTTGTTTGGGCACAAGTAGTCTGAGTAGTCTAATGTTGGTCGGTTTTGGCTCTTGTGAACGTTGGCATCGATACGTTGCAAATTTACACTCTCGGGGCATAATAGATTAATATAATTAGGTTTTACTCGTTGTTCGGTTGCATGAGAAAAAGTACTCGTTTCAAAGTTATAAAGTTAGGTCGCAATTGAGTAGTCTAATGTTGGTTCGGTTTTGGTTCTTATGAACGTTGGCATCGATACGTTGCAAATTTACACTCTCGGGGCATAATAGAACAAAATAATTAGGTTTTACTCTTTGTTCGATTGAATGAGAAAAATCTTGTTTCCAAAGTTATCTTTGTTAGGCGCAAGAGTAGTCTAATGTTGGTTTGGTTTTGGTTCTTGTGAACGTTGGCATCGATACGTTGCAAATTTACACTCTCGGGGCATAATAGAACAAAATAATTAGGTTTTACTCTTTGTTCGATTGAATGAGAAAAAGTACTGTTTCCAAAGTTATACTGTTTGGGCGCCACTGAGTAGTCTAATGTTGGTCCGGTTTTGGTTTTTGTGAACGTTGGCATCGATACGTTGCAAATTTACACTATCGGGGCATAATAGAACAAAATAATTATGTTTTACTCTTTGTTCGATTGAGTGAGAAAAATCTTGTTTCCAAAGTTATCTTTGTTAGGCGCAAGCGAGTAGTTTAATATTGGTTCGGTTTTGGTTCTTATGAACGTTGGTATCGATACGTTGCAAATTTATACTCTCGGGGCATAATAGATTAATATAATTAAGTTTTACACGTTGTTCGGTTGCATGACAAAAAGTACTCGTTTCAAAGTTATGAAGTTAGGCGCAACTGAGTAGTCTAATGTTGGTTCGGTTTTGGTTCTTATGAACGTTGGCATCGATACGTTGCAAATTTACACTCTCGGGGCATAATAGAACAAAATAATTAGGTTTTACTCTTTGTTCGATTGAATGAGAAAAAGTACTGTTTACAAAGTTCTACACTCTGGGCACAACTGAGTAGTCTAATGTTGGTCCGGTTTTGGTTCTTGTGAACGTTGGCATCGATACGCTGCAAATTTACACTCTCGGGGCATAATAGAACAAAATAATTAGGTTTTACTCTTTATTCGATTAAATGAGAAAAATCTTTCCAAAGATATCTTGTTTGGGCACAACTGAGTAGTCTAATGTTGGTCCGGTTTTGGTTCTTGTGAACGTTGGCATCGATACACTGCAAATTTACACTCTCGGGGCATAGTAGAACAAAATAATTAGGTTTTACTCTTTATTCGATTAAATGAGAAAAAGTACTGTTTCCAAAGATATACTGTTAGGGCGCAACTGAGTAGTCTAATGTTGGTTCGGTTTTGGTTCCTATGAACGTTGGCATCGATACGTTGCAAATTTATACTCTCGGGGCATAATAGAACAAAATAATTAGGTTTTACTCTTTGTTCGATTGAATGAGAAAAATCTTGTTTGAAAGTTATCTTTGTTAGGCGCAAGCGAGTAGTCTAATCGGTTCGGTTTTGGTTCTTATGAACGTTGGTATCGATACGTTGCAAATTTATACTCTCGGGGCATAATAGATTAATATAATTAAGTTTTATTCTTTGTTCGATTGAATGAGAAAAAGTACTGTTTCCAAAGTTATACTGTTTGGGCGCAACTGAGTAGTCTAATGTTGGTCCGGTTTTGGTTCTTGTGAACGTTGGCATCGATACGTTGCAAATTTACACTCTCGGGGCATAATAGATTAATATAATTAGGTTTTACTCGTTGTTAGTTGCATGAGAAAAAGTACTCGTTTCAAAGTTATAAAGTTAGGCGCAATGAGTAGTCTAATGTTGGTTCGGTTTTGGTTCTTATGAACGTTGGCATCGATACGTTGCAAATTTATACTCTCGGGGCATAATAGAACAAAATAATTAGGTTTTACTCTTTGTTCGATTGAATGAGAAAAAAATCTTTGTTTCCAAAGTTATCTTGTTAGGCGCAAGCGAGTAGTCTAATGTTGGTTTGGTTTTGGTTCTTGTGAACGTTGGCATCGATACGTGCAAATTTACACTCTCGGGCATAATAGAACAAAATAATTAGGTTTTATTCTTTGTTCGATTGAATGAGAAAAAGTACTGTTTCCAAAGTTATACTGTTTGGGCGCAACTGAGTAGTCTAATGTTGGTCCGGTTTTGGTTTTTGTGAACGTTGGCATCGATACGTTGCAAATTTACACTATCGGGGCATAATAGAACAAAATAATTAGGTTTTACTCTTTGTTCGATTGAATGAGAAAAAGTACTGTTTCCAAAGTTATACTGTTAGGGCGCAAAAGAGTAGTCTAATGTTGGTTCGGTTTTGGTTCTTATGAACGTTGGTATCGATACGTTGCAAATTTATACTCTCGGGGCATAATAGATTAATATAATTAAGTTTTACTCGTTGTTCGGTTGCATGCGAAAACGTACTCGTTTCAAAGTTATGAAGTTAGGGCGCAACTGAGTTGTCCAATGTTGGTTCGGTTTTGGTTCTTATGAACGTTGGCATCGATACGTTGCAAATTTACACTCTCGGGGCATAATAGAACAAAATAATTAGGTTTTACTCTTTGTTCGATTGAATGAGAAAAAGTACTGTTTACAAAGTTCTACTCTCTGGGCACAACTGAGTAGTCTAATGTTGGTCCGGTTTTGGTTCTTGTGAACGTTGGCATCGATACGTTGCAAATTTACACTCTCGGGGCATAATAGATTAATATAATTAGGTTTTACTCGTTGTTCCGTTGCATGAGAAAAGTACTCGTTTCAAAGTTATAAAGTTAGGGCGCAACTGAGTTGTCTAATGTTGGTTCGGTTTGGGTTCTTATGAACGTTGGCATCGATACGTTGCAAATTTACACTCTCGGGGCATAATAGAACAAAATAATTAGGTTTTACTCTTTGTTCGATTGAATGAGAAAAAGTACTGTTTACAAAGTTGTACTCTCTGGGCACAACTGAGTAGTCTAATGTTGGTCCGGTTTTGGTTCTTGTGAACGTTGGCATCGATACGTTGCAAATTACACTCTCGGGGCATAATAGATTAATATAATTAGGTTTTACTCGTTGTTCGGTTGCATGAGAAAAAGTACTCGTTTCAAAGTTATAAAGTTAGGGCGCAACTGAGTAGTCTAATGTTGGTTCGGTTTTGGTTCTTATGAACGTTGGCATCGATACGTTGCAAATTTATACTCTCGGGGCATAATAGAACAAAATAATTAGGTTTTACTCTTTGTTCGATTGAATGAGAAAAAGTACTGTTTCCAAAGTTATACTGTTAGGGCGCAACTGAGTAGTCTAATGTTGGTTTGGTTTTGGTTCTTGTGAACGTTGGCATCGATACGCTGCAAATTTACACTCTCGGGGCATAATAGAACAAAATAATTAGATTTTATTCTTTGTTCGATTGAATGAGAAAAAGTACTGTTTCCAAAGTTATACTGTTTGGGCGCAACTGAGTAGTCTAATGTTGGTCCGGTTTTGGTTTTTGTGAACGTTGGCATCGATACGTTGCAAATTTACACTATCGGGGCATAATAGAACAAAATAATTAGGTTTTACTCTTTGTTCGATTGAATGAGAAAAATCTTGTTTCCAAAGTTATCTTTGTTAGGGCGCAACTGAGTAGTCTAATGTTGGTTCGGTTTTGGTTCTTATGAAAGTTGGTATCGATACGTTGCAAATTTATACTCTCGGGGCATAATAGATTAATATAATTAAGTTTTACTCGTTGTTCGGTTGCTTGAGAAAAAGTACTCGTTTCAAAGTTATGAAGTTAGGGCGCAACTGAGTAGTCTAATGTTGGTTCGGTTTTGGTTCTTATGAACGTTGGCATCGATACGTTGCAAATTTACACTCTCGGGGCATAATAGAACAAAATAATTAGGTTTTACTCTTTGTTCGATTGAATGAGAAAAATCACATTTACAAAGTTCTACTCTCTTGGCGCAACTGAGTAGTCTAATGTTGGTCCGGTTTTGGTTCTTGTGAACGTTGGCATCGATACACTGCAAATTTACACTCTCGGGGCATAATAGAACAAAATAATTAGGTTTTACTCTTTATTCGATTGAATGAGAAAAATCTTTCCAAAGATATCTTGTTTGGGCACAAGTAGTCTAATGTTGGTCGGGTTTTGGTTCTTGTGAACGTTGGCATCGATACGTTGCAAATTTACACTCTCGGGGCATAATAGATTAATATAATTAGGTTTTACTCGTTGTTCGGTTGCATGAGAAAAAGTTCTCGTTTCAAAGTTATGAAATTAGGGCGCAATTGAGTAGTCTAATGTTGGTTCGGTTTGGGTTATGAACGTTGGCATCGATACGTTGCAAATTTAAACTCTCGGGGCATAATAGAACAAAATAATTAGGTTTTACTCTTTGTTCGATTGAATGAGAAAAAGTACTGTTTACAAAGTTGTACTCTCTGGGCACAACTGAGTAGTCTAATGTTGGTCCGGTTTTGGTTCTTGTGAACGTCGGCATCGATACACTGTAAATTTACACTCTCGGGGCATAATAGAACAAAATAATTAGGTTTTACTCTTTATTCGATTGAATGAGAGAAAGTACTGTTTCCAAAGTTATACTGTTTGGGCACAACTGAGTAGTCTAATGTTGGTCCGGTTTTGGTTCTTGTGAACGTTGGCATCGATACGTTGCAAATTTACACTCTCGGGGCATAATAGATTAATATAATTAGGTTTTACTCGTTGTTCGGTTGTATGAGAAAAAGTACTCGTTTCAAAGTTATAAAGTTAGGGCGCAACTGAGTAGTCTAATGTTGGTTCGGTTTTGGTTCTTATGAACGTTGGCATCGATACGTTGCAAATTTACACTCTCGGGGCATAATAGAACAAAATAATTAGGTTTTACTCTTTGTTCGATTGAATGAGAAAAATCTTGTTTCCAAAGTTATCTTTGTTAGGCGCAAGCGAGTAGTCTAATGTTGGTCCGGTTTTGGTTCTTGTGAACGTTGGCATCGATACATTGCAAATTTACACTTTCGGGGCATAATAGAACAAAATAATTAGGTTTTGCTCTTTTATGCATCGATACGTTGCAAATTTACACTATCGGGGCATAATAGAACAAAATAATTAGGTTTTACTCTTTGTTCGATTGAATGAGAAAAAGTACTGTTTCCAAAGTTATACTGTTAGGGCGCAACTGAGTAGTCTAATATTGGTTCGGTTTTGGTTTTTATGAACGTTGGTATCGATACGTTGCAAATTTATACTCTCGGGGCATAATAGATTAATATAATTAAGTTTTACTCGTTGTTCGGTTGCATGAGAAAAAGTACTCGTTTCAAAGTTATGAATTTAGGCGCGAGTAGTCTAATGTTGGTTCGGTTTTGGTTCTTATGAACGTTGGCATCGATACGTTGCAAATTTACACTCTCGGGGCATAATAGAACAAAATAATTAGGTTTTACTCTTTGTTCGATTGAATGAGAAAAAGTACTGTTTACAAAGTTCTACACTCTTGGCACAACTGAGTAGTCTAATGTTGGTCCGGTTTTGGTTCTTGTGAACGTTGGCATCGATACACTGCAAATTTACACTCTCGGGGCATAATAGAACAAAATAATTAGGTTTTACTCTTTATTCGATTGAATGAGATAAATCTTGTTTCCAAAGATATCTTGTTTGGGCACTGGTGAGTAGTCTAATGTTTGTTCGGTTTTGGTTCCTATGAACGTTGGCATCGATATGTTGCAAATTTATACTCTCGGGGCATAATAGAACAAAATAATTAGGTTTTACTCTTTGTTCGATTGAATGAGAAAAAGTACTGTTTCCAAAGTTATACTGTTAGGGCGCAAGCGAGTAGTCTAATGTTGGTTTGGTTTTGGTTCTTGTGAACGTTGGCATCGATACTGTTGCAAATTTACACTCTCGGGGCATAAGAGAACAAAATAATTAGGTTTTATTCTTTGTTCGATTGAATGAGAAAAATCTTGTTTCCAAAGTTATACTGTTTGGGCGCAACTGTGCAGTCTAATGTTGGTCCGGTTTTGGTTTTTGTGAACGTTGGCATCGATACGTTGCAAATTTACACTATCGGGGCATAATAGAACAAAATAATTAGGTTTTACTCTTTGTTCGATTGAATGAGAAAAAGTACTGTTTCCAAAGTTATACTGTTAGGGCGCAACTGAGTAGTCTAATATTGGTTCGGTTTTGGTTCTTATGAACGTTGGTATCGATACGTTGCAAATTTATACTCTCGGGGCATAATAGATTAATATAATTAAGTTTTACTCGTTGTTCGGTTGCATGAGAAAAAGTACTCGTTTCAAAGTTATGAAGTTAGGCGCAGAGTAGTCTAATGTTGGTTCGGTTTTGGTTCTTATGAACGTTGGCATCGATACGTTGCAAATTTACACTCTCGGGGCATAATAGAACAAAATAATTAGGTTTTACTCTTTGTTCGATTGAATGAGAAAAAGTACTGTTTACAAAGTTCTACTCTCTGGGCACAACTGAGTAGTCTAATGTTGGTTTGGTTTTGGTTCTTGTGAACGTTGGCATCGATACGTTGCAAATTTACACTCTCGGGGCATAAGAGAACAAAATAATTAGGTTTTATTCTTTGTTCGATTGAATGAGAAAAAGTACTGTTTCCAAAGTTATACTGTTTGGGCGCAACTGCGTAGTCTAATGTTGGTCCGGTTTTGGTTTTTGTGAACGTTGGCATCGATACGTTGCAAATTTACACTCTCGGGGCATAATAGAACAAAATAATTAGGTTTTACTCTTTGTTCGATTGAATGAGTGAAAGTACTGCTTCACAAGATATTCTGTTAGGGCGCAAGTGAGTAGTCTAATGTTGGTTCGGTTTTGGTTCTTATGAACGTTGGCATCGATACGTTGCAAATTTACACTCTCGGGGCATAATAGAACAAAATAATTAGGTTTTACTCTTTGTTCGATTGAATGAGAAAAAGTACTGTTTCCAAAGTTATACTGTTAGGGCACAACTGAGTAGTCTAATGTTGGTCCGGTTTTGGTTTTTGTGAACGTTGGCATCGATACGTTGCAAATTTACACTATCGGGGCATAATAGAACAAAATAATTAGGTTTTACTCTTTGTTCGATTGAATGAGAAAAATCTTTGTTTCCAAAGTTATCTTTATTAGGGCGCAAGGAGTAGTCTAATGTTGGTTCGGTTTTGGTTCTTATGAACGTTGGTATCGATACGTTGCAAATTTATACTCTCGGGGCATAATAGATTAATATAATTAAGTTTTACTCGTTGTTCGGTTGCATGAGAAAAAGTACTCGTTTCAAAGTTATGAAGTTAGGGCGCAACTGAGTAGTCTAATGTTGGTTCGGTTTTGGTTCTTATGAACGTTGGCATCGATACGTTGCAAATTTACACTCTCGGGGCATAATAGAACAAAATAATTAGGTTTTACTCTTTGTTCGATTGAATGAGAAAAAGTACTGTTTACAAAGTTCTACACTCTGGGCACAACTGAGTAGTCTAATGTTGGTTCGGTTTGGGTTCTTATGAACGTTGGCATCGATACGTTGCAAATTTACACTCTCGGGGCATAATAGAACAAAATAATTAGGTTTTACTCTTTGTTCGATTGAATGAGAAAAAGTACTGTTTACAAAGTTGTACTCTCTGGGCACAACTGAGTAGTCTAATGTTGGTCCGGTTTTGGTTCTTGTGAACGTTGGCATCGATACACTGTAAATTTACACTCTCGGGGCATAATAGAACAAAATAATTAGGTTTTACTCTTTATTCGATTGAATGAGAAAAAGTACTGTTTCCAAAGTTATACTGTTTGGGCACAACTGTGTAGTCTAATGTTGGTCCGGTTTTGGTTCTTGTGAACGTTGGCATCGATACGTTGCAAATTTACACTCTCGGGGCATAGTAGAACAAAATAATTAGGTTTTACTCTTTGTTCGATTGAATGAGAAAAAGTACTGTTTCCAAAGTTATACTGTTAGGGCGCAACTGAGTAGTCTAATGTTGGTTCGGTTTTGGTTCCTATGAACGTTGGCATCGATACGTTGCAAATTTATACTCTCGGGGCATAATAGAACAAAATAATTAGGTTTTACTCTTTGTTCGATTGAATGAGAAAAAGTACTGTTTCCAAAGTTATACTGTTAGGGCGCAACTGAGTAGTCTAATGCTGGTTCGGTTTTGGTTCTTATGAACGTTGGTATCGATACGTTGCAAATTTATACTCTCGGGGCATAATAGATTAATATAATTAAGTTTTATTCTTTGTTCGATTGAATGAGAAAAAGTACTGTTTCCAAAGTTATACTGTTTGGGCGCAACTGAGTAGTCTAATGTTGGTCCGGTTTTGGTTCTTGTGAACGTTGGCATCGATACGTTGCAAATTTACACTCTCGGGGCATAATAGATTAATATAATTAGGTTTTACTCGTTGTTAGTTGCATGAGAAAAAGTACTCGTTTCAAAGTTATAAAGTTAGGCGCAAGAGTAGTCTAATGTTGGTTCGGTTTTGGTTCTTGTGAACGTTGGCATCGATACGTTGCAAATTTATACTCTCGGGGCATAATAGAACAAAATAATTAGGTTTTACTCTTTGTTCGATTGAATGAGAAAAATCTTGTTTCCAAAGTTATCTTTGTTAGGCGCAAGCGAGTAGTCTAATGTTGGTTTGGTTTTGGGTCTTGTGAACGTTGGCATCGATACGTTGCAAATTTACACTCTCGGGGCATAATAGAACAAAATAATTAGGTTTTATTCTTTGTTCGATTGAATGAGAAAAAGTACTGTTTCCAAAGTTATACTGTTTGGGCGCAAGCGAGTAGTCTAATGTTGGTCGGTTTTGGTTTTTGTGAACGTTGGCATCGATACGTTGCAAATTTACACTATCGGGGCATAATAGAACAAAATAATTAGGTTTTACTCTTTGTTCGATTGAATGAGAAAAAGTACTGTTTCCAAAGTTATGCTGTTAGGGCGCAACTGAGTAGTCTAATGTTGGTTCGGTTTTGGTTCTTATGAACGTTGGTATCGATACGTTGCAAATTTATACTCTCGGGGCATAATAGATTAATATAATTAAGTTTTACTCGTTGTTCGGTTGCATGCGAAAACGTACTCGTTTCAAAGTTATGACGTTAGGCGCAAGGAGTTGTCCAATGTTGGTTCGGTTTTGGTTCTTATGAACGTTGGCATCGATACGTTGCAAATTTACACTCTCGGGGCATAATAGAACAAAATAATTAGGTTTTACTCTTTGTTCGATTGAATGAGAAAAATACTTTACAAAGTTCTACTCTGCAGGCACAGGCGAGTAGTCTAATGTTGGTCCGGTTTTGGTTCTTGTGAACGTTGGCATCGATAAGTTGCAAATTTACACTCTCGGGGCATAATAGATTAATATAATTAGGTTTTACTCGTTGTTAGTTGCATGAGAAAAGTACTCGTTTCAAAGTTATAAAGTTAGGCGCAGAGTTGTCTAATGTTGGTTCGGTTTGGGTTCTTATGAACGTTGGCATCGATACGTTGCAAATTTACACTCTCGGGGCATAATAGAACAAAATAATTAGGTTTTACTCTTTGTTCGATTGAATGAGAAAAATCTTGTTTACAAAGTTGTACTCTCTGAGCAGTAGTCTAATGTTGGTCCGGTTTTGGTTCTTGTGAACGTTGGCATCGATACGTTGCAAATTACACTCTCGGGGCATAATAGATTAATATAATTAGGTTTTACTCGTTGTTCGGTTGCATGAGAAAAAGTACTCGTTTCAAAGTTATAAAGTTAGGGCGCGACTGAGTAGTCTAATGTTGGTTCGGTTTTGGTTCTTATGAACGTTGGCATCGATACGTTGCAAATTTATACTCTCGGGGCATAATAGAACAAAATAATTAGGTTTTACTCTTTGTTCGATTGAATGAGAAAAATCTTGTTTCCAAAGTTATCTTGTTAGGCGCAACTGAGTAGTCTAATGTTGGTCCGGTTTTGGTTCTTGTGAACGTTGGCATCGATACGCTGCAAATTTACACTCTCGGGGCATAATAGAACAAAATAATTAGATTTTATTCTTTGTTCGATTGAATGAGAAAATGTACTGTTTCCAAAGTTATACTGTTTGGGCGCAACTGAGTAGTCTAATGTTGGTTCGGTTTTGGTTTTTGTGAACGTTGGCATCGATACGTTGCAAATTTACACTATCGGGGCATAATAGAACAAAATAATTAGGTTTTACTCTTTGTTCGATTGAATGAGAAAAAGTACTGTTTCCAAAGTTATACTGTTAGGGCGCAACTGAGTAGTCTAATGTTGGTTCGGTTTTGGTTCTTATGAAAGTTGGTATCGATACGTTGCAAATTTATACTCTCGGGGCATAATAGATTAATATAATTAAGTTTTACTCGTTGTTCGGTTGCTTGAGAAAAAGTACTCGTTTCAAAGTTATGAAGTTAGGGCGCAACTGAGTAGTCTAATGTTGGTTCGGTTTTGGTTCTTATGAACGTTGGCATCGATACGTTGCAAATTTACACTCTCGGGGCATAATAGAACAAAATAATTAGGTTTTACTCTTTGTTCGATTGAATGAGAAAAAGTACTGTTTACAAAGTTCTACTCTCTTGGCACAACTGAGTAGTCTAATGTTGGTCCGGTTTTGGTTCTTGTGAACGTTGGCATCGATACACAGCAAATTTACACTCTCGGGGCATAATAGAACAAAATAATTAGGTTTTACTCTTTATTCGATTGAATGAGAAAAAGTACTGTTTCCAAAGATATACTGTTTGGGCACAACTGAGTAGTCTAATGTTGGTCCGGTTTTGGTTCTTGTGAACGTTGGCATCGATACGTTGCAAATTTACACTCTCGGGGCATAATAGATTAATATAATTAGGTTTTACTCGTTGTTCGGTTGCATGAGAAAAAGTACTCGTTTCAAAGTTATGAAATTAGGGCGCAATTGAGTAGTCTAATGTTGGTTCGGTTTGGGTTATGAACGTTGGCATCGATACGTTGCAAATTTAAACTCTCGGGGCATAATAGAACAAAATAATTAGGTTTTACTCTTTGTTCGATTGAATGAGAAAAAGTACTGTTTACAAAGTTGTACTCTCTGGGCACAACTGAGTAGTCTAATGTTGGTCCGGTTTTGGTTCTTGTGAACGTCGGCATCGATACGTTGCAAATTTACACTCTCGGGGCATAATAGAATAAAATAATTAGGTTTTACTCTTTATTCGATTGAATGAGAAAAAGTACTGTTTCCAAAGTTATACTGTTAGGGCGCAACTGAGTAGTCTAATGTTGGTCCGGTTTTGGTTCTTGTGAACGTTGGCATCGATACGTTGCAAATTTACACTCTCGGGGCATAATAGATTAATATAATTAGGTTTTACTCGTTGTTCGGTTGTATGAGAAAAAGTACTCGTTTCAAAGTTATAAAGTTAGGGCGCAACTGAGTAGTCTAATGTTGGTTCGGTTTTGGTTCTTATGAACGTTGGCATCGATACGTTGCAAATTTATACTCTCGGGGCATAATAGAACAAAATAATTAGGTTTTACTCTTTGTTCGATTGAATGAGAAAAAGTACTGTTTCCAAAGTTATACTGTTTGGGCGCAACGGAGTAGTCTAATGTTGGTTCGGTTTTGGTTCTTATGAACGTTGGCATCGATACGTTGCAAATTTACACTCTCGGGGCATAATAGAACAATATAATTAGGTTTTACTCTTTGTTCGATTGAATGAGAAAAAGTACTGTTTCCAAAGTTATACTGTTAGGGCGCAACTGAGTAGTCTAATGTTGGTCCGGTTTTGGTTTTTGTGAACGTTGGCATCGATACGTTGCAAATTTACACTATCGGGGCATAATAGAACAAAATAATTAGGTTTTACTCTTTGTTCGATTGAATGAGAAAAAGTACTGTTTCCAAATTTATACTGTTAGGGCGCAACTGAGTAGTCTAATATTGGTTCGGTTTTGGTTTTTATGAACGTTGGTATCGATACGTTGCAAATTTATACTCTCGGGGCATAATAGATTAATATAATTAAGTTTTACTCGTTGTTCGGTTGCATGAGAAAAAGTACTCGTTTCAAAGTTATGAATTTAGGGCGCAACTGAGTAGTCTAATGTTGGTTCGGTTTTGGTTCTTATGAACGTTGGCATCGATACGTTGCAAATTTACACTCTCGGGGCATAATAGAACAAAATAATTAGGTTTTGCTCTTTGTTCGATTGAATGAGAAAAAGTACTGTTTACAAAGTTCTACACTCTTGGCACAACTGAGTAGTCTAATGTTGGTCCGGTTTTGGTTCTTGTGAACGTTGGCATCGATACACTGCAAATTTACACTCTCGGGGCATAATAGAACAAAATAATTAGGTTTTACTCTTTATTCGATTAAATGAGAAAAATCTTGTTTCCAACGATATACTGTTTGGGCACAACTGAGTAGTCTAATGTTGGTCCGGTTTTGGTCCTTGTGAACGTTGGCATCGATACGTTGCAAATTTATACTCTCGGGGCATAATAGAACAAAATAATTAGGTTTTACTCTTTGTTCGATTGAATGAGAAAAAGTACTGTTTCCAAAGTTATACTGTTAGGGCGCAACTGAGTAGTCTAATGTTGGTTTGGTTTTGGTTCTTGTGAACGTTGGCATCGATACGTTGCAAATTTACACTCTCGGGGCATAAGAGAACAAAATAATTAGGTTTTACTCTTTGTTCGATTGAAAGAGAAAAATCTTGTTTCCAAAGTTATCTTGTTTGGGCGCAAGCGAGTAGTCTAATGTTGGTCCGTTTTGGTTTTTGTGAACGTTGGCATCGATACGTTGCAAATTTACACTCTCGGGGCATAATAGAACAAAATAATTAGGTTTTACTCTTTGTTCGATTGAATGAGAAAAATCTTGTTTCCAAAGTTATACTGTTAGGGCGCAACTGAGTAGTCTAATATTGGTTCGGTTTTGGTTCTTATGAACGTTGGTATCGATACGTTGCAAATTTATACTCTCGGGGCATAATAGATTAATATAATTAAGTTTTACTCGTTGTTCGGTTGCATGAGAAAAAGTACTCGTTTCAAAGTTATGAAGTTAGGGCGCAACTGAGTAGTCTAATGTTGGTTCGGTTTTGGTTCTTATGAACGTTGGCATCGATACGTTGCAAATTTACACTCTCGGGGCATAATAGAACAAAATAATTAGGTTTTACTCTTTGTTCGATTGAATGAGAAAAAGTACTGTTTACAAAGTTCTACACTCTGGGCACAACTGAGTAGTCTAATGTTGGTCCGGTTTTGGTTCTTGTGAACGTTGGCATCGATACGCTGCAAATTTACACTCTCGGGGCATAATAGAACAAAATAATTAGGTTTTACTCTTTATTCGATTGAATGAGAAAAATCTTGTTTCCAAAGTTATCTTGTTTGGCGCAACTGAGTAGTCTAATGTTGGTCCGGTTTTGGTTTTTGTGAACGTTGGCATCGATACGTTGCAAATTTACACTATCGGGGCATAATAGAACAAAATAATTAGGTTTTACTCTTTGTTCGATTGAATGAGACAAATCTTGTTTCCAAAGTTATCTTTGTTAGGCGCGAGTAGTCTAATGTTGGTCCGGTTTTGGTTCTTGTGAACGTTGGCATCGATACGTTGCAAATTTACACTCTCGGGGCATAATAGAACAAAATAATTAGGTTTTATTCTTTGTTCGATTGAATGAGAAAAAGTACTGTTTCCAAAGTTATACTGTTTGGGCGCAACTGAGTAGTCTAATGTTGGTCCGGTTTTGGTTTTTGTGAACGTTGGCATCGATACGTTGCAAATTTACACTATCGGGGCATAATAGAACAAAATAATTAGGTTTTACTCTTTGTTCGATTGAATGAGAAAAATCTTGTTTCCAAAGTTATCTTGTTAGGCGCAGAGTAGTCTAATATTGGTTCGGTTTTGGTTCTTATGAACGTTGGTATCGATACGTTGCAAATTTATACTCTCGGGGCATAATAGATTAATATAATTAAGTTTTACTCGTTGTTCGGTTGCATGAGAAAAAGTACTCGTTTCAAAGTTATGAAGTTAGGCGCAGGCGAGTAGTCTAATGTTGGTTCGGTTTTGGTTCTTATGAACGTTGGCATCGATACGTTGCAAATTTACACTCTCGGGGCATAATAGAACAAAATAATTAGGTTTTACTCTTTGTTCGATTGAATGAGAAAAAGTACTATTTACAAAGTTCTACACTCTGGGCACAACTGAGTAGTCTAATGTTGGTTCGGTTTGGGTTCTTATGAACGTTGGCATCGATACGTTGCAAATTTACACTCTCGGGGCATAATAGAACAAAATAATTAGGTTTTACTCTTTGTTCGATTGAATGAGAAAAAGTACTGTTTACAAAGTTGTACTCTCTGGGCACAACTGAGTAGTCTAATGTTGGTCCGGTTTTGGTTCTTGTGAACGTTGGCATCGATACACTGTAAATTTACACTCTCGGGGCATAATAGAACAAAATAATTAGGTTTTACTCTTTATTCGATTGAATGAGAAAAAGTACTGTTTCCAAAGTTACACTGTTTGGGCACAACTGAGTAGTCTAATGTTGGTCCGGTTTTGGTTCTTGTGAACGTTGGCATCGATACGTTGCAAATTTACACTCTCGGGGCATAATAGATTAATATAATTAGGTTTTACTCGTTGTTCGGTTGCATGAGAAAAAGTACTCGTTTCAAAGTTATAAAGTTAGGGCGCAACTGCGTAGTCTAATGTTGGTTCGGTTTTGGTTCTTATGAACGTTGGCATCGATACGTTGCAAATTTATACTCTCGGGGCATAATAGAACAAAATAATTAGGTTTTACTCTTTGTTCGATTGAATGAGAAAAATCTTGTTTCCAAAGTTATCTTTGTTAGGGCGCGAGTAGTCTAATGTTGGTTCGGTTTTGGTTCTTGTGAACGTTGGCATCGATACGTTGCAAATTTACACTTTCGGGGCATAATAGAACAAAATAATTAGGTTTTACTCTTTGTTCGATTGAATGAGAAAAAGTACTGTTTCCAAAGTTATACTGTTAGGGCGCAACTGAGTCGTCTAATGTTGGTCCGGTTTTGGTTTTTGTGAACGTTGGCATCGATACGTTGCAAATTTACACTATCGGGGCATAATAGAACAAAATAATTAGGTTTTACTCTTTGTTCGATTGAGTGAGAAAAATCTTTGTTTCCAAAGTTATCTTTGTTAGGCGCAAGCGAGTAGTCTAATGTTGGTTTTTATGAACGTTGGTATCGATACGTTGCAAATTTATACTCTCGGGGCATAATAGATTAATATAATTAAGTTTTACTCGTTGTTCGGTTGCATGAGAAAAAGTACTCGTTTCAAAGTTATGAAGTTCGGGCGCAACTGAGTAGTCTAATGTTGGTTCGGTTTTGGTTCTTATGAACGTTGGCATCGATACGTTGCAAATTTACACTCTCGGGGCATAATAGAACAAAATAATTAGGTTTTACTCTTTATTCGATTAAATGAGATAAAGTACTGTTTCCAAAGATATACTGTTTGGGCACAACTGAGTAGTCTAATGTTGGTCCGGTTTTGGTTCTTGTGAACGTTGGCATCGATACGTTGCAAATTTATACTCTCGGGGCATAATAGAACAAAATAATTAGGTTTTACTCTTTGTTCGATTGAATGAGAAAAAGTACTGTTTCCAAAGTTATCTTTGTTAGGCGCAAGCGAGTAGTCTAATGTTGGTTTGGTTTTGGTTCTTGTGAACGTTGGCATCGATACGTTGCAAATTTACACTCTCGGGGCATAATAGAACAAAATAATTAGGTTTTACTCTTTGTTCGATTGAATGAGAAAAAGTACTGTTTCCAAAGTTATACTGTTAGGGCGCAACTGAGTAGTCTAATGTTGGTTTTTATGAACGTTGGTATCGATGCGTTGCAAATTTATACTCTCGGGGCATAATAGATTAATATAATTAAGTTTTACTCGTTGTTCGGTTGCATGAGAAAAAGTACTCGTTTCAAAGTTATGAAGTTCGGGCGCAACTGAGTAGTCTAATGTTGGTTCGGTTTTGGTTCTTATGAACGTTGGCATCGATACGTTGCAAATTTACACTCTCGGGGCATAATAGAACAAAATAATTAGGTTTTACTCTTTATTCGATTGAATGAGATAAAAATCTTGTTTCCAAAGATATCTTTGTTTGGGCACAATGAGTACTCTAATGTTGGTCGGTTTTGGTTCTTGTGAACGTTGGCATCGATACGTTGCAAATTTATACTCTCGGGGCATAATAGAACAAAATAATTAGGTTTTACTCTTTGTTCGATTGAATGAGAAAAAGTACTGTTTCCAAAGTTATACTGTTAGGGCGCAACTGAGTAGTCTAATGTTGGTTTGGTTTTGGTTCTTGTGAACGTTGGCATCGATATGCTGCAAATTTACACTCTCGGGGCATAATAGAACAAAATAATTAGGTTTTATTCTTTGTTCGATTGAATGAGAAAAAGTACTGTTTCCAAAGTTATACTGTTTGGGCGCAACTGAGTAGTCTAATGTTGGTCCGGTTTTGGTTTTTGTGAACGTTGGCATCGATACGTTGCAAATTTACACTATCGGGGCATAATAGAACAAAATAATTAGGTTTTACTCTTTGTTCGATTGAATGAGAAAAAGTACTGTTTCCAATGTTATACTGTTAGGGCGCAACTGAGTAGTCTAATATTGGTTCGGTTTTGGTTTTTATGAACGTATCGATACCAACGTTCTTATGAACGTTGGTATCGATACGTTGCAAATTTATACTCTCGGGGCATAATAGATTAATATAATTAAGTTTTACTCGTTGTTCGGTTGCATGAGAAAACGTACTCGTTTCAAAGTTATGAAGTTAGGGCGCAACTGAGTAGTCTAATGTTGGTTCGGTTTTGGTTCTTATGAACGTTGGCATCGATACGTTGCAAATTTACACTCTCGGGGCATAATAGAACAAAATAATTAGGTTTTACTCTTTGTTCGATTGAATGAGAAAAATCTTGCTTACAAAGTTCTACACTGCAGGCACAATGAGTAGTCTCATGTTGGTCCGGTTTTGGTTCTTGTGAACGTTGGCATCGATACGTTGCAAATTTACACTCTCGGGGCATAATAGAACAAAATAATTAGGTTTTACTCTTTATTCGATTGAATGAGAAAAAGTACGGTTTCCAAAGATATACTGTTTGGGCACAACTGAGTAGTATAATGTTGGTCCGGTTTTGGTTCTTGTGAACGTTGGCATCGATACGTTGCAAATTTACACTCTCGGGGGATAATAGATTAATATAATTAGGTTTTACTCGTTGTTCGGTTGCATGAGAAAAAGTACTCGTTTCAAAGTTATAAAGTTAGGGCGCAACTGAGTAGTCTAATGTTGGTTCGGTTTTGGTTCCTATGAACGTTGGCATCGATACGTTGCAAATTTATACTCTCGGGGCATAATAGAACAAAATAATTAGGTTTTACTCTTTGTTCGATTGAATGAGAAAAAATCTTTCCAAAGTTATCTTGTTAGGCGCGCAGTAGTCTAATGTTTGGTTCGGTTTTGGTTCTTATGAACGTTGGTATCGATACGTTGCAAATTTATACTCTCGGGGCATAATAGATTAATATAATTAAGTTTTATTCTTTGTTCGATTGAATGAGAAAAATCTTGTTTCCAAAGTTATCTTGTTTGGGCGCAGGAGTAGTCTAATGTTGGTCCGGTTTTGGTTCTTGTGAACGTTGGCATCGATATGTTGCAAATTTACACTCTCGGGGCATAATAGATTAATATAATTAGGTTTTACGCGTTGTTCGGTTGCATGAGAAAAAGTACTCGTTTCAAAGTTATAAAGTTAGGCGCAAGCGAGTAGTCTAATGTTGGTTCGGTTTTGGTTCTTATGAACGTTGGCATCGATACGTTGCAAATTTATACTCTCGGGGCATAATAGAACAAAATAATTAGGTTTTACTCTTTGTTCGATTGAATGAGAAAAATCTTGTTTCTAAAGTTAGATTGTTATGGCGCAACTGAGTAGTCTAATGTTGGTCCGGTTTTGGTTCTTATGAACGTTGGTATCGATACGTTGCAAATTTATACTCTCGGGGCATAATAGATTAATATAATTAAGTTTTACTCGTTGTTCGGTTGCATGAGAAAAAGTACTCGTTTCAAAGTTATGAAGTTAGGCGCAAGCGGGTTGTCTAATGTTGGTTCGGTTTTGGTTCTTATGAACGTTGGCATCGATACGTTGCAAATTTACACTCTCGGGGCATAATAGAACAAAATAATTAGGTTTTACTCTTTGTTCGATTGAATGAGAAAAATCATTTACAAAGTTCTACTCTCTGCACAAGCGAGTAGTCTAATGTTGGTCGGTTTTGGTTCTTGTGAACGTTGGCATCGATACTGCGCAAATTTACACTCTCGGGGCATAATAGAACAAAATAATTAGGTTTTACTCTATTCGATTGAATGAGAAAAATCTTGTTTCCAAAGATATCTTGTTTGGGCACAACTGAGTAGTCTAATGTTGGTCCGGTTTTGGTTCTTGTGAACGTTGGCATCGATACGTTGCAAATTTACACTCTCGGGGCATAATAGATTAATATAATTAGGTTTTACTCGTTGTTCGGATGCTTGAGAAAAAGTTCTCGTTTCAAAGTTATGAAGTTAGGGCGCAATTGAGTAGTCTAATGTTGGTTCGGTTTGGGTTCTTATGAACGTTGGCATCGATGCGTTGCAAATTTACACTCTCGGGGCATAATAGAACAAAATAATTAGGTTTTACTCTTTGTTCGATTGAATGAGAAAAAGTACTGTTTCCAAAGTTATACTGTTTGGGCACAACTGAGTAGTCTAATGTTGGTCCGGTTTTGGTTCTTGTGAACGTTGGCATCGATACGTTGCAAATTTACACTCTCGGGGCATAATAGATTAATATAATTAGGTTTTACTCGTTGTTCGGTTGCATGAGAAAAAGTACTCGTTTCAAAGTTATAAAGTTAGGGCGCAACTGAGTAGTCTAATGTTGGTTCGGTTTTGGTTCTTATGAACGTTGGCATCGATACGTTGCAAATTTATACTCTCGGGGCATAATAGAACAAAATAATTAGGTTTTACTCTTTGTTCGATTGAATGAGAAAAAGTACTGTTTCCAAAGTTATACTGTTAGGGCGCAACTGAGTAGTCTGATGTTGGTTTGGTTTTGGTTCTTGTGAACGTTGGCATCGATTCGCTGCAAATTTACACTCTCGGGGCATAATAGAACAAAATAATTAGGTTTTATTCTTTGTTCGATTGAATGAGAAAAAATCTTGTTTCCAAAGTTATCTTGTTTGGGCGCAACTGAGTAGTCTAATGTTGGTCCGGTTTTGGTTTTTGTGAACGTTGGCATCGATACGTTGCAAATTTACACTATCGGGGCATAATAGAACAAAATAATTAGGTTTTACTCTTTGTTCGATTGAATGAGAAAAAGTACTGTTTCCAAAGTTATACTGTTAGGGCGCAACTGAGTAGTCTAATATTGGTTCGGTTTTGGTTTTTATGAACGTTGGTATCGATACGTTGCAAATTTATACTCTCGGGGCATAATAGATTAATATAATTAAGTTTTACTCGTTGTTCGGTTGCATGAGAAAAAGTACTCGTTTCAAAGTTATGAAGTTAGGGCGCAACTGAGTAGTCTAATGTTGGTTCGGTTTTGGTTCTTATGAACGTTGGCATCGATACGTTGCAAATTTACACTCTCGGGGCATAATAGAACAAAATAATTAGGTTTTACTCTTTGTTCGATTGAATGAGAAAAAGAAATCTTTGTTTACAAAGTTCTACACTCAGGCACAATGAGTAGTCTAATGTTGGTCCGGTTTTGGTTCTTGTGAACGTTGGCATCGATACACCAAATTTACACTCTCGGGGCATAATAGAACAAAATAATTAGGTTTTACTCTTTATTCGATTAAATGAGAAAAATCTTGTTTCCAAAGATATCTTGTTAGGGCACAACTGAGTAGTCTAATGTTGGTCCGGTTTTGGTACTTGTGAACGTTGGCATCGATACGTTGCAAATTTATACTCTCGGGGCATAATAGAACAAAATAATTAGGTTTTACTCTTTGTTCGGTTGCATGAGAAAAATCTTGTTTCCAAAGTTATCTTTGTTAGGCGCAAGCGAGTAGTCCAATGTGGGTCCGGTTTTGGTTCTTGTGAACGTTGGCATCGATACGTTGCAAATTTACACTCTCGGGGCATAATAGATTAATATAATTAGGTTTTACTCGTTGTTCGATTGCATGAGAAGAAATCTTGTTTCCAAAGTTATCTTGTTTGGCGCAACTGAGTAGTCTAATGTTGGTCCGGTTTTGGTTTTTGTGAACGTTGGCATCGATACGTTGCAAATTTACACTATCGGGGCATAATAGAACAAAATAATTAGGTTTTACTCTTTGTTCGATTGAATGAGAAAAATCTTGTTTCCAAAGTTATCTTGTTAGGCGCAAGAGTAGTCTAATATTGGTTCGGTTTTGGTTCTTATGAACGTTGGTATCGATACGTTGCAAATTTATACTCTCGGGGCATAATAGATTAATATAATTAAGTTTTACTCGTTGTTCGGTTGCATGAGAAAAAGTACTCGTTTCAAAGTTATGAAGTTAGGGCGCAACTGAGTAGTCTAATGTTGGTTCGGTTTTGGTTCTTTTGAACGTTGGCATCGATACGTTGCAAATTTACACTCTCGGGGCATAATAGAACAAAATAATTAGGTTTTACTCTTTGTTCGATTGAATGAGAAAAAGAAATCTTGTTTACAAAGTTCTACTCTCTGGGCACTGGCGAGTAGTCTAATGTTGGTCCGGTTTTGGTTCTTGTGAACGTTGGCATCGATACACGCAAATTTACACTCTCGGGGCATAATAGAACAAAATAATTAGGTTTTACTCGTATTCGATTGAATGAGAAAGAAATCTTGTTTCCAAAGTTATACTGTTTGGGCACAACTGAGTAGTCTAATGTTGGTCCGGTTTTGGTTCTTGTGAACGTTGGCATCGATACGTTGCAAATTTACACTCTCGGGGCATAATAGATTAGTATAATTAGGTTTTACTCGTTGTTCGGATGCATGAGAAAAAGTTCTCGTTTCAAAGTTATGAAGTTAGGGCGCAATTGAGTAGTCTAATGTTGGTTCGGTTTGGGTTCTTATGAACGTTGGCATCGATGCGTTGCAAATTTACACTCTCGGGGCATAATAGAACAAAATAATTAGGTTTTACTCTTTGTTCGATTGAATGAGAAAAAGTATTGTTTCCAAAGTTATACTGTTAGGGCGCAACTGAGTAGTCTAATGTTGGTCCGGTTTTGGTTCTTGTGAACGTTGGCATCGATACGTTGCAAATTTACACTCTCGGGGCATAATAGATTAATATAATTAGGTTTTACTCGTTGTTCGGTTGCATGAGAAAAAGTACTCGTTTCAAAGTTATAAAGTTAGGGCGCAACTGAGTAGTCTAATGTTGGTTCGGTTTTGGTTCTTATGAACGTTGGTATCGATACGTTGCAAATTTATACTCTCGGGGCATAATAGAACAAAATAATTAGGTTTTACTCTTTGTTCGATTGAATGAGAAAAATCTTGTTTCCAAAGTTATCTTTGTTAGGCGCAAGAGTAGTCTAATGTTGGTTTGGTTTTGGTTCTTGTGAACGTTGGCATCGATACGCTGCAAATTTACACTCTCGGGGCATAATAGAACAAAATAATTAGGTTTTATTCTTTGTTCGATTGAATGAGAAAAAGTACTGTTTCCAAAGTTATACTGTTTGGGCGCAACTGAGTAGTCTAATGTTGGTCCGGTTTTGGTTTTTGTGAACGTTGGCATCGATACGTTGCAAATTTACACTATCGGGGCATAATAGAACAAAATAATTAGGTTTTACTCTTTGTTCGATTGAATGAGAAAAATCTTGTTTCCAAAGTTATCTTGTTAGGCGCAAGAGTAGTCTAATATTGGTTCGGTTTTGGTTTTTATGAACGTTGGTATCGATACGTTGCAAATTTATACTCTCGGGGCATAATAGATTAATATAATTAAGTTTTACTCGTTGTTCGGTTGCATGAGAAAAAGTACTCGTTTCAAAGTTATGAAGTTAAGGCGCAAGAGTAGTCTAATGTTGGTTCGGTTTTGGTTCTTATGAACGTTGTCATCGATACGTTGCAAATTTACACTATCGGGGCATAATAGAATAAAATAATTAGGTTTTACTCTTTGTTCGATTGAATGAGAAAAAAATCTTTGTTTACAAAGTTCTACACTCACAGGCTGGAGTAGTCTAATGTTGGTCCGGTTTTGGTTCTTGTGAACGTTGGCATCGATACACTGCAAATTTACACTCTCGGGGCATAATAGAACAAAATAATTAGGTTTTACTCTTTATTCGATTAAATGAGAAAAATCTTGTTCCCAAAGATATCTTGTTTGGGCGCAAGTGAGTAGTCTAATGTTGGTTCGGTTTTGGTTCTTGTGAACGTTGGCATCGATACACTGCAAATTTACACTCTCGGGGCATAATAGAACAAAATAATTAGGTTTTACTCTTTATTCGATTAAATGAGAAAAAGTACTGTTTCCAAAGATATACTGTTTGGGCACAACTGAGTAGTCTAATGTTGGTCCGGTTTTGGTTCTTGTGAACGTTGGCATCGATACGTTGCAAATTTATACTCTCGGGGCATAATAGAACAAAATAATTAGGTTTTACTCTTTGTTCGATTGAATGAGAAAAAATCTTGTTTCCAAAGTTATCTTTGTTAGGCGCAAGCGAGTAGTCTAATGTTGGTTTGGTTTTGGTTCTTGTGAACGTTGGCATCGATACGCTGCAAATTTACACTCTCGGGGCATAATAGAACAAAATAATTAGGTTTTATTCTTTGTTCGATTGAATGAGAAAAAGTACTGTTTCCAAAGTTATACTGTTTGGGTGCAACTGAGTAGTCTAATGTTGGTCCGGTTTTGGTTTTTGTGAACGTTGGCATCGATACGTTGCAAATTTACACTATCGGGGCATAATAGAACAAAATAATTAGGTTTTACTCTTTGTTCGATTGAATGAGAAAAATCTTGTTTCCAAAGTTATCTTTGTTAGGCGCAAGCGAGTAGTCTAATATTGGTTCGGTTTTGGTTCTTATGAACGTTGGTATCGATACGTTGCAAATTTATACTCTCGGGGCATAATAGATTAATATAATTAAGTTTTACTCGTTGTTCGGTTGCATGAGAAAAAGTACTCGTTTCAAAGTTATGAAGTTAGGCGCAAGGAGTAGTCTAATGTTGGTTCGGTTTTGGTTCTTTTGAACGTTGGCATCGATACGTTGCAAATTTACACTCTCGGGGCATAATAGAACAAAATAATTAGGTTTTACTCTTTGTTCGATTGAATGAGAAAAATCATTTACAAAGTTCTACTCTGCAGGCACAAGCGAGTAGTCTAATGTTGGTCCGGTTTTGGTTCTTGTGAACGTTGGCATCTATACGTTGCAAATTTACACTCTCGGGGCATAATAGAACAAAATAATTAGGTTTTACTACGTATTCGATTGAATGAGAAAAATCTTGTTTCCAAAGATATCTTTGTTTGGGCACAAGCGAGTAGTCTAATGTTGGTCCGGTTTTGGTTCTTGTGAACGTTGGCATCGATACGTTGCAAATTTACACTCTCGGGGCATAATAGATTAGTATAATTAGGTTTTACTCGTTGTTCGGATGCATGAGAAAAAGTTCTCGTTTCAAAGTTATGAAGTTCGGCGCAATTGAGTAGTCTAATGTTGGTTCGGTTTGGGTTCTTATGAACGTTGGCATCGATACGTTGCAAATTTACACTCTCGGGGCATAATAGAACAAAATAATTAGGTTTTACTCTTTGTTAGATTGAATGAGAAAAATCTTGTTTCCAAAGTTATCTTGTTTGGGCACAATGTTGGTCCGGTTTTGGTTCTTGTGAACGTTGGCATCGATACGTTGCAAATTTACACTCTCGGGGCATAATAGATTAATATAATTAGGTTTTACTCGTTGTTCGGTTGCATGAGAAAAAGTACTCGTTTCAAAGTTATGAAGTTAGGTCGCAAGTGAGTAGTCTAATGTTGGTTCGGTTTTGGTTCTTATGAACGTTGGCATCGATACGTTGCAAATTTACACTCTCGGGGCATAATAGAACAAAATAATTAGGTTTTACTCTTTGTTCGATTGAATGAGAAAAAAGTCTTGTTTACAAAGTTATCTTTGTTAGTGCGCAATTGAGTAGTCTAATGTTGGTTTGGTTTTGGTTCTTGTGAACGTTGGCATCGATACGCTGCAAATTTACACTCTCGGGGCATAATAGAACAAAATAATTAGGTTTTATTCTTTGTTCGATTGAATGAGAAAAAGTACTGTTTCCAAAGTTATACTGTTTGGGCGCAAGTTGAGTAGTCTAATGTTGGTCCGGTTTTGGTTTTTGTGAACGTTGGCATCGATACGTTGCAAATTTACACTATCGGGGCATAATAGAACAAAATAATTAGGTTTTACTCTTTGTTCGATTGAATGAGAAAAATCTTTTCCAAAGTTATCTTTGTTAGGCGCAAGAGTAGTCTAATATTGGTTCGGTTTTGGTTTTTATGAACGTTGGTATCGATACGTTGCAAATTTATACTCTCGGGGCATAATAGATTAATATAATTAAGTTTTACTCGTTGTTCGGTTGCATGAGAAAAAGTACTCGTTTCAAAGTTATGAAGTTAGGGCGCAACTGAGTAGTCTAATGTTGGTTCGGTTTTGGTTCTTATGAACGTTGGCATCGATACGTTGCAAATTTACACTCTCGGGGCATAATAGAACAAAATAATTAGGTTTTACTCTTTGTTCGATTGAATGAGAAAAAGTACTGTTTACAAAGTTCTATTCTTTGGGCACAAGTGAGTAGTCTAATGTTGGTCCGGTTTTGGTTCTTGTGAACGTTGGCATCGATACACTGCAAATTTACACTCTCGGGGCATAATAGAACAAAATAATTAGGTTTTACTCTTTATTCGATTAAATGAGAAAAAGTACTGTTTCCAAAGATATACTGTTTGGGCACAACTGAGTAGTCTAATGTTGGTCCGGTTTTGGTTCTTGTGAACGTTGGCATCGATAAGTTGCAAATTTATACTCTCGGGGCATAATAGAACAAAATAATTAGGTTTTACTCTTTGTTCGATTGAATGAGAAAAAGTACTGTTTCCAAAGTTATACTGTTAGGGCGCAACTGAGTAGTCTAATGTTGGTTTGGTTTTGGTTCTTGTGAACGTTGGCATCGATACGTTGCAAATTTACACTCTCGGGGCATAATAGAACAAAATAATTAGGTTTTATTCTTTGTTCGATAGAATGAGAAAAATCTTGTTTCCAAAGTTATCTTGTTTGGGCGCAACTGAGTAGTCTAATGTTGGTCCGGTTTTGGTTTTTGTGAACGTTGGCATCGATACGTTGCAAATTTACACTATCGGGGCATAATAGAACAAAATAATTAGGTTTTACTCTTTGTTCGATTGAATGAGAAAAAGTACTGTTTCCAAAGTTATACTGTTAGGGCGCAACTGAGTAGTCTAATATTGGTTCGGTTTTGGTTCTTATGAACGTTGGTATCGATACGTTGCAAATTTATACTCTCGGGGCATAATAGATTAATATAATTAAGTTTTACTCGTTGTTCGGTTGCATGAGAAAAAGTACTCGTTTCAAAGTTATGAAGTTAGGGCGCAACTGAGTAGTCTAATGTTGGTTCGGTTTTGGTTCTTTTGAACGTTGGCATCGATACGTTGCAAATTTACACTCTCGGGGCATAATAGAACAAAATAATTAGGTTTTACTCTTTGTTCGATTGAATGAGAAAAAGTACTGTTTACAAAGTTCTACTCTCTAGGCACAACTGAGTAGTCTAATTTGGTCTGGTTTTGGTTCTTGTGAACGTTGGCATCGATATGCAAATTTACACTCTCGGGGCATAATAGAACAAAATAATTAGGTTTTACTACGTATTCGATTGAATGAGAAAAATCTTGTTTCCAAAGATATCTTGTTTGGGCACAAGCGAGTAGTCTAATGTTGGTCCGGTTTTGGTTCTTGTGAACGTTGGCATCGATACGTTGCAAATTTACACTCTCGGGGCATAATAGATTAGTATAATTAGGTTTTACTCGTTGTTCGGATGCATGAGAAAAAGTTCTCGTTTCAAAGTTATGAAGTTAGGGCGCAATTGAGTAGTCTAATGTTGGTTCGGTTTGGGTTCTTATGAACGTTGGCATCGATGCGTTGCAAATTTACACTCTCGGGGCATAATAGAACAAAATAATTAGGTTTTACTCTTTGTTCGATTGAATGAGAAAAAGTACTGTTTCCAAAGTTATACTGTTTGGGCACAACTGAGTAGTCTAATGTTGGTCCGGTTTTGGTTCTTGTGAACGTTGGCATCGATACGTTGCAAATTTACACTCTCGGGGCATAATAGATTAATATAATTAGGTTTTACTCGTTGTTCGGTTGCATGAGAAAAAGTACTCGTTTCAAAGTTATAAAGTTAGGCGCAAGCGAGTAGTCTAATGTTGGTTCGGTTTTGGTTCTTATGAACGTTGGCATCGATACGTTGCAAATTTACACTCTCGGGGCATAATAGAACAAAATAATTAGGTTTTACTCTTTGTTCGATTGAATGAGAAAAAGTACTGTTTCCAAAGTTATACTGTTAGGGCGCAACTGAGTAGTCTAATGTTGGTTTGGTTTTGGTTCTTGTGAACGTTGGCATCGATACGCTGCAAATTTACACTCTCGGGGCATAATAGAACAAAATAATTAGGTTTTATTCTTTGTTCGATTGAATGAGAAAAATCTTGTTTCAAAGTTATCTTGTTTGGGCGCATGAGTAGTCTAATGTTGGTCCGGTTTTGGTTTTTGTGAACGTTGGCATCGATACGTTGCAAATTTACACTATCGGGGCATAATAGAACAAAATAATTAGGTTTTACTCTTTGTTCGATTGAATGAGAAAAAGTACTGTTTCCAAAGTTATACTGTTAGGGCGCAACTGAGTAGTCTAATATTGGTTCGGTTTTGGTTTTTATGAACGTTGGTATCGATACGTTGCAAATTTATACTCTCGGGGCATAATAGATTAATATAATTAAGTTTTACTCGTTGTTCGGTTGCATGAGAAAAAGTACTCGTTTCAAAGTTATGAAGTTAGGGCGCAACTGAGTAGTCTAATGTTGGTTCGGTTTTGGTTCTTATGAACGTTGGCATCGATACGTTGCAAATTTACACTATCGGGGCATAATAGAACAAAATAATTAGGTTTTACTCTTTGTTCGATTGAATGAGAAAAAGTACTGTTTACAAAGTTCTACACTGCAGGCACAAGCGAGTAGTCTAATGTTGGTCCGGTTTTGGTTCTTGTGAACGTTGGCATCGATACACTGCAAATTAACACTCTCGGGGCATAATAGAACAAAATAATTAGGTTTTACTCTTTATTCGATTAAATGAGAAAAAGTACTGTTCCCAAAGATATACTGTTTGGGCACAACTGAGTAGTCTAATGTTGGTCCGGTTTTGGTTCTTGTGAACGTTGGCATCGATACGTTGCAAATTTATTCTCTCGGGGCATAATAGAACAAAATAATTAGGTTTTACTCTTTGTTCGATTGAATGAGAAAAAGTACTGTTTCCAAAGTTATCTTTGTTAGGCGCAAGAGTAGTCTAATGTTGGTCCGGTTTTGGTTCTTGTGAACGTTGGCATCGATCCATTGCAAATTTACACTCTCGGGGCATAATAGAACAAAATAATTAGGTTTTACTCTTTGTTCGATTGAATGAGAAAAAGTACTGTTTCCAAAGTTATACTATTTGGGCACAACTGAGTAGTCTAATGTTGGTCCGGTTTTGGTTCTTGTGAACGTTGGCATCGATACGTTGCAAATTTACACTATCGGGGCATAATAGAACAAAATAATTAGGTTTTACTCTTTGTTCGATTGAATGAGAAAAAGTACTGTTTCCAAAGTTATACTGTTAGGGCGCAACTGAGTAGTCTAATATTGGTTCGGTTTTGGTTCTTATGAACGTTGGTATCGATACGTTGCAAATTTATACTCTCGGGGCATAATAGATTAATATAATTAAGTTTTACTCGTTGTTCGGTTGCATGAGAAAAAGTACTCGTTTCAAAGTTATGAAGTTAGGGCGCAACTGAGTAGTCTAATGTTGGTTCGGTTTTGGTTCTTATGAACGTTGGCATCGATACGTTGCAAATTTACACTCTCGGGGCATAATAGAACAAAATAATTAGGTTTTACTCTTTGTTCGATTGAATGAGAAAAAGTACTGTTTACAAAGTTCTACTCTCTGGGCACAACTGAGTAGTCTAATGTTGGTCCGGTTTTGGTTCTTGTGAGCGTTGGCATCGATACACTGTAAATTTACACTCTCGGGGCATAATAGAACAAAATAATTAGGTTTTATTCTTTGTTCGATTGAATGAGAAAAAGTACTGTTTCCAAAGATATACTGTTTGGGCACAACTGAGTAGTCTAATGTTGGTCCGGTTTTGGTTTTTGTGAACGTTGGCATCGATACGTTGCAAATTTACACTATCGGGGCATAATAGAACAAAATAATTAGGTTTTACTCTTTGTTCGATTGAATGAGAAAAAGTACTGTTTCCAAAGTTATACTGTTAGGGCGCAACTGAGTAGTCTAATATTGGTTCGGTTTTGGTTTTTATGAACGTATCGATACCAACGTTCTTATGAACGTTCGTATCGATACGTTGCAAATTTATACTCTCGGGGCATAATAGATTAATATAATTAAGTTTTACTCGTTGTTCGGTTGCATGAGAAAACGTACTCGTTTCAAAGTTATGAAGTTAGGGCGCAACTGAGTAGTCTAATGTTGGTTCGGTTTTGGTTCTTATGAACGTTGGCATCGATACGTTGCAAATTTACACTCTCGGGGCATAATAGAACAAAATAATTAGGTTTTACTCTTTGTTCGATTGAATGAGAAAAAAAATCTTGTTTACAAAGTTCTACTCTCTGGGCACAACTGAGTAGTCTAATGTTGGTCCGGTTTTGGTTCTTGTGAACGTTGGCATCGATACACCGCAAATTTACACTCTCGGGGCATAATAGAACAAAATAATTAGGTTTTACTCTTTATTCGATTGAATGAGAAAAAGTACTGTTTCCAAAGATATTCTGTTTGGGCACAACTGAGTAGTCTAATGTTGGTCCGGTTTTGGTTCTTGTGAACGTTGGCATCGATACGTTGCAAATTTACACTCTCGGGGCATAATAGATTAGTATAATTAGGTTTTACTCGTTGTTCGGATGCATGAGAAAAAGTTCTCGTTTCAAAGTTATGAAGTTAGGGCGCAATTGAGTAGTCTAATGTTGGTTCGGTTTGGGTTCTTATGAACGTTGGCATCGATGCGTTGCAAATTTACACTCTCGGGGCATAATAGAACAAAATAATTAGGTTTTACTCTTTGTTCGATTGAATGAGAAAAATCTTGTTTCCAAAGTTATCTTGTTTGGGCACTGGAGTAGTCTAATGTTGGGATGGTTTTGGTTCTTGTGAACGTTGGCATCGATACGTTGCAAATTTACACTCTCGGGGCATAATAGATTAATATAATTAGGTTTTACTCGTTGTTCGGTTGCATGAGAAAAAGTACTCGTTTCAAAGTTATGAAGTTAGGGCGCAGAGTAGTCTAATGTTGGTTCGGTTTTGGTTCTTATGAACGTTGGCATCGATACGTTGCAAATTTATACTCTCGGGGCATAATAGAACAAAATAATTAGGTTTTACTCTTTGTTCGATTGAATGAGAAAAATCTTTGTTTCCAAAGTTATCTTTGTTAGGCGCAACTGAGTAGTCTAATGTTGGTTTGGTTTTGGTTCTTGTGAACGTTGGCATCGATACGTTGCAAATTTACACTCTCGGGGCATAATAGAACAAAATAATTAGGTTTTATTCTTTGTTCGATTGAATGAGAAAAAGTACTGTTTCCAAAGTTATACTGTTTGGGCGCAACTGAGTAGTCTAATGTTGGTCCGGTTTTGGTTTTTGTGAACGTTGGCATCGATACGTTGCAAATTTACACTATCGGGGCATAATAGAACAAAATAATTAGGTTTTACTCTTTGTTCGATTGAATGAGAAAAAGTACTGTTTCCAAAGTTATACTGTTAGGGCGCGACTGAGTAGTCTAATATTGGTTCGGTTTTGGTTTTTATGAACGTTGGTATCGATACGTTGCAAATTTATACTCTCGGGGCATAATAGATTAATATAATTAAGTTTTACTCGTTGTTCGGTTGCATGAGAAAAAGTACTCGATTCAAAGTTATGAAGTTAGGGCGCAAGAGTAGTCTAATGTTGGTTCGGTTTTGGTTCTTATGAACGTTGGCATCGATACGTTGCAAATTTACACTATCGGGGCATAATAGAACAAAATAATTAGGTTTTACTCTTTGTTCGATTGAATGAGAAAAAGTACTGTTTACAAAGTTCTACACTCTGGGCACAACTGAGTAGTCTAATGTTGGTCCGGTTTTGGTTCTTGTGAACGTTGGCATCGATACACTTCAAATTTACACTCTCGGGGCATAATAGAACAAAATAATTAGGTTTTACTCTTTATTCGATTGAATGAGAAAAATCATTCCCAAAGTTATACTGTTTGGGCACAACTGAGTAGTCTAATGTTGGTCCGGTTTTGGTTCTTGTGAACGTTGGCATCGATACGTTGCAAATTTATTCTCTCGGGGCATAATAGAACAAAATAATTAGGTTTTACTCTTTGTTCGATTGAATGAGAAAAATCTTGTTTCCAAAGTTATCTTTGTTAGGGCGCAAGCGAGTAGTCTAATGTTGGTTTGGTTTTGGTTCTTGTGAACGTTGGCATCGATCTTGCAAATTTACACTCTCGGGGCATAATAGAACAAAATAATTAGGTTTTATTCTTTGTTCGATTGAATGAGAAAAATCTTGTTTCCAAAGTTATACTATTTGGTCGCGAGTAGTCTAATGTTGGTCCGGTTTTGGTTTTTGTGAACGTTGGCATCGATACGTTGCAAATTTACACTATCGGGGCATAATAGAACAAAATAATTAGGTTTTACTCTTTGTTCGATTGAATGAGAAAAATCTTGTTTCCAAAGTTATCTTGTTAGTATGAGTAGTCTAATATTGGTTCGGTTTTGGTTCTTATGAACGTTGGTATCGATACGTTGCAAATTTATACTCTCGGGGCATAATAGATTAATATAATTAAGTTTTACTCGTTGTTCGGTTGCATGAGAAAAAGTACTCGTTTCAAAGTTATGAAGTTAGGGCGCAAGTGAGTAGTCTAATGTTGGTTCGGTTTTGGTTCTTATGAACGTTGGCATCGATACGTTGCAAATTTACACTCTCGGGGCATAATAGAACAAAATAATTAGGTTTTACTCTTTGTTCGATTGAATGAGAAAAAGAAATCTTGTTTACAAAGTTCTACACTCTTGCGGTAGTCTAATGTTGGTCGGTTTTGGTTCTTGTGAACGTTGGCATCGATACCGCAAATTTACACTCTCGGGGCATAATAGAACAAAATAATTAGGTTTTATTCTTTGTTCGATTGAATGAGAAAAAAATCTTTGTTTCCAAAGTTATCTTTGTTTGGGCGCAACTGAGTAGTCTAATGTTGGTTCGGTTTTGGTTTTTGTGAACGTTGGCATCGATACGTTGCAAATTTACACTATCGGGGCATAATAGAACAAAATAATTAGGTTTTACTCTTTGTTCGATTGAATGAGAAAAATCTTGTTTCCAAAGTTATCTTTGTTAGGCGCAGGCGAGTAGTCTAATATTGGTTCTGTTTTGGTTTTTATGAACGTATCGATACCATCGTTCTTATGAACGTTCGTATCGATACGTTGCAAATTTATACTCGCGGGGCATAATAGATTAATATAATTAGGTTTTACTCGTTGTTCGGTTGCATGAGAAAAAGTACTCGTTTCAAGGTTATGAAGTTAGGGCGCAACTGAGTAGTCTAATGTTGGTTCGGTTTTGGTTCTTATGAACGTTGGCATCGATACGTTGCAAATTTACACTCTCGGGGCATAATAGAACAAAATAATTAGGTTTTACTCTTTGTTCGATTGAATGAGAAAAAGTACTGTTTACAAAGTTCTACTCTCTGGGCACAACTGAGTAGTCTAATGTTGGTCCGGTTTTGGTTCTTGTGAACGTTGGCATCGATACACTGCAAATTTACACTCTCGGGGCATAATAGAACAAAATAATTAGGTTTTACTCTTTATTCGATTGAATGAGAAAAAGTACTGTTTCCAAAGATATACTGTTTGGGCACAACTGAGTAGTCTAATGTTGGTCCGGTTTTGGTTCTTGTGAACGTTGGCATCGATACGTTGCAAATTTACACTCTCGGGGCATAATAGATTAGTATAATTAGGTTTTACTCGTTGTTCGGATGCATGAGAAAAAGTTCTCGTTTCAAAGTTATGAAGTTAGGGCGCAATTGAGTAGTCTAATGTTGGTTCGGTTTGGGTTCTTATGAACGTTGGCATCGATGCGTTGCAAATTTACACTCTCGGGGCATAATAGAACAAAATAATTAGGTTTTACTCTTTGTTCGATTGAATGAGAAAAATCTTGTTTCCAAAGTTATACTGTTTGGGCACAACTGAGTAGTCTAATGTTGGTCCGGTTTTGGTTCTTGTGAACGTTGGCATCGATACGTTGCAAATTTACACTCTCGGGGCATAATAGATTAATATAATTAGGTTTTACTCGTTGTTCGGTTGCATGAGAAAAAGTACTCGTTTCAAAGTTATGAAATTAGGGCGCAATTGAGTAGTCTAATGTTGGTTCGGTTTTGGTTCTTATGAACGTTGGCATCGATACGTTGCAAATTTATACTCTCGGGGCATAATAGAACAAAATAATTAGGTTTTACTCTTTGTTCGATTGAATGAGAAAAAGTACTGTTTCCAAAGTTATACTGTTAGGGCGCAACTGAGTAGTCTAATGTTGGTTTGGTTTTGGTTCTTGTGAACGTTGGCATCGATACGTTGCAAATTTACACTCTCGGGGCATAATAGAACAAAATAATTAGGTTTTATTCTTTGTTCGATTGAATGAAAAAAAGTACTGTTTCCAAAGTTATACTGTTAGGGCGCAACTGAGTAGTCTAATGTTGGTCCGGTTTTGGTTTTTGTGAACGTTGGCATCGATACGTTGCAAATTTACACTATCGGGGCATAATAGAACAAAATAATTAGGTTTTACTCTTTGTTCGATTGAATGAGAAAAAGTACTGTTTCCAAAGTTATACTGTTAGGGCGCAACTGAGTAGTCTAATATTGGTTCGGTTTTGGTTTTTATGAACGTTGGTATCGATACGTTGCAAATTTATACTCTCGGGGCATAATAGATTAATATAATTAAGTTTTACTCGTTGTTCGGTTGCATGAGAAAAAGTACTCGTTTCAAAGTTATGAAGTTAGGGCTCAACTGAGTAGTCTAATGTTGGTTCGGTTTTGGTTCTTATGAACGTTGGCATCGATACGTTGCAAATTTACACTCTCGGGGCATAATAGAACAAAATAATTAGGTTTTACTCTTTGTTCGATTGAATGAGAAAAAGTACTGTTTCTAAAGTTCTATACTTTGGGCACAAATGAGTAGTCTAATGTTGGTCCGGTTTTGGTTCTTGTGAACGTTGGCATCGATACTTTGCAAATTTACACCGTCGGGGCATAATAGAACAAAATAATTAGGTTTTACTCTTTGTTCGATTGAATGAGAAAAATCTTGTTCCCAAAGATATCTTGTTTGGGCACAACTGAGTAGTCTAATGTTGGTCCGGTTTTGGTTCTTGTGAACGTTGGCATCGATACGTTGCAAATTTATTCTCTCGGGGCATAATAGAACAAAATAATTAGGTTTTACTCTTTGTTCGATTGAATGAGAAAAAGTACTGTTTCCAAAGTTATACTGTTTGGGCACAACTGAGTAGTCTAATGTTGGTTCGGTTTTGGTTCTTGTGAACGTTGGCATCGATGCGTTGCAAATTTACACTCTCGGGGCATAATAGAACAAAATAATTAGGTTTTACTCTTTGTTCGATTGAATGAGAAAAAGTACTGTTTCCAAAGTTATACTGTTTGGGCGCAACTGAGTAGTCTAATGTTGGTTCGGTTTTGGTTTTTGTGAACGTTGGCATCGATACGTTGCAAATTTACACTATCGGGGCATAATAGAACAAAATAATTAGGTTTTACTCTTTGTTCGATTGAATGAGAAAAAGTACTGTTTCCAAAGTTATACTGTTAGGGCGCAACTGAGTAGTCTAATATTGGTTCGGTTTTGGTTCTTATGAACGTTGGTATCGATACGTTGCAAATTTATACTCTCGGGGCATAATAGATTAATATAATTAAGTTTTACTCGTTGTTCGGTTGCATGAGAAAAAGTACTCGTTTCAAAGTTATGAAGTTAGGGCGCAACTGAGTAGTCTAATGTTGGTTCGGTTTTGGTTCTTATGAACGTTGGCATCGATACGTTGCAAATTTACACTCTCGGGGCATAATAGAACAAAATAATTAGGTTTTACTCTTTGTTCGATTAAATGAGATAAATCTTTACAAAGTTCTACACTCTTGGCGAGTAGTCTAATGTTGGTCCGGTTTTGGTTCTTGTGAACGTTGGCATCGATACCCAAATTTACACTCTCGGGGCATAATAGAACAAAATAATTAGGTTTTATTCTTTGTTCGATTGAATGAGAAAAATCTTGTTTCCAAAGTTATCTTGTTTGGGCGCAGAGTAGTCTAATGTTGGTCCGGTTTTGGTTTTTGTGAACGTTGGCATCGATACGTTGCAAATTTACACTATCGGGGCATAATAGAACAAAATAATTAGGTTTTACTCTTTGTTCGATTGAATGAGAAAAAGTACTGTTTCCAAAGTTATACTGTTAGGGCGCAACTGAGTAGTCTAATATTGGTTCGGTTTTGGTTTTTATGAACGTATCGATACCAACGTTCTTATGAACGTTGGTATCGATACGTTGCAAATTTATACTCTCGGGGCATAATAGATTAATATAATTAAGTTTTACTCGTTGTTCGGTTGCATGAGAAAACGTACTCGTTTCAAAGTTATGAAGTTAGGGCGCAGGCGAGTAGTCTAATTTTTGTTCGGTTTTGGTTCTTATGAACGTTGGCATCGATACGTTGCAAATTTACACTCTCGGGGCATAATAGAACAAAATAATTAGGTTTTACTCTTTGTTCGATTGAATGAGAAAAAGTACTGTTTACAAAGTTCTACACTCTGGGCACAACTGAGTAGTCTAATGTTGGTCCGGTTTTGGTTCTTGTGAACGTTGGCATCGATACACTGCAAATTTACACTCTCGGGGCATAATAGAACAAAATAATTAGGTTTTACTCTTTATTCGATTGAATGAGAAAAAGTACTGTTTCCAAAGATATACTGTTTGGGCACAACTGAGTAGTCTAATGTTGGTCCGGTTTTGGTTCTTGTGAACGTTGGCATCGATACGTTGCAAATTTACACTCTCGGGGCATAATAGATTAATATAATTAGGTTTTACTCGTTGGTCGGTTGCATGAGAAAAAGTACTCGTTTCAAAGTTATAAAGTTAGGGCGCAACTGAGTAGTCTAATGTTGGTTCGGTTTTGGTTCCTATGAACGTTGGCATCGATACGTTGCGAATTTATACTCTCGGGGCATAATAGAACAAAATAATTAGGTTTTACTCTTTGTTCGATTGAATGAGAAAAAGTACTGTTTCCAAAGTTATACTGTTAGGGCGCAACTGAGTAGTCTAATGCTGGTTCGGTTTTGGTTCTTATGAACGTTGGTATCGATACGTTGCAAATTTATACTCTCGGGGCATAATAGATTAATATAATTAAGTTTTATTCTTTGTTCGATTGAATGAGAAAAAGTACTGTTTCCAAAGTTATACTGTTTGGGCGCAACTGAGTAGTCTAATGTTGGTCCGGTTTTGGTTCTTGTGAACGTTGGCATCGATATGTTGCAAATTTACACTCTCGGGGCATAATAGATTAATATAATTAGGTTTTACGCGTTGTTCGGTTGCATGAGAAAAAGTACTCGTTTCAAAGTTATAAAGTTAGGGCGCAACTGAGTAGTCTAATAATGGTTCGGTTTTGGTTCTTATGAACGTTGGCATCGATACGTTGCAAATTTATACTCTCGGGGAATAATAGAACAAAATAATTAGGTTTTACTCTTTGTTCGATTGAATGAGAAAAAGTACTGTTTCCAAAGTTATACTGTTAGGGCGCAACTGAGTAGTCTAATGTTGGTTCGGTTTTGGTTCTTATGAACGTTGGTATCGATACGTTGCAAATTTATACTCTCGGGGCATAATAGATTAATATAATTAAGTTTTACTCGTTGTTCGGTTGCATGAGAAAAAGACCTCGTTTCAAAGTTATGAAGTTAGGCGCAAGCGAGTTGTCTAATGTTGGTTCGGTTTTGGTTCTTGTGAACGTTGGCATCGATACGTTGCAAATTTACACTCTCGGGGCATAATAGAACAAAATAATTAGGTTTTACTCTTTGTTCGATTGAATGAGAAAACCACTGTTTACAAAGTTCTACTCTCTGGGCACAAGCGAGTAGTCTAATGTTGGTCCGGTTTCGTTCTTGTGAACGTTGGCATCGATACTGCAAATTTACACTCTCGGGCATAATAGAACAAAATAATTAGGTTTTACTCTTATTCGATTGAATGAGAAAAAGTACTGTTTCCAAAGATATACTGTTTGGGCATAACTGAGTAGTCTAATGTTGGTCCGGTTTTGGTTCTTGTGAACGTTGGCATCGATACGTTGCAAATTTACACTCTCGGGGCATAATAGATTAATATAATTAGGTTTTACTCGTTGTTCGGATGCATGAGAAAAAGTTCTCGTTTCAAAGTTATGAAGTTAGGGCGCAATTGAGTAGTCTAATGTTGGTTCGGTTTGGGTTCTTATGAACGTTGGCATCGATGCGTTGCAAATTTACACTCTCGGGGCATAATAGAACAAAATAATTAGGTTTTACTCTTTGTTCGATTGAATGAGAAAAAGTACTGTTTCCAAAGTTATACTGTTTGGGCACAACTGAGTAGTCTAATGTTGGTCCGGTTTTGGTTCTTGTGAACGTTGGCATCGATACGTTGCAAATTTACACTCTCGGGGCATAATAGATTAATATAATTAGGTTTTACGCGTTGTTCGGTTGCATGAGAAAAAGTACTCGTTTCTAAGTTATAAAGTTAGGGCGCAACTGAGTAGTCTAATGTTGGTTCGGTTTTGGTTCTTATGAACGTTGGCATCGATACGTTGCAAATTTATACTCTCGGGGCATAATAGAACAAAATAATTAGGTTTTACTCTTTGTTCGATTGAATGAGAAAAAGTACTGTTTCCAAAGTTATACTGTTTGGGCACAACTGAGTAGTCTAATGTTGGTTCGGTTTTGGTTCTTATGAACGTTGGTATCGATACGTTGCAAATTTATACTCTCGGGGCATAATAGATTAATATAATTAAGTTTTACTCGTTGTTCGGTTGCATGAGAAAAAGTACTCGTTTCAAAGTTATGAAGTTAGGCGCAAGCGAGTTGTCTAATGTTGGTTCGGTTTTGGTTCTTATGAACGTTGGCATCGATACGTTGCAAATTTACACTCTCGGGGCATAATAGAACAAAATAATTAGGTTTTACTCTTTGTTCGATTGAATGAGAAAAATCACATTTACAAAGTTCTACTCTCTGGGCACAAGCGAGTAGTCTAATGTTGGTCCGGTTTTGGTTCTTGTGAACGTTGGCATCGATACTGCTGCAAATTTACACTCTCGGGGCATAATAGAACAAAATAATTAGGTTTTACTACGTATTCGATTGAATGAGAAAAATCTTGTTTCCAAAGATATCTTTGTTTGGGCATAAGCGAGTAGTCTAATGTTGGTCCGGTTTTGGTTCTTGTGAACGTTGGCATCGATACGTTGCAAATTTACACTCTCGGGGCATAATAGATTAATATAATTAGGTTTTACTCGTTGTTCGGTTGCATGAGAAAAAGTTCTCGTTTCAAAGTTATACAGTTAGGGCGCAACTGAGTAGTCTAATGTTGGTTCGGTTTTGGTTCTTATGAACGTTGGCATCGATGCGTTGCAAATTTACACTCTCGGGGCATAATAGAACAAAATAATTAGGTTTTACTCTTTGTTCGATTGAATGAGAAAAATCTTTGTTTCCAAAGTTATACTGTTTGGGCACAACTGAGTAGTCTAATGTTGGTCCGGTTTTGGTTCTTGTGAACGTTGGCATCGATACGTTGCAAATTTACACTCTCGGGGCATAATAGATTAATATAATTAGGTTTTACTCGTTGTTCGGTTGCATGAGAAAAAGTACTCGTTTCAAAGTTATAAAGTTAGGCAGAGTAGTCTAATGTTGGTTCGGTTTTGGTTCTTATGAACGTTGGCATCGATACGTTGCAAATTTATACTCTCGGGGCATAATAGAACAAAATAATTAGGTTTTACTCTTTGTTCGATTGAATGAGAAAAATCTTGTTTCCAAAGTTATCTTTGTTAGGGCGCAAAGTAGTCTAATGTTGGTTTGGTTTTGGTTCTTGTGAACGTTGGCATCAATACGCTACAAATTTACACTCTCGTGGCATAATAGAACAAAATAATAAGGTTTTATTCTTTGTTCGATTGAATGAGAAAAATCTTGTTTCCAAGGTTATCTTGTTTGGGCGCAAGAGTAGTCTAATGTTGGTCCGGTTTTGGTTTTTGTGAACGTTGGCATCGATACGTTGCAAATTTACACTCTCGGGGCATAATAGAACAAAATAATTAGGTTTTACTCTTTGTTCGATTGAATGAGAAAAATCTTGTTTCCAAAGTTATCTTTGTTAGGCGCAACTGAGTAGTCTAATATTGGTTCGGTTTTGGTTTTTATGAACGTTGGTATCGATACGTTGCAAATTTATACTCTCGGGGCATAATAGATTAATATAATTAAGTTTTACTCGTTGTTCGGTTGCATGAGAAAAAGTACTCGTTCCAAAGTTATGAAGTTAGGGCGCAACTGAGTAGTCTAATGTTGGTTCGGTTTTGGTTCTTATGAACGTTGGCATCGATACGTTGCAAATTTACACTCTCGGGGCATAATAGAACAAAATAATTAGGTTTTACTCTTTGTTCGATTGAATGAGAAAAATCTTGTTTACAAAGTTCTACACTGCAGAGCTGGCGAGTAGTCTAATGTTGGTCGGTTTTGGTTCTTGTGAACGTTGGCATCGATACTGCAAATTTACACTCTCGGGGCATAATAGAACAAAATAATTAGGTTTTACTCTTTATTCGATTAAATGAGAAAAATCTTGTTTCCAAAGATATCTTGTTTGGGCACAACTGAGTAGTCTAATGTTGGTCCGGTTTTGGTTCTTGTGAACGTTGGCATCGATACGTTGCAAATTTATACTCTCGGGGCATAATAGAACAAAATAGTTAGGTTTTACTCTTTGTTCGATTGAATGAGAAAAAGTACTGTTTCTAAAGTTATCTTGTTAGTGCGCAGTGAGTAGTCTAATGTTGGTTTGGTTTTGGTTCTTGTGAACGTTGGCATCGATACGTTGCAAATTTACACTCTCGGGGCATAATAGAACAAAATAATTAGGTTTTATTCTTTGTTCGATTGAATGAGAAAAATCTTGTTTCCAAAGTTATCTTGTTTGGGCGCAAGCGAGTAGTCTAATGTTGGTCCGGTTTTGGTTTTTGTGAACGTTGGCATCGATACGTTGCAAATTTACACTATCGGGGCATAATAGAACAAAATAATTAGGTTTTACTCTTTGTTCGATTGAATGAGAAAAAAAATCTTGTTTCCAAAGTTATCTTGTTAGGCGCAACTGAGTAGTCTAATATTGGTTCGGTTTTGGTTCTTATGAACGTTGGTATCGATACGTTGCAAATTTATACTCTCGGGGCATAATAGATTAATATAATTAAGTTTTACTCGTTGTTCGGTTGCATGAGAAAAAGTACTCGTTTCAAAGTTATGAAGTTAGGGCGCAACTGAGTAGTCTAATGTTGGTTCGGTTTTGGTTCTTATGAACGTTGGCATCGATACGTTGCAAATTTACACTCTCGGGGCATAATAGAACAAAATAATTAGGTTTTACTCTTTGTTCGATTGAATGAGAAAAAGTACTGTTTACAAAGTTCTACTCTCTGGGCACAACTGAGTAGTCTAATGTTGGTCCGGTTTTGGTTCTTGTGAACGTTGGCATCGATACACTGCAAATTTACATTCTCGGGGCATAATAGAACAAAATAATTAGGTTTTACTCTTTATTCGATTGAATGAGAAAAAGTACTGTTTCCAAAGATATACTGTTTGGGCACAACTGAGTAGTCTAATGTTGGTCCGGTTTTGGTTCTTGTGAACGTTGGCATCGATACGTTGCAAATTTACACTCTCGGGGCATAATAGATTAATATAATTAGGTTTTACTCGTTGTTCGGATGCATGAGAAAAAGTTCTCGTTTCAAAGTTATGAAGTTAGGGCGCAATTGAGTAGTCTAATGTTGGTTCGGTTTGGGTTCTTATGAACGTTGGCATCGATGCGTTGCAAATTTACACTCTCGGGGCATAATAGAACAAAATAATTAGGTTTTACTCTTTGTTCGATTGAATGAGAAAAAGTACTGTTTTCAAAGTTATACTGTTAGGGCGCAACTGAGTAGTCTAATGTTGTTTCGGTTTTGGTTCTTGTGAACGTTGGCATCGATACGTTGCAAATTTACACTCTCGGGGCATAATAGATTAATATAATTAGGTTTTACTCGTTGTTCGGTTGCATGAGAAAAAGTACTCGTTTCAAAGTTATAAAGTTAGGCGCAATGAGTAGTCTAATGTTGGTCCGGTTTTGGTTCTTGTGAACGTTGGCATCGATACGTTGCAAATTTATACTCTCGGGGCATAATAGAACAAAATAATTAGGTTTTACTCTTTGTTCGATTGAATGAGAAAAAGTACTGTTTCCAAAGTTATACTGTTAGGGCGCAAGAGTAGTCTAATGTTGGTTTGGTTTTGGTTCTTGTGAACGTTGGCATCGATACTGTTGCAAATTTACACTCTCGGGGCATAATAGAACAAAATAATTAGGTTTTATTCTTTGTTCGATTGAATGAGAAAAATCTTGTTTCCAAAGTTATCTTGTTTGGGCGCAATGAGTAGTCTAATGTTGGTTCGGTTTTGGTTTTTGTGAACGTTGGCATCGATACGTTGCAAATTTACACTATCGGGGCATAATAGAACAAAATAATTAGGTTTTACTCTTTGTTCGATTGAATGAGAAAAAGTACTGTTTCCAAAGTTATACTGTTAGGGCGCAACTGAGTAGTCTAATATTGGTTCGGTTTTGGTTTTTATGAACGTTGGTATCGATACGTTGCAAATTTATACTCTCGGGGCATAATAGATTAATATAATTAAGTTTTACTCGTTGTTCGGTTGCATGAGAAAAAGTACTCGTTTCAAAGTTATGAAGTTAGGGCGCAACTGAGTAGTCTAATGTTGGTTCGGTTTTGGTTCTTATGAACGTTGGCATCGATACGTTGCAAATTTACACTCTCGGGGCATAATAGAACAAAATAATTAGGTTTTACTCTTTATTCGATTGAATTAGAAAAATCTTGTTTACAAAGTTCTACACTCTGGCACAGGCACAGGTAGTCTAATGTTGGTCCGGTTTTGGTTCTTGTGAACGTTGGCATCGATACACTGCAAATTTACACTCTCGGGGCATAATAGAACAAAATAATTAGGTTTTACTCTTTATTCGATTAAATGAGAAAAGGTACTGTTTCCAAAGATATACTGTTTGGGCACAACTGAGTAGTCTAAAGTTGGTCCGGTTTTGGTTCTTGTGAACGTTGGCATCGATACGTTGCAAATTTATACTCTCGGGGCATAATAGAACAAAATAGTTAGGTTTTACTCTTTGTTCGATTGAATGAGAAAAAGTACTGTTTCCAAAGTTATACTGTTAGGGCACAACTGAGTAGTCTAATGTTGGTCCGGTTTTGGTTCTTGTGAACGTTGGCATCGATCTGTTGCAAATTTACACTCTCGGGGCATAATAGAACAAAATAATTAGGTTTTATTCTTTGTTCGATTGAATGAGAAAAAGTACTGTTTCCAAAGTTATACTGTTTGGGCACAACTGAGTAGTCTAATGTTGGTCCGGTTTTGGTTCTTGTGAACGTTGGCATCGATACGTTGCAAATTTACACTCTCGGGGCATAATAGATTAATATAATTAGGTTTTACTCGTTGTTCGGTTGCATGAGAAAAAGTACTCTTTCCAAAGTTATAATGTTAGGGCGCAACTGAGTAGTCTAATATTGGTTCGGTTTTGGTTCTTATGAACGTTGGTATCGATACGTTGCAAATTTATACTCTCGGGGCATAATAGATTAATATAATTAAGTTTTACTCGTTGTTCGGTTGCATGAGAAAAAGTACTCGTTTCAAAGTTATGAAGTTAGGGCGCAACTGAGTAGTCTAATGTTGGTTCGGTTTTGGTTCTTATGAACGTTGGCATCGATACGTTGCAAATTTACACTCTCGGGGCATAATAGAACAAAATAATTAGGTTTTACTCTTTGTTCGATTGAATGAGAAGAAATCACATTTACAAAGTTCTACTCCCTGGGCACAACTGAGTAGTCTAATGTTGGTCCGGTTTTGGTTCTTGTGAACGTTGGCATCGATACGTTGCAAATTTACACTCTCGGGGCATAATGGAACAAAATAATTAGGTTTTACTCTTTATTCGATTGAATGAGAAAAAGTACTGTTTCCAAAGTTATACTGTTTGGGCACAACTGAGTAGTCTAATGTTGGTCCGGTTTTGGTTCTTGTGAACGTTGGCATCGATACGTTGCAAATTTACACTCTCGGGGCATAATAGATTAATATAATTAGGTTTTACTCGTTGTTCGGATGCATGAGAAAAAGTTCTCGTTTCAAAGTTATGAAGTTAGGGCGCAATTGAGTAGTCTAATGTTGGTTCGGTTTGGGTTCTTATGAACGTTGGCATCGATGCGTTGCAAATTTACACTCTCGGGGCATAATAGAACAAAATAATTAGGTTTTACTCTTTGTTCGATTGAATGAGAAAAATCTTGTTTCCAAAGTTATCTTGTTTGGGCACAAGTTGAGTAGTCTAATGTTGGTCGGTTTTGGTTCTTGTGAACGTTGGCATCGATACGTTGCAAATTTACACTCTCGGGGCATAATAGATTAATATAATTAGGTTTTACTCGTTGTTCGGTTGCATGAGAAAAAGTACTCGTTTCAAAGTTATAAAGTTAGGCGCAATGAGTAGTCTAATGTTGGTTCGGTTTTGGTTCTTATGAACGTTGGCATCGATACGTTGCAAATTTATACTCTCGGGGCATAATAGAACAAAATAATTAGGTTTTACTCTTTGTTCGATTGAATGAGAAAAAGTACTGTTTCCAAAGTTATCTTTGTTAGGGCGCAACTGATTAGTCTAATGTTGGTTTGGTTTTGGTTCTTGTGCGCGTTGGCATCGATACTGTTGCAAATTTACACTCTCGGGGCATAATAGAACAAAATAATTAGGTTTTATTCTTTGTTCGATTGAATGAGAAAAAATCTTGTTTCCAAAGTTATCTTGTTTGGCGCAAGCGAGTATTCTAATGTTGGTTCGGTTTTGGTTCTTGTGAATGTTGGCATCGATACGTTGCAAATTTACACTATCGGGGCATAATAGAACAAAATAATTAGGTTTTACTCTTTGTTCGATTGAATGAGAAAAAGTACTGTTTCCAAAGTTATACTGTTAGGGCGCAACTGAGTAGTCTAATATTGGTTCGGTTTTGGTTTTTATGAACGTTGGTATCGATACGTTGCAAATTTATACTCTCGGGGCATAATAGATTAATATAATTAAGTTTTACTCGTTGTTCGGTTGCATGAGAAAAAGTACTCGTTTCAAAGTTATGAAGTTAGGCGCAAGAGTAGTCTAATGTTGGTTCGGTTTTGGTTCTTATGAACGTTGGCATCGATACGTTGCAAATTTACACTCTCGGGGCATAATAGAACAAAATAATTAGGTTTTACTCTTTGTTCGATTGAATGAGAAAAATCTTTTACAAAGTTCTACACTGCTGGCACAGAGTAGTCTAATGTTGGTCGGTTTTGGTTCTTGTGAACGTTGGCATCGATACCTGCAAATTTACACTCTCGGGGCATAATAGAACAAAATAATTAGGTTTTACTCTTTATTCGATTAAATGAGAAAAAGTACTGTTTCCAAAGTTATACTGTTTGGGCACAACTGAGTAGTCTAATGTTGGTCCGGTTTTGGTTCTTGTGAACGTTGGCATCGATACGTTGCAAATTTATATTCTCGGGGCATAATAGAACAATATAATTAGGTTTTACTCTTTGTTCGATTGAATGAGAAAAAGTACTGTTTCCAAAGTTATACTGTTATGGCGCAAGCCAGTAGTCGAATGTTGGTTTGGTTTTGGTTCTTGTGAACGTTGGCATCGATACTGTTGCAAATTTACACTCTCGGGGCATAATAGAACAAAATAATTAGGTTTTATTCTATGTTCGATAGAATGAGAAAAAGTACTGTTTCCAAAGTTATACTGTTTGGGCGCAAGCGAGTAGTCTAATGTTGGTCGGTTTTGGTTTTTGTGAACGTTGGCATCGATACGTTGCAAATTTACACTATCGGGGCATAATAGAACAAAATAATTAGGTTTTACTCTTTGTTCGATTGAATGAGAAAAAGTACTGTTTCCAAAGTTATACTGTTAGGGCGCAACTGAGTAGTCTAATATTGGTTCGGTTTTGGTTCTTATGAACGTTGGTATCGATACGTTGCAAATTTATACTCTCGGGGCATAATAGATTAATATAATTAAGTTTTACTCGTTGTTCGGTTGCATGAGAAAAAGTACTCGTTTCAAAGTTATGAAGTTAGGGCGCAACTGAGTAGTCTAATGTTGGTTCGGTTTTGGTTCTTATGAACGTTGGCATCGATACGTTGCAAATTTACACTCTCGGGGCATAATAGAACAAAATAATTAGGTTTTACTCTTTGTTCGATTGAATGAGAAAAATCATTTACAAAGTTCTACTCTGAGCACAAGTGAGTAGTCTAATGTTGGTCGGTTTTGGTTCTTGTGAACGTTGGCATCGATACTTTAAATTTACATTCTCGGGGCATAATAGAACAAAATAATTAGGTTTTACTACGTATTCGATTGAATGAGAAAAATCTTGTTTCCAAAGATATCTTGTTTGGGCGCAACTGAGTAGTCTAATGTTGGTCCGGTTTTGGTTCTTGTGAACGTTGGCATCGATACGTTGCAAATTTACACTCTCGGGGCATAATAGATTAATATAATTAGGTTTTACTCGTTGTTCGGATGCATGAGAAAAAGTTCTCGTTTCAAAGTTATGAAGTTAGGGCGCAATTGAGTAGTCTAATGTTGGTTCGGTTTGGGTTCTTATGAACGTTGGCATCGATGCGTTGCAAATTTACACTCTCGGGGCATAATAGAACAAAATAATTAGGTTTTACTCTTTGTTCGATTGAATGAGAAAAATCTTGTTTCCAAAGTTATCTTGTTTGGGCACAAGGAGTAGTCTAATGTTGGTCGGTTTTGGTTCTTGTGAACGTTGGCATCGATACGTTGCAAATTTACACTCTCGGGGCATAATAGATTAATATAATTAGGTTTTACTCGTTGTTCGGTTGCATGAGAAAAAGTACTCGTTTCAAAGTTATAAAGTTAGGGCGCAACTGAGTAGTCTAATGTTGGTTCGGTTTTGGTTCTTATGAACGTTGGCATCGATACGTTGCAAATTTACACTCTCGGGGCATAATAGAACAAAATAATTAGGTTTTACTCTTTGTTCGATTGAATGAGAAAAAGTACTGTTTCCAAAGTTATCTTTGTTAGGCGCATAGTCTAATGTTGGTTTGGTATTGGTTCTTGTGAACGTTGGCAGCAATCCGTTGAAAATTAACACTCCCGGGGCATAATAGAACAAAATAATTAGGTTTTATTCTTTGTTCGATTGAATGAGAAAAATCTTGTTTCCAAAGTTATCTTGTTTGGGCGCAACTGAGTAGTCTAATGTTGGTCCGGTTTTGGTTTTTGTGAACGTTGGCATCGATACGTTGCAAATTTACACTATCGGGGCATAATAGAACAAAATAATTAGGTTTTACTCTTTGTTCGATTGAATGAGAAAAAGTACTGTTTCCAAAGTTATACTGTTAGGGCGCAACTGAGTAGTCTAATATTGGTTCGGTTTTGGTTTTTATGAACGTTGGTATCGATACGTTGCAAATTTATACTCTCGGGGCATAATAGATTAATATAATTAAGTTTTACTCGTTGTTCGGTTGCATGAGAAAAAGTACTCGTTTCAAAGTTATGAAGTTAGGCGCAATTGAGTAGTCTAATGTTGGTTCGGTTTTGGTTCTTATGAACGTTGGCATCGATACGTTGCAAATTTACACTCTCGGGGCATAATAGAACAAAATAATTAGGTTTTACTCTTTGTTCGATTGAATGAGCAAAAGTACTGTTTACAAAGTTCTACACTCTGGGCACAACTGAGTAGTCTAATGTTGGTCCGGTTTTGGTTCTTGTGAACGTTGGCATCGATACACTGCAAATTTACACTCTCGGGGCATAATAGAACAAAATAATTAGGTTTTACTCTTTATTCGATTAAATGAGAAAAAGTACTGTTTCCAAAGATATACTGTTTGGGCACAACTGAGTAGTCTAATGTTGGTCCGGTTTTGGTTCTTGTGAACGTTGGCATCGATACGTTGCAAATTTATACTCTCGGGGCATAATAGAACAAAATAGTTAGGTTTTACTCTTTGTTCGATTGAATGAGAAAAAGTACTGTTTCCAAAGTTATACTGTTAGGGCGCAAGTGAGTAGTCGAATGTTGGTTTGGTTTTGGTTCTTGTGAACGTTGGCATCGATACGCTGCAAATTTACACTCTCGGGGCATAATAGAACAAAATAATTAGGTTTTATTCTTTGTTCGATTGAATGAGAAAAATCTTGTTTCCAAAGTTATCTTGTTTGGCGCAGAGTAGTCTAATGTTGGTCCGGTTTTGGTTTTTGTGAACGTTGGCATCGATACGTTGCAAATTTACACTATCGGGGCATAATAGAACAAAATAATTAGGTTTTACTCTTTGTTCGATTGAATGAGAAAAAGTACTGTTTCCAAAGTTATACTGTTAGGGCGCAACTGAGTAGTCTAATATTGGTTCGGTTTTGGTTCTTATGAACGTTGGTATCGATACGTTGCAAATTTATACTCTCGGGGCATAATAGATTAATATAATTAAGTTTTACTCGTTGTTCGGTTGCATGAGAAAAAGTACTCGTTTCAAAGTTATGAAGTTAGGGCGCAACTGAGTAGTCTAATGTTGGTTCGGTTTTGGTTCTTATGAACGTTGGCATCGATACGTTGCAAATTTACACTCTCGGGGCATAATAGAACAAAATAATTAGGTTTTACTCTTTGTTCGATTGAATGAGAAAAAGTACTGTTTACAAAGTTCTACTCCCTGGGCACAACTGAGTAGTCTAATGTTGGTCCGGTTTTGGTTCTTGTGAACGTTGGCATCGATACACTGCAAATTTACACTCTCGGGGCATAATAGAACAAAATAATTAGGTTTTACTCTTTGTTCGATTGAATGAGAAAAATCTTGTTTCCAAAGATATCTTGTTTGGGCACAACTGAGTAGTCTAATGTTGGTCCGGTTTTGGTTCTTGTGAACGTTGGCATCGATACGTTGCAAATTTACACTCTCGGGGCATAATAGATTAATATAATTAGGTTTTACTCGTTGTTCGGATGCATGAGAAAAAGTTCTCGTTTCAAAGTTATGAAGTTAGGGCGCAATTGAGTAGTCTAATGTTGGTTCGGTTTGGGTTCTTATGAACGTTGGCATCGATGCGTTGCAAATTTACACTCTCGGGGCATAATAGAACAAAATAATTAGGTTTTACTCTTTGTTCGATTGAATGAGAAAAAGTACTGTTTCCAAAGTTATACTGTTTGGGCACAACTGAGTAGTCTAATGTTGGTCTGGTTTTGGTTCTTGTGAACGTTGGCATCGATACGTTGCAAATTTACACTCTCGGGGCATAATAGATTAATATAATTAGGTTTTACTCGTTGTTCGGTTGCATGAGAAAAAGTACTCGTTTCAAAGTTATAAAGTTAGGCGCAAGCGAGTAGTCTAATGTTAGTTCGGTTTTGGTTCTTATGAACGTTGGCATTGATACGTTGCAAATTTATACTCTCGGGGCATAATAGAACAAAATAATTAGGTTATACTCTTTGTACGATTGAATGAGAAAAAGTACTGTTTCCAACGAAATACTGTTAGGGCGCAACTGAGTAGTCTAATGTTGGTTTGGTTTTGGTTCTTGTGAACGTTGGCATCGATACGTTGCAAATTTACACTCTCGGGGCATAATAGAACAAAATAATTAGGTTTTATTCTTTGTTCGATTGAATGAGAAAAATCTTGTTTCCAAAGTTATCTTGTTTGGGCGCAATGAGTAGTCTAATGTTGGTCGGTTTGGTTTTTGTGAACGTTGGCATCGATACGTTGCAAATTTACACTATCGGGGCATAATAGAACAAAATAATTAGGTTTTACTCTTTGTTCGATTGAATGAGAAAAAGTACTGTTTCCAAAGTTATACTGTTAGGGCGCAACTGAGTAGTCTAATATTGGTTCGGTTTTGGTTTTTATGAACGTTGGTATCGATACGTTGCAAATTTATACTCTCGGGGCATAATAGATTAATATAATTAAGTTTTACTCGTTGTTCGGTTGCATGAGAAAAAGTACTCGTTTCAAAGTTATGAAGTTAGGGCGCAACTGAGTAGTCTAATGTTGGTTCGGTTTTGGTTCTTATGAACGTTGGCATCGATACGTTGCAAATTTACACTCTCGGGGCATAATAGAACAAAATAATTAGGTTTTACTCTTTGTTCGATTGAATTAGAAAAATTACTGTTTACAAAGTTGTACTCTGCAGGCACAGAGTAGTCTAATGTTGGTCGGTTTTGGTTCTTGTGAACGTTGGCATCGATACCTGCAAATTTACACTCTCGGGGCATAATAGAACAAAATAATTAGGTTTTACTCTTTATTCGATTAAATGAGAAAAATCTTGTTTCCAAAGATATCTTGTTTGGGCACAACTGAGTAGTCTAATGTTGGTCCGGTTTTGGTTCTTGTGAACGTTGGCATCGATAGGTTGCAAATTTATACTCTCGGGGAGTAATAGAACAAAATAGTTAGGTTTTACTCTTTGTTCGATTGAATGAGAAAAAGAACTGTTTCCAAAGTTATACTGTTAGGGCGCAACTGAGTAGTCGAATGTTGGTTTGGTTTTGGTTCTTGTGAACGTTGGCATCGATACGTTGCAAATTTACACTCTCGGGGCATAATAGAACAAAATAATTAGGTTTTATTCTTTGTTCGATTGAATGAGAAAAAGTACTGTTTCCAAAGTTATACTGTTTGGGCGCAACTGAGTAGTCTAATGTTGGTCCGGTTTTGGTTTTTGTGAACGTTGGCATCGATACGTTGCAAATTTACACTTTCGGGGCATAATAGAACAAAATAATTAGGTTTTACTCTTTGTTCGATTGAATGAGAAAAAGTACTGTTTCCAAAGTTATACTGTTAGGGCGCAACTGAGTAGTCTAATATTGGTTCGGTTTTGGTTCTTATGAACGTTGGTATCGATACGTTGCAAATTTATACTCTCGGGGCATAATAGATTAATATAATTAAGTTTTACTCGTTGTTCGGTTGCATGAGAAAAAGTACTCGTTTCAAAGTTATGAAGTTAGGCGCAAGTAGTCTAATGTTGGTTCGGTTTTGGTTCTTATGAACGTTGGCATCGATACGTTGCAAATTTACACTCTCGGGGCATAATAGAACAAAATAATTAGGTTTTACTCTTTGTTCGATTGAATGAGAAAAAGTACTGTTTACAAAGTTCTACTCTGGGCACAACTGAGTAGTCTAATGTTGGTCCGGTTTTGGTTCTTGTGAACGTTGGCATCGATACACTGCAAATTTACACTCTCGGGGCATAATAGAACAAAATAATTAGGTTTTACTCTTTATTCGATTGAATGAGAAAAAGTACTGTTTCCAAAGATATACTGTTTGGGCACAACTGAGTAGTCTAATGTTGGTCGGTTTTGGTTCTTGTGAACGTTGGCATCGATACGTTGCAAATTTACACTCTCGGGGCATAATAGATTAATATAATTAGGTTTTACTCGTTGTTCGGATGCATGAGAAAAAGTTCTCGTTTCAAAGTTATGAAGTTAGGGCGCAATTGAGTAGTCTAATGTTGGTTCGGTTTGGGTTCTTATGAACGTTGGCATCGATGCGTTGCAAATTTACACTCTCGGGGCATAATAGAACAAAATAATTAGGTTTTACTCTTTGTTCGATTGAATGAGAAAAATCTTGTTTCCAAAGTTATCTTGTTTGGGCACAAGAGTAGTCTAATGTTGGTTCGGTTTTGGTTCTTGTGAACGTTGGCATCGATACGTTGCAAATTTACACTCTCGGGGCATAATAGATTAATATAATTAGGTTTTACTCGTTGTTCGGTTGCATGAGAAAAAGTACTCGTTTCAAAGTTATAAAGTTAGGGCGCAACTGAGTAGTCTAATGTTGGTTCGGTTTTGGTTCTTATGAACGTTGGCATCGATACGTTGCAAATTTATACTCTCGGGGCATAATAGAACAAAATAATTAGGTTTTACTCTTTGTTCGATTGAATGAGAAAAAGTACTGTTTCCAAAGTTATACTGTTAGGGCGCAACTGAGTAGTCTAATGTTGGTTTGGTTTTGGTTCTTGTGAACGTTGGCATCGATACGCTGCAAATTTACACTCTCGGGGCATAATAGAACAAAATAATTAGGTTTTATTCTTTGTTCGATTGAATGAGGAAAATCTTTGTTTCCAAAGTTATCTTGTTTGGGCGCAAGCGAGTAGTCTAATGTTGGTCCGGTTTTGGTTCTTGTGAACGTTGGCATCGATACGTTGCAAATTTACACTATCGGGGCATAATAGATCAATATAATTAGGTTTTACTCTTTGTTCGGATGTATGAGAAAAAGTATTGGTTCCAAAGTTATATTGTTAGGCGCAAGAGTAGTCTAATATTGGTTCGGTTTTGGTTTTTATGAACGTTGGTATCGATACGTTGCAAATTTATACTCTCGGGGCATAATAGATTAATATAATTAAGTTTTACTCGTTGTTCGGTTGCATGAGAAAAAGTACTCGTTTCAAAGTTATGAAGTTAGGCGCAAGAGTAGTCTAATGTTGGTTCGGTTTTGGTTCTTATGAACGTTGGCATCGATACGTTGCAAATTTACACTCTCGGGGCATAATAGATTAATATAATTAAGTTTTATTCTTTGTTCGATTGAATGAGAAAAAGTACTGTTTCCAAAGTTATACTGTTTGGGCGCAACTGAGTAGTCTAATGTTGGTCCGGTTTTGGTTCTTGTGAACGTTGGCATCGATATGTTGCAAATTTACACTCTCGGGGCATAATAGATTAATATAATTAGGTTTTACGCGTTGTTCGGTTGCATGAGAAAAAGTACTCGTTTCAAAGTTATAAAGTTAGGGCGCAACTGAGTAGTCTAATAATGGTTCGGTTTTGGTTCTTATGAACGTTGGCATCGATACGTTGCAAATTTATACTCTCGGGGCATAATAGAACAAAATAATTAGGTTTTACTCTTTGTTCGATTGAATGAGAAAAAGTACTGTTTCCAAAGTTATACTGTTAGGGCGCAACTGAGTAGTCTAATGTTGGTTCGGTTTTGGTTCTTATGAACGTTGGTATCGATACGTTGCAAATTTATACTCTTGGGGCATAATAGATTAATATAATTAAGTTTTACTCGTTGTTCGGTTGCATGAGAAAAAGACCTCGTTTCAAAGTTATGAAGTTAGGGCGCAACTGAGTTGTCTAATGTTGGTTCGGTTTTGGTTCTTATGAACGTTGGCATCGATACGTTGCAAATTTACACTCTCGGGGCATAATAGAACAAAATAATTAGGTTTTACTCTTTGTTCGATTGAATGAGAAAAATCTTGTTTACAAAGTTCTACTCTCTGGGCACAACTGAGTAGTCTAATGTTGGTCCGGTTTTGGTTCTTGTGAACGTTGGCATCGATACACTGCAAATTTACACTCTCGGGGCATAATAGAACAAAATAATTAGGTTTTACTCTGTATTCGATTGAATGAGAAAAAGTACTGTTTCCAAAGATATACTGTTTGGGCACAACTGAGTAGTCTAATGTTGGTCCGGTTTTGGTTCTTGTGAACGTTGGCATCGATACGTTGCAAATTTACACTCTCGGGGCATAATAGATTAATATAATTAGGTTTTACTCGTTGTTCGGATGCATGAGAAAAAGTTCTCGTTTCAAAGTTATGAAGTTAGGGCGCAATTGAGTAGTCTAATGTTGGTTCGGTTTGGGTTCTTATGAACGTTGGCATCGATGCGTTGCAAATTTACACTCTCGGGGCATAATAGAACAAAATAATTAGGTTTTACTCTTTGTTCGATTGAATGAGAAAAATCTTGTTTCCAAAGTTATCTTTGTTTGGGCACAAGCGAGTTGTCTAATGTTGGTCGGTTTTGGTTCTTGTGAACGTTGGCATCGATACGTTGCAAATTTACACTCTCGGGGCATAATAGAACAAAATAATTAGGTTTTACTACGTATTCGATTGAATGAGAAAAAATCTTTGTTTCCAAAGATATCTTGTTTGGGCACAACTGAGTAGTCTAATGTTGGTCCGGTTTTGGTTCTTGTGAACGTTGGCATCGATACGTTGCAAATTTACACTCTCGGGGCATAATAGATTAATATAATTAGGTTTTACTCGTTGTTCGGATGCATGAGAAAAAGTTCTCGTTTCAAAGTTATGAAGTTAGGGCGCAATTGAGTAGTCTAATGTTGGTTCGGTTTGGGTTCTTGTGAACGTTGGCATCGATACGTTGCAAATTTATACTCTCGGGGCATAATAGAACAAAATAGTTAGGTTTTACTCTTTGTTCGATTGAATGAGAAAAATCTTGTTTCCAAAGTTATCTTTGTTAGGCGCAAGCGAGTAGTCTAATGTTGGTTTGGTTTTGGTTCTTGTGAACGTTGGCATCGATACGTTGCAAATTTACACTCTCGGGGCATAATAGAACAAAATAATTAGGTTTTATTCTTTGTTCGATTGAATGAGAAAAAGTACTGTTTCCAAAGTTATACTGTTTGGGCGCAACTGAGTAGTCTAATGTTGGTTTGGTTTTGGTTCTTGTGAACGTTGGCATCGATACGTTGCAAATTTTCACTCTCGGGGCATAATAGATTAATATAATTAGGTTTTACTCGTTGTTCGGTTGCATGAGAAAAAGTACTCGTTTCAAAGTTATGAAGTTAGGCGCAAGTAGTCTAATGTTGGTTCGGTTTTGGTTCTTATGAACGTTGGCATCGATACGTTGCAAATTTACACTCTCGGGGCATAATAGAACAAAATAATTAGGTTTTACTCTTTGTTCGATTGAATGAGAAAAAGTACTGTTTACAAAGTTCTACTCTCTGGGCACAACTGAGTAGTCTAATGTTGGTCCGGTTTTGGTTCTTGTGAACGTTGGCATCGATACACTGCAAATTTACACTCTCGGGGCATAATAGAACAAAATAATTAGGTTTTACTCTTTGTTCGATTGAATGAGAAAAATCTTGTTTACAAAGTTCTACACTGCAGGCACAAGAGTAGTCTAATGTTGGTTCGGTTTTGGTTCTTATGAACGTTGGCATCGATACGTTGCAAATTTACACTCTCGGGGCATAATAGAACAAAATAATTAGGTTTTACTCTTTATTCGATTAAATGAGAAAAATCATTTCCAAAGATATACTGTTTGGGCACAACTGAGTAGTCTAATGTTGGTCCGGTTTTGGTTCTTGTGAACGTTGGCATCGATACGTTGCAAATTTATACTCTCGGGGCATAATAGAACAAAATAATTAGTTTTTACTCTTTGTTCGATTGAATGAGAAAAATCATTTCCAAAGTTATCTTGTTAGGCGCAAGAGTAGTCTAATATTGGTTCGGTTTTGGTTCTTATGAACGTTGGTATCGATAGGTTGCAAATTTATACTCTCGGGGCATAATAGATAAATATAATTAAGTTTTACTCGTTGTTCGGTTGAATGAGAAAAAGTACTAGTTTCAAAGTTATAAAGTTAGGGCGCAACTGAGTAGTCTAATGTTGGTTCGGTTTTGGTTCTTATGAACGTTGGCATCGATACGTTGCAAATTTACACTATCGGGGCATAATAGAACAAAATAATTAGGTTTTACTCTTTGTTCGATTGAATGAGAAAAAGTACTGTTTCCAAAGTTATACTGTTTGGGCACAACTGAGTAGTCTAATGTTGGTCGGTTTTGGTTTTTGTGAAGGTTGGCATCGATACGTTGCAAATTTACACTCTCGGGGCATAATAGAACAAAATAATTAGGTTTTACTCTTTGTTCGATTGAAAGAGAAAAATCTTGTTTCAAAGTTATCTTGTTAGGCGCAACTGAGTAGTCTAATATTGGTTCGGTTTTGGTTTTTATGAACGTTGGTATCGATAGGTTGCAAATTTATACTCTCGGGGCATAATAGATTAATATAATTAAGTTTTACTCGTTGTTCGGTTGCATGAGAAAAAGTACTCGTTTCAAAGTTATGAAGTTAG
>CM045935.1:13282365-13437215 GCA_025177825.1 Aechmea fasciata | reverse complement strand
TGTTGGTTTGGTTTGGTTCTTGTGAACGTTGGCATCGTCTGTTTGCAAATTTACACTCTCGGGGCATAATAGAACAAAATAATTAGGTTTATTCTTTGTTCGATTGAATGAGAAAAATCTTGTTTCCAAAGTTATACTGTTTGGGCGCAACTGAGTAGTCTAATGTTGGTCCGGTTTTGGTTTTTGTGAATGTTGGTATCGATACGTTGCAAATTTACACTATCGGGGCATAATAGAACAAAATAATTAGGTTTTACTCTTTGTTCGATTGAATGAGAAAAAGTACTGTTTCCAAAGTTATACTGTTAGGGCGCAACTAAGTAGTCTAATATTGGTTCGGTTTTGGTTCTTATGAACGTTGGTATCGATACGTTGCAAATTTATACTCTCGGGGCATAATAGATTAATATAATTAAGTTTTACACGTTGTTCGGTTGCATGAGAAAAAGTACTCGTTTCAAAGTTATGAAGTTAGGACGCAAGCGAGTAGTCTAATGTTGGTTCGGTTTTGGTTCTTGTGAACGTTGGCATCGATACATTGCAAATTTACACTCTCGGGGCATAATAGAACAAAATAATTAGGTTTTACTCTTTGTTCGATTGAATGAGAAAAATCTTGTTTACAAAGTTCTACACTGCAGGCTGGCCGAGTAGTCTAATGTTGGTATGGTTTTGGTTCTAGTGAACGTTGGCATCGATACGTTGCAAATTTACACTCTCGGGGCATAATAGAACAAAATAATTAGGTTTTACTCTTTGTTCGATTGAATGAGAAAAAGTACTGTTTCCAAAGATATACTGTTTGGGCACAACTGAGTAGTCTAATGTTGGTCCGGTTTTGGTTCTTGTGAACGTTGGCATCGATACGTTGCAAATTTACACTCTCGGGGCATAATAGATAAATATAATTAGGTTTTACTCGTTGTTCGGTTGCATGAGAAAAAGTACTCGTTTCAAAGTTATAAAGTTAGGGCGCAACTAAGTAGTCTAATGTTGGTTCGGTTTTGGTTCCTATGAACGTTGGCATCGATACGTTGCAAATTTATACTCTCGGGGCATAATAGAACAAAATAATTAGGTTTTACTCTTTGTTCGATTGAATGAGAAAAAGTACTGTTTCCAAAGTTATACTGTTAGGGCGCAACTGAGTAGTCTAATGCTGGTTCGGTTTTGGTTCTTATGAACGTTGGTATCGATACGTTGCAAATTTATACTCTCGGGGCATAATAGATTAATATAATTAAGTTTTATTCTTTGTTCGATTGAATGAGAAAAAGTACTGTTTCCAAAGTTATACTGTTTGGGCGCAACTGAGTAGTCTAATGTTGGTCCGGTTTTGGTTCTTGTGAACGTTGGCATCGATACGTTGCAAATTTTCACTCTCGGGGCATAATAGATTAATATAATTAGGTTTTACTCGTTGTTCCGTTGCATGAGAAAAAGTACTTGTTTCAAAGTTATAAAGTTAGGGCGCAACTGAGTAGTCTAATGTTGGTTCGGTTTTGGTTCTTATGAACGTTGGCATCGATACGTTGCAAATTTATACTCTCGGGGCATAATAGAACAAAATAATTAGGTTTTACTCTTTGTTCGATTGAATGAGAAAAATCTTGTTTCTTAAGTTATACTGTTATGGCGCAACTGAGTAGTCTAATGTTGGTCCGGTTTTGGTTTTTGTGAACGTTGGCATCGATACGTTGCAAATTTACACTATCGGGGAATAATAGAACAAAATAATTAGGTTTTACTCTTTGTTCGATTGAATGAGAAAAAGTACTGTTTCCAAAGTTATACTGTTAGGGCGCAACTGAGTAGTCTAATGTTGGTTCGGTTTTGGTTCTTATAAACGTTGGTATCGATACGTTGCAAATTTATACTCTCGGGGCATAATAGATTAATATAATTAAGTTTTACTCGTTGTTCGGTTGCATGAGAAAACGTACTCGTTTCAAAGTTATGAAGTTAGGGCGCAACTGAGTTGTCCAATGTTGGTTCGGTTTTGGTTCTTATGAACGTTGGCATCGATACGTTGCAAATTTACACTCTCGGGGCATAATAGAACAAAATAATTAGGTTTTACTCTTTGTTCGATTGAATGAGAAAACATCTTGTTTACAAAGTTCTACTCTCTGAGCACAAGCGAGTAGTCTAATGTTGGTCCGGTTTTGGTTCTTGTGAACGTTGGCATCGATACGTTGCAAATTTACACTCTCGGGGCATAATAGATTAATATAATTAGGTTTTACTCGTTGTTCGGTTGCATGAGAAAAAGTTCTCGTTTCAAAGTTATGAAGTTAGGCGCAATTGAGTAGTCTAATGTTGGTTCGGTTTGGGTTCTTATGAACGTTGGCATCGATACGTTGCAAATTTACACTCTCGGGGCATAATAGAACAAAATAATTAGGTTTTACTCTTTGTTCGATTGAATGAGAAAAATACTGTTTACAAAGTTGTACTCTCTGGGCACAACTGAGTAGTCTAATGTTGGTCCGGTTTTGGTTCTTGTGAACGTTGGCATCGATACGTTGCAAATTTACACTCTCGGGGCATAATAGAACAAAATAATTAGGTTTTACTCTTTGTTCGATTGAATGAGAAAAAGTACTGTTTCCAAAGTTATCTTGTTTGGGCACTGTTGAGTAGTCTAATGTTGGTCCGGTTTTGGTTCTTGTGAACGTTGGCATCGATACGTTGCAAATTACACTCTCGGGGCATAATAGATTAACATAATTAGGTTTTACTCGTTGTTCGGTTGCATGAGAAAAAGTACTCGTTTCAAAGTTATAAAGTTAGTGCGCAACTGAGTAGTCTAATGTTGGTTCGGTTTTGGTTCTTATGAACGTTGGCATCGATACGTTGCAAATTTATACTCTCGGGGCATAATAGAACAAAATAATTAGGTTTTACTCTTTGTTCGATTGAATGAGAAAAAGTACTGTTTCCAAAGTTATACTGTTAGGGCGCAACTGAGTAGTCTAATGTTGGTTTGGTTTTGGTTCTTATGAACGTTGGCATCGATACGTTGCAAATTTACACCCTCGGGGCATAATAGAACAAAATAATTAGGTTTTATTCTTTGTTCGATTGAATGAGAAAAAGTACTGTTTCCAATGTTATACTGTTTGGGCGCACCTGAGTAGTCTAATGTTGGTCCGGTTTTGGTTTTTGTGAACGTTGGCATCGATACGTTGCAAATTTACACTATCGGGGCATAATAGAACAAAATAATTAGGTTTTACTCTTTGTTCGATTGAATGAGAAAAAGTACTGTTTCCAAAGTTATACTGTTAGGGCGCAACTGAGAAGTCTAATGTTGGTTCGGTTTTGGTTCTTATGAACGTTGGTATCGATACGTTGCAAATTTATACTCTCGGGGCATAATAGATTAATATAATTAAGTTTTACTCGTTGTTCGGTTGCTTGAGAAAAAGTACTCGTTTCAAAGTTATGAAGTTAGGGCGCAACTGAGTAGTCTAATGTTGGTTCGGTTTTGGTTCTTATGAACGTTGGCATCGATACGTTGCAAATTTACACTCTCGGGGCATAATAGAACAAAATAATTAGGTTTTACTCTTTGTTCGATTGAATGAGAAAAATCTCATTTACAAAGTTCTACTCTCTGGGCACAACTGAGTAGTCTAATGTTGGTCCGGTTTTGGTTCTTGTGAACGTTGGCATCGATACGCTGCAAATTTACACTCTCGGGGCATAATAGAACAAAATAATTAGGTTTTACTCTTTATTCGATTGAATTAGAAAAATCTTGTTTCCAAAGTTATCTTGTTTGGGCACAGCGAGTAGGCTAATGGTGGTCGTGTTTTGGTTCTTGTGAACGTTGGCATCGATACGTTGCAAATTTACACTCTCGGGGCATAATAGATTAATATAATTAGGTTTTACTCGTTGTTCGGTTGCATGAGAAAAAGTTCTCGTTTCAAAGTTATGAAGTTAGGGCGCAATTGAGTAGTCTAATGTTGGTTCGGTTTGGGTTCTTATGAACGTTGGCATGGATACGTTGCAAATTTACACTCTCGGGGCATAATAGAACAAAATAATTAGGTTTTACTCTTTGTTCGATTGAATGAGAAAAAGTACTGTTTACAAAGTTGTACTGTTTGGGCGCAACTGAGTAGTCAAATGTTGGTCCGGTTTTGGTTCTTGTGAACGTTGGCATCGATACACTGTAAATTTACACTCTCGGGACTTAATAGAACAAAATAATTAGGTTTTACTCTTTATTCGATTGAATGAGAAAAAGTACTGTTTCCAAAGTTATACTGTTTGGGCACAACTGAGTAGTCTAATGTTGGTCCGGTTTTGGTTCTTGTGAACGTTGGCATCGATACGTTGCAAATTACACTCTCGGGGCATAATAGATTAATATAATTAGGTTTTACTCGTTGTTCGGTTGCATGAGAAAAAGTACTCGTTTCAAAGTTATAAAGTTAGGCGCAGAGTAGTCTAATGTTGGTTCGGTTTTGGTTCTTATGAACGTTGGCATCGATACGTTGCAAATTTATACTCTCGGGGCATAATAGAACAAAATAATTAGGTTTTACTATTTGTTCGATTGAATGAGAAAAATCTTGTTTCCAAAGTTATCTTGTTAGGGGCGCAAGAGTAGTCTAATGTTGGTTTGGTTTTGGTTCTTGTGAACGTTGGCATCGATACGTTGCAAATTTACACTCTCGGGGCATAATAGAACAAAATAATTAGGTTTTATTCTTTGTTCGATTGAATGAGAAAAAATCTTGTTTCCAAAGTTATCTTGTTTGGGCGCAAGTGAGTAGTCTAATGTTGGTCGGTTTTGGTTTTGTGAACGTTGGCATCGATACGTTGCAAATTTACACTATCGGGGCATAATAGAACAAAATAATTAGGTTTTACTCTTTGTTCGATTGAATGAGAAAAATCTTGTTTCCAAAGTTATCTTGTTAGGCGCGAGTAGTCTAATGTTGGTTCGGTTTTGGTTCTTATGAACGTTGGTATCGATACGTTGCAAATTTATACTCTCGGGGCATAATAGATTAATATAATTAAGTTTTACTCGTTGTTCGGTTGCATGAGAAAACGTACTCGTTTCAAAGTTATGAAGTTAGGCGCAAGGTTGTTCAATGTTGGTTCGGTTTTGGTTCTTATGAACGTTGGCATCGATACGTTGCAAATTTACACTCTCGGGGCATAATAGAACAAAATAATTAGGTTTTACTCTTTGTTCGATTGAATGAGAAAAAATATTGTTTACAAAGTTCTACTCTCTGAGCTGGCGAGTAGTCTAATGTTGGTCGGCTTTGGTTCTTGTGAACGTTGGCATCGATACGTTGCAAATTTACACTCTCGGGGCATAATAGATTAATATAATTAGGTTTTACTCGTTGTTCGGTTGCATGAGAAAAAGTTCTCGTTTCAAAGTTATGAAGTTAGGGCGCAATTGAGTAGTCTAATGTTGGTTCGGTTTGGGTTCTTATGAACGTTGGCATCGATACGTTGCAAATTTACACTCTCGGGGCATAATAGAACAAAATAATTAGGTTTTACTCTTTGTTCGATTGAATGAGAAAAGAAATCTTGTTTACAAAGTTGTACTCTGGGCACAAGCGAGTAGTCTAATGTTGGTCGGTTTTGGTTCTTGTGAACGTTGGCATCGATACCTTTGTAAATTTACACTATCGGGGTATAATAGAACAAAATAATTAGGTTTTACTCTTTGTTCGATTGAATGAGAAAAAGTACTGTTTCCAAAGTTATCTTGTTTGGGCACAAGCGAGTAGTCTAATGTTGGTCCGGTTTTGGTTCTTGTGAACGTTGGCATCGATACGTTGCAAATTACACTCTCGGGGCATAATAGATTAATATAATTAGGTTTTACTCGTTGTTCGGTTGCATGAGAAAAAGTACTCGTTTCAAAGTTATAAAGTTAGGCGCAAGCGAGTAGTCTAATGTTGGTTCGGTTTTGGTTCTTATGAACGTTGGCATCGATACGTTGCAAATTTATACTCTCGGGGCATAATAGAACAAAATAATTAGGTTTTACTCTTTGTTCGATTGAATGAGAAAAAGTAATGTTTACAAAGTTATCTTGTTAGGCGCAATGAGTAGTCTAATGTTGGTTTGGTTTTGGTTCTTGTGAACGTTGGCATCGATACGTTGCAAATTTACACTCTCGGGGCATAATAGAACAAAATAATTAGGTTTTATTCTTTGTTCGATTGAATGAGAAAAATCTTTGTTTCAAAGTTATCTTTGTTTGGGCGCAAGTGAGTAGTCTAATGTTGGTCGGTTTTGGTTTTGTGAACGTTGGCATCGATACGTTGCAAATTTACACTATCGGGGCATAATAGAACAAAATAATTAGGTTTTACTCTTTGTTCGATTGAATGAGAAAAATCTTGTTTCCAAAGTTATCTTGTTAGGGCGCAAGTCTGTAGTCTAATGTTGGTTCGGTTTTGGTTCTTATGAACGTTGGTATCGATACGTTGCAAATTTATACTCTCGGGGCATAATAGATTAATATAATTAAGTTTTACTCGTTGTTCGGTTGCTTGAGAAAAAGTACTCGTTTCAAAGTTATGAAGTTAGGGCGCAACTGAGTAGTCTAATGTTGGTTCGGTTTTGGTTCTTATGAACGTTGGCATCGATACGTTGCAAATTTACACTCTCGGGGCATAATAGAACAAAATAATTAGGTTTTACTCTTTGTTCGATTGAATGAGAAAAAGTACTGTTTACAAAGTTCTACACTTTGGGCACAACTGAGTAGTCTAATGTTGGTGCGGTTTTGGTTCTTGTGAACGTTGGCATCGATACGTTGCAAATTTACACTCTCGGGGCATAATAGAACAAAATAATTAGGTTTTACTCTTTGTTCGATTGAATGAGAAAAATCTTGTTTCCAAAGATATCTTGTTTGGGCACAAGCCCGAGTAGTCTAATGTTGGTCCGGTTTTGGTTCTTGTGAACGTTGGCATCGATACGTTGCAAATTTACACTCTCGGGGCATAATAGATTAATATAATTAGGTTTTACTCGTTGTTCGGTTGCATGAGAAAAAGTTCTCGTTTCAAAGTTATGAAATTAGGGCGCAATTGAGTAGTCTAATGTTGGTTCGGTTTGGGTTCTTATGAACGTTGGCATCGATACGTTGCAAATTTACACTCTCGGGGCATAATAGAACAAAATAATTAGGTTTTACTCTTTGTTCGATTGAATGAGAAAAAGTACTGTTTACAAAGTTGTACTCTCTGAGCACAACTGAGTAGTCTAATGTTGGTCCGGTTTTGGTTCTTGTGAACGTTGGCATCGATACACTGTAAATTTACACTCTCGAGGCATAATAGAACAAAATAATTAGGTTTTACTCTTTATTCGATTGAATGAGAAAAAGTACTGTTTCCAAAGTTATCTTTGTTTGGGCACGAGTAGTCTAATGTTGGTCCGGTTTTGGTTCTTGTGAACGTTGGCATCGATACGTTGCAAATTTACACTCTCGGGGCATAATAGATTAATATAATTAGGTTTTACTCGTTGTTCGGTTGCATGAGAAAAAGTTCTCGTTTCAAAGTTATGAAGTTAGGCGCAATTGAGTAGTCTAATGTTGGTTCGGTTTGGGTTCTTATGAACGTTGGCATGGATACGTTGCAAATTTACACTCTCGGGGCATAATAGAACAAAATAATTAGGTTTTACTCTTTGTTCGATTGAATGAGAAAAATCTTGTTTACAAAGTTGTACTCTCACAGGCCTGTTGAGTAGTCTAATGTTGGTCCGGTTTTGGTTCTTGTGAACGTTGGCATCGATACTCTGTAAATTTACACTCTCGGGGCATAATAGAACAAAATAATTAGGTTTTACTCTTTATTCGATTGAATGAGAAAAATCTTTGTTTCAAAGTTATCTTGTTTGGGCACAAAGTAGTCTAATGTTGGTCCGGTTTTGGTTCTTGTGAACGTTGGCATCGATACGTTGCAAATTACACTCTCGGGGCATAATAGATTAATATAATTAGGTTTTACTCGTTGTTCGGTTGCATGAGAAAAAGTACTCGTTTCAAAGTTATAAAGTTAGGCGCAAGCGAGTAGTCTAATGTTGGTTCGGTTTTGGTTCTTATGAACGTTGGCATCGATACGTTGCAAATTTATACTCTCGGGGCATAATAGAACAAAATAATTAGGTTTTACTCTTTGTTCGATTGAATGAGAACAAGTCCTGTTTCCAAAGTTATCTTGTTAGGCGCAACTGAGTAGGCTAATGTTGGTTTGGTTTTGGTTCTTGTGAACGTTGGCATCGATACGTTGCAAATTTACACTCTCGGGGCATAATAGAACAAAATAATTAGGTTTTATTCTTTGTTCGATTGAATGAGAAAAATCTTGTTTCCAAAGTTATACTGTTTGGGCGCAACTGAGTAGTCTAATGTTGGTCCGGTTTTGGTTTTTGTGAACGTTGGTATCGATACGTTGCAAATTTACACTATCGGGGCATAATAGAATAAAATAATTAGGTTTTACTCTTTGTTCGATTGAATGAGAAAAAGTACTGTTTCCAAAGTTATACTGTTAGGGCGCAACTGAGTAGTCTAATATTGGTTCGGTTTTGGTTCTTATGAACGTTGGTATCGATACGTTGCAAATTTATACTCTCGGGGCATAATAGATTAATATAATTAAGTTTTACACGTTGTTCGGTTGCATGAGAAAAAGTACTCGTTTCAAAGTTATGAAGTTAGGGAGAGTAGTCTAATGTTGGTCCGGTTCTGGTTCTTGTGAACGTTGGCATCGATACGTTGCAAATTTACACTCTCGGGGCATAATAGAACAAAATAATTAGGTTTTACTCTTTGTTCGATTGAATGAGAAAAAGTACTGTTTACAAAGTTCTACACTCTGGGCACAACTGAGTAGTCTAATGTTGGTTCGGTTTTGGTTCTTATGAACGTTGGCATCGATACGTTGCAAATTTACACTCTCGGGGCATAATAGAACAAAATAATTAGGTTTTACTCTTTATTCGATTAAATGAGATAAAGTACTGTTTCCAAAGATATACTGTTTGGGCGCAACTGAGTAGTCTAATGTTGGTCCGGTTTTGGTTCTTGTGAACGTTGGCATCGATACGTTGCAAATTTACACTCTCGGGGCATAATAGATTAATATAATTAGGTTTTACTCGTTGTTCGGTTGCATGAGAAAAAGTACTCGTTTCAAAGTAATAAAGTTAGGGCGCAACTGAGTAGTCTAATGTTGGTTCGGTTTTGGTTCCTATGAACGTTGGCATCGATACGTTGCAAATTTATACTCTCGGGGCATAATAGAACAAAATAATTAGGTTTTACTCTTTGTTCGATTGAATGAGAAAAAGTACTGTTTCCAAAGTTATACTGTTAGGGCGCAACTGAGTAGTCTAATGTTGGTTCGGTTTTGGTTCTTATGAACGTTGGTATCGATACGTTGCAAATTTATACTCTCGGGGCATAATAGATTAATATAATTAAGTTTTACTCGTTGTTCGGTTGCATGAGAAAAAGTTCTCGTTTCAAAGTTATGAAATTAGGGCGCAATTGAGTAGTCTAATGTTGGTTCGGTTTGGGTTCTTATGAACGTTGGCATCGATACGTTGCAAATTTACACTCTCGGGGCATAATAGAACAAAATAATTAGGTTTTACTCTTTGTTCGATTGAATGAGAAAAAAATCTTGTTTACAAAGTTGTACTCTCTCACAAGCGAGTAGTCTAATGTTGGTCGGTTTTGGTTCTTGTGAACGTTGGCATCGATAGTAAATTTACACTCTCGGGGCATAATAGAACAAAATAATTAGGTTTTACTCTTTATTCGATTGAATGAGAAAAATCTTGTTTCCAAAGTTATCTTGTTTGGGCGAGTAGTCTAATGTTGGTCGGTTTTGGTTCTTGTGAACGTTGGCATCGATACGTTGCAAATTTACACTCTCGGGGCATAATAGATTAATATAATTAGGTTTTACTCGTTGTTCGGTTGCATGAGAAAAAGTTCTCGTTTCAAAGTTATGAAGTTAGGGCGCAATTGAGTAGTCTAATGTTGGTTCGGTTTGGGTTCTTATGAACGTTGGCATGGATACGTTGCAAATTTACACTCTCGGGGCATAATAGAACAAAATAATTAGGTTTTACTCTTTGTTCGATTGAATGAGAAAAAGTACTGTTTCCAAAGTTGTACTCTCTGGGCACAACTGAGTAGTCTAAGGTTGGTCCGGTTTTGGTTCTTGTGAACGTTGGCATCGATACACTGCAAATTTACACTCTCGGGGCATAATAGAACAAAATAATTAGGTTTTACTCTTTATTCGATTGAATGAGAAAAAGTACTGTTTCCAAAGTTATACTGTTTGGGCACAACTGAGTAGTCTAATGTTGGTCCGGTTTTGGTTCTTGTGAACGTTGGCATCGATACGTTGCAAATTACACTCTCGGGGCATAATAGATTAATATAATTAGGTTTTACTCGTTGTTCGGTTGCATGAGAAAAAGTACTCGTTTCAAAGTTATAAAGTTAGGCGCAACTGAGTAGTCTAATGTTGGTTCGGTTTTGGTTCTTATGAACGTTGGCATCGATACGTTGCAAATTTATACTCTCGGGGCATAATAGAACAAAATAATTAGGTTTTACTCTTTGTTCGGTTGCATGAGAAAAAGTACTCGTTTCAAAGTTATAATGTTAGGGCGCAACTGAGTAGTCTAATGTTGGTTTGGTTTTGGTTCTTGTGAACGTTGGCATCGATACGTTGCAAATTTACACTCTCGGGGCATAATAGAACAAAATAATTAGGTTTTATTCTTTGTTCGATTGAATGAGAAAAATCTTGTTTCCAAAGTTATCTTGTTTGGGCGCAATGAGTAGTCTAATGTTGGTCGGTTTTGTTTTTTTGAACGTTGGTATCGATACGTTGCAAATTTACACTATCGGGGCATAATAGAACAAAATAATTAGGTTTTACTCTTTGTTCGATTGAATGAGAAAAATCTTGTTTCCAAAGTTATCTTTGTTAGGGCCAATTGAGTAGTCTAATATTGGTTCGGTTTTGGTTCTTATGAACGTTGGTATCGATACGTTGCAAATTTATACTCTCGGGGCATAATAGATTAATATAATTAAGTTTTACACGTTGTTCGGTTGCATGAGAAAAAGTACTCGTTTCAAAGTTATAAAGTTAGGGCGCAACTGAGTAGTCTAATGTTGGTTCGGTTTTGGTTCTTATGAACGTTGGCATCGATACGTTGCAAATTTACACTCTCGGGGCATAATAGAACAAAATAATTAGGTTTTACTCTTTGTTCGATTGAATGAGAAAAAGTACTGTTTACAAAGTTCTACACTCTGGGCACAACTGAGTAGTCTAATGTTGGTCCGGTTTTGGTTCTTGTGAACGTTGGCATCGATACACTGCAAATTTACACTCTCGGGGCATAATAGAACAAAATAATTAGGTTTTACTCTTTATTCGATTGAATGAGAAAAATCTTGTTTCCAAAGATATCTTGTTTGGGCACAACTGAGTAGTCTAATGTTGGTCCGGTTTTGGTTCTTGTGAACGTTGGCATCGATACGTTGCAAATTTACACTCTCGAGGCATAATAGATTAATATAATTAGGTTTTACTCGTTGTTCGGTTGCATGAGAAAAAGTATTCGTTTCAAAGTTATAAAGTTAGGGCGCAACTGAGTAGTCTAATGTTGGTTCGGTTTTGGTTCCTATGAACGTTGGCATCGATACGTTGCAAATTTATACTCTCGGGGCATAGTAGAACAAAATAATTAGGTTTTACTCTTTGTTCGATTGAATGAGAAAAATCTTGTTTGAAAGTTATCTTGTTAGGCGCAGGTAGTCTAATGCTGGTTCGGTTTTGGTTCTTATGAACGTTGGTATCGATACGTTGCAAATTTATACTCTCGGGGCATAATAGATTAATATAATTAAGTTTTATTCTTTGTTCGATTGAATGAGAAAAAGTACTGTTTCCAAAGTTATACTGTTTGGGCGCAACTGAGTAGTCTAATGTTGGTCCGGTTTTGGTTCTTGTGAACGTTGGCATCGATACGTTGCAAATTTACACTCTCGGGGCATAATAGATTAATATAATTAGGTTTTACTCGTTGTTAGTTGCATGAGAAAAAGTATTCGTTTCAAAGTTATAAAGTTAGGGCGCAATTGAGTAGTCTAATGTTGGTTCGGTTTTGGTTCTTATGAACGTTGGCATCGATACGTTGCAAATTTATACTCTCGGGGCATAATAGAACAAAATAATTAGGTTTTACTCTTTGTTCGATTGAATGAGAAAAAATCTTGTTTCCAAAGTTATCTTTGTTAGGCGCAAGTAGTCTAATGTTGGTTTGGTTTTGGTTCTTGTGAACGTTGGCATCGATACTGTTGCAAATTTACACTCTCGGGCGAGAATAGAACAAAATAATTAGGTTTTACTCTTTGTTCGATTGAATGAGAAAAAGTACTGTTTCCAAAGTTATACTGTTAGGGCGCAAGTGAGTAGTCTAATGTTGGTCCGGTTTTGGTTTTTGTGAACGTTGGCATCGATACGTTGCAAATTTACACTATCGGGGCATAATAGAACAAAATAATTAGGTTTTACTCTTTGTTCGATTGAATGAGAAAAATCTTGTTTCCAAAGTTATCTTGTTAGGCGCAAGGAGTAGTCTAATGTTGGTTCGGTTTTGGTTCTTATGAACGTTGGTATCGATACGTTGCAAATTTATACTCTCGGGGCATAATAGATTAATATAATTAAGTTTTACTCGTTGTTCGGTTGCATGAGAAAACGTACTCGTTTCAAAGTTATGAAGTTAGGGCGCAACTGAGTTGTCCAATGTTGGTTCGGTTTTGGTTCTTATGAACGTTGGCATCGATACGTTGCAAATTTACACTCTCGGGGCATAATAGAACAAAATAATTAGGTTTTACTCTTTGTTCGATTGAATGAGAAAAAGTACTGTTTACAAAGTTCTACTCTCTTGGCACAACTGAGTAGTCTAATGTTGGTCCGGTTTTGGTTCTTGTGAACGTTGGCATCGATACGTTGCAAATTTATACTCTCGGGGCATAATAGATTAATATAATTAGGTTTTACTCGTTGTTCGGTTGCATGAGAAAAAGTACTCGTTTCAAAGTTATAAAGTTAGGGCGCAACTGAGTTGTCTAAAGTTGGTTCGGTTTGGGTTCTTATGAACGTTGGCACCGATACGTTGCAAATTTACACTCTCGGGGCATAATAGAACAAAATAATTAGGTTTTACTCTTTGTTCGATTGAATGAGAAAAAGTACTGTTTACAAAGTTGTACTCTCTGAGCACAACTGAGTAGTCTAATGTTGGTCGGTTTTGGTTCTTGTGAACGTTGGCATCGAAACACAATAAATTTACACTCTCGGGGCATAATAGAACAAAATAATTAGGTTTTACTCTTTATTCGATTGAATGAGAAAAAGTACTGTTTCCAAAGTTATACTGTTTGGGCACAACTGAGTAGTCTAATGTTCGTCCGGTTTTGGTTCTTGTGAACGTTGGCATCGATACGTTGCAAATTACACTCTCGGGGCATAATAGATTAATATAATTAGGTTTTACTCGTTGTTCGGTTGAATGAGAAAAAGTACTCGTTTCAAAGTTATAAAGTTAGGGCGCAACTGAGTAGTCTAATGTTGGTTCGGTTTTGGTTCTTATGAACGTTGGCATCGATACGTTGCAAATTTATACTCTCGGGGCATAATAGAACAAAATAATTAGGTTTTACTCTTTGTTCGATTGAATGAGAGAAAAATCTTGTTTCCAAAGTTATCTTTGTTAGGGCGCAAGCGAGTAGTCTAATGTTGGTTTGGTTTTGGTTCTTGTGAACGTTGGCATCGATACGTTGCAAATTTACACTCTCGGGGCATAATAGAACAAAATAATTAGGTTTTATTCTTTGTTCGATTGAATGAGAAAAATCTTGTTTCCAAAGTTATCTTTGTTTGGGCGCAGTGAGTAGTCTAATGTTGGTCGGTTTTGGTTTTGTGAACGTTGGTATCGATACGTTGCAAATTTACACTATCGGGGCATAATAGAACAAAATAATTAGGTTTTACTCTTTGTTCGATTGAATGAGAAAAATCTTGTTTCCAAAGTTATCTTTTGTTAGGCGCAGAGTAGTCTAATATTGGTTCGGTTTTGGTTCTTATGAACGTTGGTATCGATACGTTGCAAATTTATACTCTCGGGGCATAATAGATTAATATAATTAAGTTTTACACGTTGTTCGGTTGCATGAGAAAAAGTACTCGTTTCAAAGTTATGAAGTTAGGGCGCGCAGGTAGTCTAATGTTGGTTCGGTTTTGGTTCTTATGAACGTTGGCATCGATACGTTGCAAATTTACACTCTCGGGGCATAATAGAACAAAATAATTAGGTTTTACTCTTTGTTCGATTGAATGAGAAAAATCTTGTTTACAAAGTTCTACACTCTCAGGCTGGAGTAGTCTAATGTTGGTCGGTTTTGGTTCTTGTGAACGTTGGCATCGATATGCAAATTTACACTCTCGGGGCATAATAGAACAAAATAATTAGGTTTTACTCTTTATTCGATTAAATGAGAAAAATCTGTTTCCAAAGATATCTTGTTTGGGCACAACTGAGTAGTCTAATGTTGGTCCGGTTTTGGTTCTTGTGAACGTTGGCATCGATACGTTGCAAATTTACACTCTCGGGGCATAATAGATTAATATAATTAGGTTTTACTCGTTGTTCGGTTGCATGAGAAAAAGTACTCGTTTCAAAGTTATAAAGTTAGGCGCAACTGAGTAGTCTAATGTTGGTTCGGTTTTGGTTCCTATGAACGTTGGCATCGATACGTTGCAAATTTATACTCTCGGGGCATAATAGAACAAAATAATTAGGTTTTACTCTTTGTTCGATTGAATGAGAAAAAGTACTGTTTCCAAAGTTATACTGTTAGGGCGCAACTGAGTAGTCTAATGCTGGTTCGGTTTTGGTTCTTATGAACGTTGGTATCGATACGTTGCAAATTTATACTCTCGGGGCATAATAGATTAATATAATTAAGTTTTATTCTTTGTTCGATTGAATGAGAAAAATCTTGTTTCAAAGTTATCTTGTTTGGGCGCAGCGAGTAGTCTAATGTTGGTCGGTTTTGGTTCTTGTGAACGTTGGCATCGATACGTTGCAAATTTACACTCTCGGGGCATAATAGATTAATATAATTAGGTTTTACTCGTTGTTAGTTGGATGAGAAAAAGTACTCGTTTCAAAGTTATAAAGTTAGGGCGCAACTGAGTAGTCTAATGTTGGTTCGGTTTTGGTTCTTATGAACGTTGGCATCGATACGTTGCAAATTTATACTCTCGGGGCATAATAGAACAAAATAATTAGGTTTTACTCTTTGTTCGATTGAATGAGAAAAATCTTGTTTCCAAAGTTATCTTGTTAGGCGCAAGAGTAGTCTAATGTTGGTTTGGTTTTGGTTCTTGTGAACGTTGGCATCGATACGTTGCAAATTTACACTCTCGGGGCATAATAGAACAAAATAATTAGGTTTTATTCTTTGTTCGATTGAATGAGAAAAATCTTGTTTCCAAAGTTATCTTTGTTTGGGCGCAATGAGTAGTCTAATGTTGGTCCGGTTTTGGTTTTGTGAACGTTGGCATCGATACGTTGCAAATTTACACTATCGGGGCATAATAGAACAAAATAATTAGGTTTTACTCTTTGTTCGATTGAATGAGAAAAAGTACTGTTTCCAAAGTTATACTGTTAGGGCGCAACTGAGTAGTCTAATGTTGGTTCGGTTTTGGTTCTTATGAACGTTGGTATCGATACGTTGCAAATTTATACTCTCGGGGCATAATAGATTAATATAATTAAGTTTTACTCGTTGTTCGGTTGCATGAGAAAACGTACTCGTTTCAAAGTTATGAAGTTAGGGCGCAACTGAGTTGTCCAATGTTGGTTCGGTTTTGGTTCTTATGAACGTTGGCATCGATACGTTGCAAATTTACACTCTCGGGGCATAATAGAACAAAATAATTAGGTTTTACTCTTTGTTCGATTGAATGAGAAAAAATCATTTACAAAGTTCTACTCTGCAGGCACAATGAGTAGTCTAATGTTGGTCCGGTTTTGGTTCTTGTGAACGTTGGCATCGATACGTTGCAAATTTACACTCTCGGGGCATAATAGATTAATATAATTAGGTTTTACTCGTTGTTCGGTTGCATGAGAAAAAGTACTCGTTTCAAAGTTATAAAGTTAGGGCGCAACTGAGTTGTCTAATGTTGGTTCGGTTTTGGTTCTTATGAACGTTGGCATCGATACGTTGCAAATTTACACTCTCGGGGCATAATAGAACAAAATAATTAGGTTTTACTCTTTGTTCGATTGAATGAGAAAAAGAAATGTTTCCAAAGTTGTACTCTCTGTGCACAACTGAGTAGTCTAATGTTGGTCCGGTTTTGGTTCTTGTGAACGTTGGCATCGATACGTTGTAAATTTACACTCTCGGGGCATAATAGAACAAAATAATTAGGTTTTACTCTTTATTCGATTGAATGAGAAAAGAAATCTTGTTTCCAAAGTTATCTTTGTTTGGGCACAACTGAGTAGTCTAATGTTGGTCCGGTTTTGGTTCTTGTGAACGTTGGCATCGATACGTTGCAAATTACACTCTCGGGGCATAATAGATTAATATAATTAGGTTTTACTCGTTGTTCGGTTGAATGAGAAAAAGTACTCGTTTCAAAGTTATAAAGTTAGGGCGCAACTGAGTAGTCTAATGTTGGTTCGGTTTTGGTTCTTATGAACGTTGGCATCGATACGTTGCAAATTTATACTCTCGGGGCATAATAGAACAAAATAATTAGGTTTTACTCTTTGTTCGATTGAAAGAGAAAAAAATCTTGTTTCCAAAGTTATCTTGTTAGGCGCAGAGTAGTCTAATGTTGGTTTGGTTTTGGTTCTTGTGAACGTTGGCATCGATCTGTTGCAAATTTACACTCTCGGGGCATAATAGAACAAAATAATTAGGTTTTATTCTTTGTTCGATTGAATGAGAAAAATCTTGTTTCCAAAGTTATCTTGTTTGGCGCAAGAGTAGTCTGATGTTGGTCCGGTTCTGGTTCTTGTGAACGTTGGCATCGATACGTTGCAAATTTACTCTCGGGGCATAATAGATTAATATAATTAGGTTTTACTCTTTGTTCGATTGAATGAGAAAAAGTACTGTTTCCAAAGTTATACTGTTAGGGCGCAACTGAGTAGTCTAATGTTGGTTCGATTTTGGTTCTTATGAACGTTGGTATCGATACGTTGCAAATTTATACTCTCGGGGCATAATAGATTAATATAATTAAGTTTTACTCGTTGTTCGGTTGCATGAGAAAACGTACTCGTTTCAAAGTTATGAAGTTAGGGCGCAACTGAGTTGTCCAATGTTGGTTCGGTTTTGGTTCTTATGAACGTTGGCATCGATACGTTGCAAATTTACACTCTCGGGGCATAATAGAACAAAATAATTAGGTTTTACTCTTTGTTCGATTGACTGAGAAAAAATCATTTACAAAGTTCTACTCTGAGGCACGAGTAGTCTAATGTTGGTCCGGTTTTGGTTCTTGTGAACGTTGGCATCGATACGTTGCAAATTTACACTCTCGGGGCATAATAGATTAATATAATTAGGTTTTACTCGTTGTTCGGTTGCATGAGAAAAAGTTCTCGTTTCAAAGTTATGAAGTTCGGGCGCAATTGAGTAGTCTAATGTTGGTTCGGTTTGGGTTCTTATGAACGTTGGCATCGATACGTTGCAAATTTACACTCTCGGGGCATAATAGAACAAAATAATTAGGTTTTACTCTTTGTTCGATTGAATGAGAAAAAAATCATTTACAAAGTTGTACTCTCTGGGCACAACTGAGTAGTCTAATGTTGGTCCGGTTTTGGTTCTTGTGAACGTTGGCATCGATACACTGTAAATTTACACTCTCGGGGTATAATAGAACAAAATAATTAGGTTTTACTCTTTATTCGATTGAATGAGAAAAAGTACTGTTTCCAAAGTTATCTTTGTTTGGGCTGATTAGTCTAATGTTGGTCCGGTTTTGGTTCTTGTGAACGTTGGCATCGATACGTTGCAAATTACACTCTCGGGGCATAATAGATTAATATAATTAGGTTTTACTCGTTGTTCGGTTGCATGAGAAAAAGTACTCGTTTCAAAGTTATAAAGTTAGGGCGCAACTGATTAGTCTAATGTTGGTTCGGTTTTGGTTCTTATGAACGTTGGCATCGATACGTTGCAAATTTATACTCTCGGGGCATAATAGAACAAAATAATTAGGTTTTACTATTTGTTCGATTGAATGAGAAAAAGTACTGTTTCCAAAGTTATACTGTTAGGGCGCAACTGAGTAGTCTAATGTTGGTTTGGTTTTGGTTCTTGTGAACGATGGCATCGATACGTTGCAAATTTACACTCTCGGGGCATAATAGAACAAAATAATTAGGTTTTATTCTTTGTTCGATTGAATGAGAAAAATCTTGTTTCCAAAGTTATCTTGTTTGGGCGCAAGAGTAGTCTAATGTTGGTCGGTTTTGGTTTGTGAACGTTGGCATCGATACGTTGCAAATTTACACTATCGGGGCATAATAGAAAATAATTAGGTTTTACTCTTTGTTCGATTGAATGAGAAAAATCTTGTTTCCAAAGTTATCTTTGTTAGGCGCAAGCGAGTAGTCTAATGTTGGTTCGGTTTTGGTTCTTATGAACGTTGGTATCGATACGTTGCAAATTTATACTCTCGGGGCATAATAGATTAATATAATTAAGTTTTACTCGTTGTTCGGTTGCATGAGAAAAAGTACTCGTTTCAAAGTTATGAAGTTAGGCGCAACTGAGTAGTCTAATGTTGGTTCGGTTTTGGTTCTTATGAACGTTGGCATCGATACGTTGCAAATTTACACTCTCGGGGCATAATAGAACAAAATAATTTGGTTTTACTCTTTGTTCGATTGAATGAGAAAAAGTACTGTTTACAAAGTTCTACACTCTGGGCACAACTGAGTAGTCTAATGTTGGTCAGGTTTTGGTTCTTGTGAACGTTGGCATCGATACGTTGCAAATTTACACTCTCGGGGCATAATAGAACAAAATAATTAGGTTTTACTCTTTATTCGATTGAATGAGAAAAAGTACTGTTTCCAAAGATATACTGTTTGGGCACAACTGAGTAGTCTAATGTTGGTCCGGTTTTGGTTCTTGTTAACGTTGGCATCGATACGTTGCAAATTTACACTCTCGGGGCATAATAGATTAATATAATTAGGTTTTACTCGTTGTTCGGTTGCATGAGAAAAAGTTCTCGTTTCAAAGTTATGAAGTTAGGGCGCAATTGAGTAGTCTAATGTTGGTTCGGTTTGGGTTCTTATGAACGTTGGCATCGATACGTTGCAAATTTACACTCTCGGGGCATAATAGAACAAAATAATTAGGTTTTACTCTTTGTTCGATTGAATGAGAAAAATCTTGTTTACAAAGTTGTACTCTCTGAGGCACAGAGTAGTCTAATGTTGGTCGGTTTGGTTCTTGTGAACGTTGGCATCGATACGTAAATTTACACTCTCGGGGTATAATAGAACAAAATAATTAGGTTTTACTCTTTATTCGATTGAATGAGAAAAATCTTGTTTCCAAAGTTATCTTGTTTGGGCTGGCGAGTAGTCTAATGTTGGTCGGTTTTGGTTCTTGTGAACGTTGGCATCGATACGTTGCAAATTACACTCTCGGGCATAATAGATTAATATAATTAGGTTTTACTCGTTGTTCGGTTGCATGAGAAAAAGTACTCGTTTCAAAGTTATAAAGTTAGGCGCAAGGAGTAGTCTAATGTTGGTTCGGTTTTGGTTCTTATGAACGTTGGCATCGATACGTTGCAAATTTATACTCTCGGGGCATAATAGAACAAAATAATTAGGTTTTACTCTTTGTTCGATTGAATGAGAAAAATCTTGTTTCCAAAGTTATCTTTGTTAGGCGCAAGCGAGTAGTCTAATGTTGGTTTGGTTTTGGTTCTTATGAACGTTGGCATCGATACGCTGCAAATTTACAATCTCGGGGCATAATAGAACAAAATAATTAGGTTTTATTCTTTGTTCGATTGAATGAGAAAAAGTACTGTTTCCAAAGTTATACTGTTTGGGCGCAAGTCTAATGTTGGTCGGTTTTGGTTTTGTGAACGTTGGCATCGATACGTTGCAAATTTACACTATCGGGGCATAATAGAACAAAATAATTAGGTTTTACTCTTTGTTCGATTGAATGAGAAAAATCTTGTTTCCAAAGTTATCTTTGTTAAGGCGCAAGAGTAGTCTAATGTTGGTTCGGTTTTGGTTCTTATGAACGTTGGTATCGATACGTTGCAAATTTATACTCTCGGGGCATAATAGATTAATATAATTAAGTTTTACTCGTTGTTCGGTTGCATGAGAAAAAGTACTCGTTTCAAAGTTATGAAGTTAGGGCGCAACTGAGTAGTCTAATGTTGGTTCGGTTTTGGTTCTTATGAACGTTGGCATCGATACGTCGCAAATTTACACTCTCGGGGCATAATAGAACAAAATAATTTGGTTTTACTCTTTGTTCGATTGAATGAGAAAAAGTACTGTTTACAAAGTTCTACACTGCAGGCACAACTGAGTAGTCTAATGTTGGTCCGGTTTTGGTTCTTGTGAACGTTGGCATCGATACACTGTAAATTTACACTCTCGGGGTATAATAGAACAAAATAATTAGGTTTTACTCTTTATTCGATTGAATGAGAAAAAGTACTGTTTCCAAAGTTATACTGTTTGGGCACAACTGAGTAGTCTAATGTTGGTCCGGTTTTGGTTCTTGTGAACGTTGGCATCGATACGTTGCAAATTACACTCTCGGGGCATAATAGATTAATATAATTAGGTTTTACTCGTTGTTCGGTTGCATGAGAAAAAGTACTCGTTTCAAAGTTATAAAGTTAGGGCGCAACTGAGTAGTCTAATGTTGGTTCGGTTTTGGTTCTTATGAACGTTGGCATCGATACGTTGCAAATTTATACTCTCGGGGCATAATAGAACAAAATAATTAGGTTTTACTATTTGTTCGATTGAATGAGAAAAAGTACTGTTTCCAAAGTTATCTTTGTTAGGCGCAAGCGAGTAGTCTAATGTTGGTTTGGTTTTGGTTCTTATGAACGTTGGCATCGATACGTTGCAAATTTACACTCTCGGGGCATAATAGAACAAAATAATTAGGTTTTATTCTTTGTTCGATTGAATGAGAAAAAGTACTGTTTCCAAAGTTATACTGTTTGGGCGCAACTGAGTAGTCTAATGTTGGTCCGGTTTTGGTTTTTGTGAACGTTGGCATCGATACGTTGCAAATTTACACTATCGGGGCATAATAGAAGAAAATAATTAGGTTTTACTCTTTGTTCGATTGAATGAGAAAAAGTACTGTTTCCAAAGTTATACTGTTAGGGCGCAACTGAGTAGTCTAATGTTGGTTCGGTTTTGGTTCTTATGAACGTTGGTATCGATACGTTGCAAATTTATACTCTCGGGGCATAATAGATTAATATAATTAAGTTTTACTCGTTGTTCGGTTGCATGAGAAAAAGTACTCGTTTCAAAGTTATGAAGTTAGGCGCAAGCGAGTAGTCTAATGTTGGTTCGGTTTTGGTTCTTATGAACGTTGGCATCGATACGTTGCAAATTTACACTCTCGGGGCATAATAGAACAAAATAATTTGGTTTTACTCTTTGTTCGATTGAATGAGAAAAAGTACTGTTTACAAAGTTCTACACTCTGGGCACAACTGAGTAGTCTAATGTTGGTCCGGTTTTGGTTCTTGTGAACGTTGGCATCGATACACGCAAATTTACACTCTCGGGGCATAATAGAACAAAATAATTAGGTTTTACTCTTTATTCGATTGAATGAGAAAAAGTACTGTTTCCAAAGTTATACTGTTTGGGCGCAACTGAGTAGTCTAATGTGGGTCTGGTTTTGGTTCTTGTGAACGTTGGCATCGATACGGTGCAAATTTACACTCTCGGGGCATAATAGATTAATATAATTAGGTTTTACTCGTTGTTCGGTTGCATGAGAAAAAGTACTCGTTTCAAAGTTATAAAGTTAGGGCGCAATTGAGTAGTCTAATGTTGGTTCGGTTTGGGTTCTTATGAACGTTGGCATCGATACGTTGCAAATTTACACTCTCGGGGCATAATAGAACAAAATAATTAGGTTTTACTCTTTGTTCGATTGAATGAGAAAAATCTTGTTTACAAAGTTGTACTCTGCAGAGCACGAGTAGTCTAATGTTGGTCGGTTTTGGTTCTTGTGAACGTTGGCATCGATACTGCTTTGTAAATTTACACTCTCGGGGTATAATAGAACAAAATAATTAGGTTTTACTCTTTATTCGATTGAATGAGAAAAATCTTGTTTCCAAAGTTATCTTGTTTGGGCACAACTGAGTAGTCTAATGTTGGTCCGGTTTTGGTTCTTGTGAACGTTGGCATCGATACGTTGCAAATTACACTCTCGGGGCATAATAGATTAATATAATTAGGTTTTACTCGTTGTTCGGTTGCATGAGAAAAAGTACTCGTTTCAAAGTTATAAAGTTAGGGCGCAACTGAGTAGTCTAATGTTGGTTCGGTTTTGGTTCTTATGAACGTTGGCATCGATACGTTGCAAATTTATACTCTCGGGGCATAATAGAACAAAATAATTAGGTTTTACTCTTTGTTCGATTGAATGAGAAAAAGTACTGTTTACAAAGTTATACTGTTAGGGCGCAACTGAGTAGTCTAATGTTGGTTTGGTTTTTGTTCTTATGAACGTTGGCATCGATACGTTGCAAATTTACAATCTCGGGGCATAATAGAACAAAATAATTAGGTTTTACCCTTTTTTTGATTGAATGAGAAAAAGTACTGTTTCCAAAGTTATACTGTTAGGGCCCAACTGAGTAGTCTAATGTTTGTCCGGTTTTGGTTTTTGTGAACGTTGGCATCGATACGTTGCAAATTTACACTCTCGGGGCATAATAGAACAAAATAATTAGGTTTTACTCTTTGTTCGATTGAATGAGAAAAAGTACTGTTTCCAAAGTTATACTGTTAAGGCGCAACTGAGTAGTCTAATGTTGGTTCGGTTTTGGTTCTTATGAACGTTGGTATCGATACGTTGCAAATTTATACTCTCGGGGCATAATAGATTAATATAATTAAGTTTTACTCGTTGTTCGGTTGCATGAGAAAAAGTACTCGTTTCAAAGTTATGAAGTTAGGGCGCAACTGAGTAGTCTAATGTTGGTTCGGTTTTGGTTCTTATGAACGTTGGCATCGATACGTCGCAAATTTACACTCTCGGGGCATAATAGAACAAAATAATTAGGTTTTACTCTTTGTTCGATTGAATTAGAAAAATCTTGTTTACAAAGTTCTACACTCTGAGCTGGCGAGTAGTCTAATGTTGGTCCGGTTTTGGTTCTTGTGAACGTTGGCATCGATACGCAAATTTACACTCTCGGGGCATAATAGAACAAAATAATTAGGTTTTACTCTTTATTCGATTGAATGAGAAAAATCTTGTTTCCAAAGATATCTTGTTTGGGCACAAGTTGAGTAGTCTAATGTTGGTCGGTTTTGGTTCTTGTTAACGTTGGCATCGATACGTTGCAAATTTACACTCTCGGGGCATAATAGATTAATATAATTAGGTTTTACTCGTTGTTCGGTTGCATGAGAAAAAGTTCTCGTTTCAAAGTTATGAAGTTAGGGCGCAATTGAGTAGTCTAATGTTGGTTCGGTTTGGGTTCTTATGAACGTTGGCATCGATACGTTGCAAATTTACACTCTCGGGGCATAATAGAACAAAATAATTAGGTTTTACTCTTTGTTCGATTGAATGAGAAAAAGTACTGTTTACAAAGTTGTACTCTCTGGGCACAACTGAGTAGTCTAATGTTGGTCCGGTTTTGGTTCTTGTGAACGTTGGCATCGATACACTGTAAATTTACACTCTCGGGGTATAATAGAACAAAATAATTAGGTTTTACTCTTTGTTCGATTGAATGAGAAAAAGTACTGTTTCCAAAGTTATACTGTTTGGGCACAACTGAGTAGTCTAATGTTGGTCCGGTTTTGGTTCTTGTGAACGTTGGCATCGATACGTTGCAAATTACACTCTCGGGGCATAATAGATTAATATAATTAGGTTTTACTCGTTGTTCGGTTGCATGAGAAAAAGTACTCGTTTCAAAGTTATAAAGTTAGGGCGCAACTGAGTAGTCTAATGTTGGTTCGGTTTTGGTTCTTATGAACGTTGGCATCGATACGTTGCAAATTTATACTCTCGGGGCATAATAGAACAAAATAATTAGGTTTTACTCTTTGTTCGATTGAATGAGAAAAAGTACTGTTTCCAAAGTTATACTGTTAGGGCGCAACTGAGTAGTCTAATGTTGGTTTGGTTTTGGTTCTTATGAACGTTGGCATCGATACGTTGCAAATTTACACTCTCGGGGCATAATAGAACAAAATAATTAGGTTTTACTCTTTGTTCGATTGAATGAGAAAAAGTACTGTTTACAAAGTTATAATGTTTGGGCGCAGTGAGTAGTCTAATGTTGTTCGGTTTTGGTTCTTGTGAACGTTGGCATCGATACGTTGCAAATTTACACTATCGGGGCATAATAGAACAAAATAATTAGGTTTTACTCTTTGTTCGGTTGAATGAGAAAAATCTTGTTTCCAAAGTTATCTTGTTAGCGCAGAGCATGTTGGTTCGGTTTTGGTTCTTATGAACGTTGGTATCGATACGTTGCAAATTTATACTCTCGGGGCATAATAGATTAATATAATTAAGTTTTACTCGTTGTTCGGTTGCTTGAGAAAAAGTACTCGTTTCAAAGTTATGAAGTTAGGCGCAAGCGAGTAGTCTAATGTTGGTTCGGTTTTGGTTCTTATGAACGTTGGCATCGATACGTTGCAAATTTACACTCTCGGGGCATAATAGAACAAAATAATTAGGTTTTACTCTTTGTTCGATTGAATGAGAAAAAGTACTGTTTACAAAGTTCTACTCTGTGGGCACAACTAGGTAGTCTAATGTTGGTCCGGTTTTGGTTCTTGTGAACGTTGGCATCGATACATTGCAAATTTACACTCCCGGGGCATAATAGAACAAAATAATTAGGTTTTACTCTTTGTTCGATTGAATGAGAAAAAGTACTGTTTCCAAAGATATCTTGTTTGGGCACAATGAGTAGTCTAATGTTGGTCGGTTTTGGTTCTTGTGAACGTTGGCATCGATACGTTGCAAATTTACACTCTCGGGGCATAATAGATTAATATAATTAGGTTTTTCTTGGTTGTTCGGTTGCATTAGAAAAAGTTCTCGTTTCAAAGTTATGAAATTAGGGCGCAATTGAGTAGTCTAATGTTGGTTCGGTTTGGGTTCTTATGAACGTTGGCATCGATACGTTGCAAATTTACACTCTCGGGGCATAATAGAACAAAATAATTAGGTTTTACTCATTGTTCGATTGAATGAGAAAAATCTTGTTTACAAAGTTGTACTCTCACAGGCACAAGAGTAGTCTAATGTTGGTCCGGTTTTGGTTCTTGTGAACGTTGGCATAGATACATTGTAAATTTACACTCTCGGGGCATAATAGAACAAAATAATTAGGTTTTACTCCTTATTCGATTGAATGAGAAAAATCTTGTTTCCAAAGTTATCTTGTTTGAGGGCACAAGTGAGTAGTCTAATGTTGGTCCGGTTTTGGTTCTTGTGAACGTTGGCATCGATACGTTGCAAATTACACTCTCGGGGCATAATAGATTAATATAATTAGGTTTTACTCGTTGTTCGGTTGCATGAGAAAAAGTACTCGTTTCAAAGTTATAAAGTTAGGGCGCAACTGAGTAGTCTAATGTTGGTTCGGTTTTGGTTCTTATGAACGTTGGCATCGATACGTTGCAAATTTATACTCTCGGGGCATAATAGAACAAAATAATTAGGTTTTACTCGTTGTTCGGTTGCATGAGAAAAAGTACTCGTTTCAAAGTTATAAAGTTAGGGCGCAACTGAGTAGTCTAATGTTGGTTCGGTTTTGGTTGTTATGAACGTTGGCATCGATACGTTGCAAATTTACACTCTCGGGGCATAATAGAACAAAATCATTAGGTTTTATTCTTTGTTCGATTGAATGAGAAAAATCTTTGTTTCCAAAGTTATCTTGTTTGGGCACAACTGAGAATTCTATTGTTGGTCGGTTTTGGTTTTTGTGAACGTTGGCATCGATACGTTGCAAATTTACACTATCGGGGCATAATAGAACAAAATAATTAGGTTTTACTCTTTGTTCGATTGAATGAGAAAAAGTACTGTTTCCAAAGTTATACTGTTAGGGCGCAACTGAGTAGTCTAATGTTGGTTCGGTTTTGGTTCTTATGAACGTTGGTATCGATACGTTGCAAATTTATACTCTCGGGGCATAATAGATTAATATAATTAAGTTTTACTCGTTGTTCGGTTGCTTGAGAAAAAGTACTCGTTTCAAAGTTATGAAGTTAGGGCGCAACTGAGTAGTCTAATGTTGGTTCGGTTTTGGTTCTTATGAACGTTGGCATCGATACGTTGCAAATTTACACTCTCGGGGCATAATAGAACAAAATAATTAGGTTTTACTCTTTGTTCGATTGAATGAGAAAAACTACTGTTTACAAAGTTCTACTCTCTGGGCACAACTGAGTAGTCTAATGTTGGTCCGGTTTTGGTTCTTGTGAACGTTGGCATCGATACGTTGCAAATTTACACTCTCGGGGCATAATAGAACAAAATAATTAGGTTTTACTCTTTATTCGATTGAATGAGAAAAAGAACTTGTTTCCAAAGATATCTTGTTTGGGCACAAGAGTAGTCTAATGTTGGTCCGGTTTTGGTTCTTGTGAACGTTGGCATCGATACGTTGCAAATTTACACTCTCGGGGCATAATAGATTAATATAATTAGGTTTTACTGGTTGTTCGGTTGCATTAGAAAAAGTTCTCGTTTCAAAGTTATGAAATTAGGGCGCAATTGAGTAGTCTAATGTTGGTTCGGTTTGGGTTCTTATGAACGTTGGCATCGATACGTTGCAAATTTACACTCTCGGGGCATAATAGAACAAAATAATTAGGTTTTACTCTTTGTTCGATTGAATGAGAAAAATCTTGTTTACAAAGTTGTACTCTCTGAGCACAACTGAGTAGTCTAATGTTGGTCCGGTTTTGGTTCTTGTGAACGTTGGCATCGATACACTGTAAATTTACACTCTCGGGGCATAATAGAACAAAATAATTAGGTTTTACTCTTTATTCGATTGAATGAGAAAAAGTACTGTTTCCAAAGTTATACTGTTTGGGCACAACTGAGTAGTCTAATGTTGGTCCGGTTTTGGTTCTTGTGAACGTTGGCATCGATACGTTGCAAATTTACACTCTCGGGGCATAATAGATTAATATAATTAGGTTTTACTCTTTGTTCGGTTGAATGAGAAAAAATACTCTTTTTAAAGTTATCTTTGTTTGGGCGCAACTGAGTAGTCTAATGTTGGTCCGGTTTTGGTTTTTGTGAACGTTGGCATCGATACGTTGCAAATTTACACTATCGGGGCATAATAGAACAAAATAATTAGGTTTTACTCTTTGTTCTATTGAATGAGAAAAAGTACTGTTTCCAAAGTTATACTGTTAGGGCGCAACTGAGTAGTCTAATGTTGGTTCGGTTTTGGTTCTTATGAACGTTGGTATCGATACGTTGCAAATTTATACTCTCGGGGCATAATAGATTAATATAATTAAGTTTTACTCGTTGTTCGGTTGCTTGAGAAAAAGTACTCGTTTCAAAGTTATGAAGTTAGGGCGCAACTGAGTAGTCTAATGTTGGTTCGGTTTTGGTTCTTATGAACGTTGGCATCGATACGTTGCAAATTTACACTCTCGGGGCATAATAGAACAAAATAATTAGGTTTTACTCTTTGTTCGATTGAATGAGAAAAATCTTGTTTACAAAGTTCTACTCTCTGGGCACAAGCGAGTAGTCTAATGTTGGTCCGGTTTTGGTTCTTGTGAACGTTGGCATCGATACGCAAATTTACACTCTCGGGGCATAATAGAACAAAATAATTAGGTTTTACTCTTTATTCGATTGAATGAGAAAAATCTTGTTTCCAAAGATATCTTGTTTGGGCACAATGAGTAGTCTAATGTTGGTCGATTTTGGTTCTTGTGAACGTTGGCATCGATACGTTGCAAATTTACACTCTCGGGGCATAATAGATTAATATAATTAGGTTTTACTCGTTGTTCGGTTGCATGAGAAAAAGTTCTCGTTTCAAAGTTATGAAGTTGGGCGCAATTGAGTAGTCTAATGTTGGTTCGGTTTGGGTTCTTATGAACGTTGGCATCGATACGTTGCAAATTTACACTCTCGGGGCATAATAGAACAAAATAATTAGGTTTTACTCTTTGTTCGATTGAATGAGAAAAAATCTTTGTTTACAAAGTTGTACTCTCTGAGGCACAATGAGTAGTCTAATGTTGGTCGGTTTTGGTTCTTATGAACGTTGGCATCGATACGTTGCAAATTTACACTCTCGGGGCATAATAGAACAAAATAATTAGGTTTTACTCTTTGTTCGATTGAATGAGAAAAAGTACTGTTTACAATGTTCTACTCCCTGGGGACAACTGAGTAGTCTAATGTTGGTCCGGTTTTGGTTCTTGTGAACGTTGGCATCGATACGTTGCAAATTTACACTCTCGGGGCATAATAGATTAATATAATTAGGTTTTACTCGTTGTTCGGTTGCATGAGAAAAAGTACTCGTTTCAAAGTTATAAAGTTAGGGCGCAACTGAGTAGTCTAATGTTGGTTCGGTTTTGGTTCTTATGAACGTTGGCATCGATACGTTGCAAATTTATACTCTCGGGGCATAATAGAACAAAATAATTAGGTTTTACTCTTTGTTCGATTGAATGAGAAAAATCTTGTTTCCAAAGTTATCTTTGTTAGGGCGCAACTGAGTAGTCTAATGTTGGTTTGGTTTTGGTTCTTGTGAACGTTGGCATCGATACGTTGCAAATTTACACTCTCGGGGCATAATAGAACAAAATAATTAGGTTTTATTCTTTGTTCGATTGAATGAGAAAAATCTTTGTTTCTAAAGTTATCTTGTTTGGGCGCGAGTAGTCTAATGATGGTCGGTTTTGGTTTTTGTGAACGTTGGCATCGATACGTTGCAAATTTACACTATCGGGGCATAATAGAACAAAATAATTAGGTTTTACTCTTTGTTCGATTGAATGAGAAAAAGTACTGTTTCCAAAGTTATACTGTTAGGGCGCAACTGAGTAGTCTAATGTTGGTTCGGTTTTGGTTCTTATGAACGTTGGTATCGATACGTTGCAAATTTATACTCTCGGGGCATAATAGATTAATATAATTAAGTTTTACTCGTTGTTCGGTTGCTTGAGAAAAAGTACTCGTTTCAAAGTTATGAAGTTAGGGCGCAACTGAGTAGTCTAATGTTGGTTCGGTTTTGGTTCTTATGAACGTTGGCATCGATACGTTGCAAATTTACACTCTCGGGGCATAATAGAACAAAATAATTAGGTTTTACTCTTTGTTCGATTGAATGAGAAAAGAAATCTTTGTTTAGAAAGTTCTACTCTCTGAGCACAAGCGAGTAGTCTAATGTTGGTCCGATTTTGGTTCTTGTGAACGTTGGCATCGATACACTGCAAATTTACACTCTCGGGGCATAATAGAACAAAATAATTAGGTTTTACTCTTTATTCGATTGAATGAGAAAAATCTTGTTTCCAAAGATATCTTGTTTGGGCACAATTGAGTAGTCTAATGTTTGTCCGGTTTGGGTTCTTGTGAACGTTGGCATCGATACGTTGCAAATTTACACTCTCGGGGCATAATAGATTAATATAATTAGGTTTTACTCGTTGTTCGGTTGCATTAGAAAAAGTTCTCGTTTCAAAGTTATGAAATTAGGCGCAATTGAGTAGTCTAATGTTGGTTCGGTTTGGGTTCTTATGAACGTTGGCATCGATACGTTGCAAATTTACACTCTCGGGGCATAATAGAACAAAATAATTAGGTTTTACTCTTTGTTCGATTGAATGAGAAAAAGTACTGTTTACAAAGTTGTACTCTCTGGGCACAACTGAGTAGTCTAATGTTGGTCCGGTTTTGGTTCTTGTGAACGTTGGCATCGATACACTTGTAAATTTACACTCTCGGGGCATAATAGAACAAAATAATTAGGTTTTACTCTTTATTCGATTGAATGAGAAAAATCTTGTTTCCAAAGTTATCTTGTTTGGGCACAAGCGAGTAGTCTAATGTTGGTCGGTTTTGGTTCTTGTGAACGTTGGCATCGATACGTTGCAAATTTACACTCTCGGGGCATAATAGATTAATATAATTAGGTTTTACTCGTTGTTCGGTTGCATGAGAAAAAGTTCTCGTTTCAAAGTTATGAAGTTAGGGCGCAATTGAGTAGTCTAATGTTGGTTCGGTTTGGGTTCTTATGAACGTTGGCATGGATACGTTGCAAATTTACACTCTCGGGGCATAATAGAACAAAATAATTAGGTTTTACTCGTTGTTTGATTGAATGAGAAAAAAATCTTGTTTACAAAGTTGTACTCTCTGGGCACAACTGAGTAGTCTAATGTTGGTCCGGTTTTGGTTCTTGTGAACGTTGGCATCGATACACTGTAAATTTACACTCTCGGGGCATAATAGAACAAAATAATTAGGTTTTACTCTTTATTCGATTGAATGAGAAAAAGTACTGTTTCCAAAGTTATACTGTTTGGGCACAACTGATGTCACGCCCCGAGACCGCTACCAATTCGGTTCGGTTCGGGGACGCCGTCGGAGAGCAGACGACACCTCCTGTCGCCCAAGGCTGAACAACAAGTCATGTACAAAGAATCACCCAGGAGAGTTAATTCTATATCATACATGACAAGAAGAAGCACCTAAAGATGCGAACGACAACAAGAGCAAGGTACAAGTATTTTATACAAGTAATATAAAGAGAGATGAATCTATCTATTACAATCATTCAACATTTGTTTACATCTCTTTACATTCTTTCACCAAAATGAATATACATGTTCTTTTCCCCAAAACACATAAGTCATTACATATCCAAAATATACATTCTTTTCTTGTTCATAAGACTATACTAAAATGATATCGGGAAGGTTCTAATACAAATGGCGGCCTCTATCAACTAGGGCGCGATGCCCTTACCGCGATCCTCACCAGCCGCCCGCGAACTTGCACCTGTAATGGAGTGGGGTGAGAACTAACTTCCTTAGTTCCCAGTGGGCTCGACCACCAGCCCCCACCGATCTCCCCACTAGGTCTAGCGAGGCAATAGCGAGATAGATATTTATCTTAAAGTGTAAATACGGTAAGTAAAGCATAATAGAAGAAATGCAATAACTACTTTGTAACAATAAGGTAAGAGTAATGCTCTAGCCATGTAACCACCAACATGCTAATAGAACTCTATCAAGTAAATTGCAATTCTATCATGCTCAATATGTACTTTTGTACCCAATCTCATAACTCTTTGGAGTTTGTTACCCAATCCATGGCTAGCCCGTAGGCACGCCCACGACTCAACACATTCAACCTCATGGGTTGTCTGCGGGACCCCACATAGGCTATCCCTCGGGACCCACATAGGCTATCCCTATCGAATCACGTGCCAAGACCTCCGGAGACTCGCACTACTCGTGTGGAGCGACCAACCACGAGCGGCGAGCGGTGTGTGAGTATGATCATCTCCTCCACTTTGGAGGGCATCCATACAAGGGCATCCAGCACAGGGGAATCATGCATAAGTGTTCTATACACTATGTTTCCATGTCAATGTCGTCAAGTTGTTTACTTGGTTCATGTCACTAGTGTCGCTACACTATGTCATATGTCATTGTCATTCATCAAGTTCTATGCTTGGTTCATATAGCTCTAGTGTTCTTTACACTAAGTTATTGCACAATATCATAAAGTCATGTTGTCATTGTCATTCATCAAGTTCTATACTTGATTCATATATCTCTAGGTGGCAATCATGCATAACTAAATCATAGTTCTTGTCTCTAGGGTTCGATGTCATTATACTCATTCCTTTGCTTCCTATGTCCAAATGCAAGCCTATGGTGCCGCACGATAAGGAAGGTATGCAAGCATACTCCTATGTCCTAATGCAACACCATAGTCACGCACGATAAGGAGGCACACTAGAATAGTCATTTAATCATACCAACCCTATCATGCATGAAAACTATATACATATGTACATATATGTGCAATATGACCAATATTTACTTAGACATAAAAGGGAGCCCAGCGGCTTCGGTAAAGCACCCCCCACCTTTTGGGATGTTCCACGAGGTTAGAATGCCGCTCTCGACGCTTCTAACCACTACTTTGACTCCCCGGCCCAATATCGAAGCTGAAAGCCTTCGTTTGGCTCGGATCGCTTAAACCATTCGCCGAATCGACGCACCGTCGCACGCGTTCGTGGACCTAACAATATGTTAGAAATGAGGTTAAAGAGATCAAAACCTCATATTTAGAAAACCCCAATTTGAGCCCTAGAAATTGCCCAGAGCAAAATCTTGCGCTAGAGCTCAAATCGACCGTGTAGATCACTTCTTAGAGAAGCTAGGGTTCCAAGAAAATTATTTCTAAGAGGTACAAAACACTCTAGAAGAAGCTACCATGAAAGCTCTCTAGGGCTTACCTCTATGGTGAGCTCCAATGGTGGAGAGGAAGAAGAAGACTCCAAGGATCTTCCTCTAAGTATGCTTCTCCACCAAAATCTCAACCTTATTCTCCTTCCCTTTCTTCTATCGTCTTCTCCTTTTTCTTCTTGCTAGAGAGAGAGAGAGTGATCGGGTGAGGAGGTGAGGAAATAACGAGGGGAGAGAGAGTGGTACCCTCTATAAGCTCTATTGTAACAAGATGCTAAAAGGACCCTCAACTATGCAAGCGCAGTAGGCATTTTCGGGCTCGGGGCCGGTCTCCCTAACCCGGGACCGGTCCCGGAGAGCCTTGCTCCCTCTGCGCGGTGGGGACCGGTCTCCCCTTACGAGACCGGTCCCGAGCTTGCTCTCGCGGGACGACCTTAGAGACCGGTCTCCCTTTTCGAGAGACCGGTCCCCCGAGACATCGTAGCTCCAAGGACTTAGCCAAATTTTCGCTTTTCGTCGTTTATTCTCCGTTTCGCTCGTTTGGCATCCGATTCTTTTCAAATCCAACGAGACTTTGCAAACATGTTTTCGAACACGTTTTCATCATCTTTTCATCCACGCTAATGCGGATTTAGCTCACGACCCAACATAGCTTTTCGGGTTCCGTTTCGCGCCTACGCGCACAAAAACGCCAGAAGCTTCCGAACTTCACCAGGAGCAACTCCGATGCACTTTTTGCCTTCGGATCAACTTCGAACTTTCTGAAGTCCATCCATTCGACAATCAGTCGATTCTAAACGTGGTGCAACTCTCGGATTTCGAGAATTCACATCCTTACATCCTCCCCGCCTTAAAACGAGTTTCGTCCTCGAAAGGAACCCTTAAATCAAACTTAAACTTAAACTTAAACTTAAATCCATACCTCACTCCTCGAATAAATGAGGATGATGCATCTTCATCTCGCTCTCGAGCTCCCAAGTGGCTTCACGATCGTCGTGATTGCTCCACCGAACTCGAACATAAGGAATTTCGCGGTTCCGTAACTTGCGCACCTCCCGAGCATTAATTGCCACCGCAAACTCTTCATAGCTCAAGTCCTCTTGAAGCTCCGGCGGTTCAAACATCATGGCATGTTCGGGATTGTGAACATATTTCCGAAGGTTGGAAATGTGAAACACGTTGTGAACGTCCGCTAGGTGCGGCGGCAATGCAATCCGATATGCTACCGCTCCAATACGTTCCAACACTTCAAACGGCCCAATATATCGAGGACTCAACTTTCCTCGAACTCCAAACCGCCTCACGCCTCTCATAGGCGAAACCTTCAAGAACACGCGATCTCCTACCGCGAATTCCAAGTCTCTTCGACGCTTATTCGCATAACCCATTTTGTCTCGATTGCGCGTAGCATCAGATTAGCGAGCGAGGCGAACTTTTCTTCCGCCTCCCGCAACACTTCGGGACCAACCATGGCCCGCTCACCTACATCACCCCAATGTACGGGAGATCGGCATTTCGCCGTAAAGGACTTCAAACGGTGCCATCTCCACACTAGCTTGGTAACTATTATTGTAGGCGCACTCGGCCATTGGCAACTATTTGGCCCAACTTCCTTTATAGTCAATGACACCCGCCCGCAACATATCCTCCGAATACGAATAGTCCTCTCTGTTGTCCATCGTACGAGGGTGAAGCAACGATGCTTGAACTCGAGTCGTGTGCCAAGTGCTTCCTGTAGGCTCTTCCAGAAATGTGAGGGGAATCGGGGATCTCGATCTGACACAATCGACTTCGGCCCCCCAGGCAATCTGCCCACCTCATCAAGATATACCTGCGCCAGTTTCTCACCTGACCATGTCGTGTGGATCGGTAAAAAGTGCGCCGACTTTGACATACGGTCCACAATCACCCAAATCGCGTCGTGGCCGCCCGTCGAACGAGGCAATCCGACCACGAAATCCATCGCGATATCTTCCCGTTTCCAAACTGGGATAGGTAGGCTACGAAGCTTCCCCGCTGGTTATTGGCGCTCTGCTTTCACTTGCTGACATACTAAACATTGCGCCACATAGCGTCCAATGTCAGCCTTCATCCCCGGCCACCAGTACTGCATCTTTAGGTCTCTGTACATTTTGGTGCCGCCCTGGTGAATACTATAAGTAGCCCGATGAGCTTCCTCCAAAATCAGCTTTCGGACCTCTTCATTCTCGGGTACACACCACCGGTTACGGAATCGGAGTGCACCCACGGCATCTATGGTGAAATCGCCACCGTGTCCGCTCTCAATGTCGCGCCGCACCTTTTGGAGATTAGGGTCCGCGGATTGAAGACTCTTGATCCGCTCCAACAAGGTCGGTGTAACAATAAGAGCCGCTAAACTAGCCGGTACTGCTGGAGCTACTACCTCAAGATCTAGCCGTCTCGTCTCCGGCATAGAGGATCTTGAGCCGTAACCTTCAATGCAAGGTTCTCTCGATTTTCTGTGAGAGCATCGGCGACTACATTCGCTTTCCGGGGTGGTAAAGGATCGAGACATCATAATCCTTTAATAACTCCAACCACCGTAGTTGGCGCATATTCGACTCTTTCTGCGTAAACAAATACTTCGGACTTTTGTGGTCCGTGTATATTTCGCAACGCGCGCCATACAAGTAGTGCCTCCACAACTTAAGAGCAAATACCACAGCGGCTAGCTCTAAGTCATGGATAGGGTAGTTCTTCTCGTAGGTCTTCAATTGACGGGACGCATATGCGATTACCTTCCCGCCCTGCATCAGAACACACCCCAAGCCTGAATAAGACGCGTCGCTATAAACCACGAAGTCTTCGCCTTGCAAACAGCGCGAGCACCGGAGTCGAAGTCAATCTATCCTTCAACTCTTGGAAACTCCGGTCGCACTCGTCGCTCCAAACGAACTTGGTGCCTTTCTTCGTTAGACGGGTAAGTGGAATTACAATTTTCGAGAAACCTTCCACGAACCGCCTATAATAGCCCGCTAAGCCCACAAAGCTTCGGACTTCCGTGACATTCGTAGGGCGCGGCCAATCCTTGATTGCCTCTATTTTCCTCGGGTCAACAGAAATTCCGCCCTCGGAAATAACATGCCCCAGAAATGCAACTTCCCTCAGCCAAAAGTCGCACTTCTTCAGTTTGGCATATAACTTCTCCTCCCGAAGGATTTGAAGTACTAAGCGTAAATGCTCGCATGTTCCCGTCAACTGCGGGAATAGACCGATATGTCATCTATGAAGACTACCACAAACTGATCTAAATACTTTCTGAAGACACGGTTCATTAAGTCCATGAACGCTGCCGGGGCATTCGTGAGCCCAAACGGCATCACCGTGAATTCATAGTATCCATACCGCGTGCGGAATGCGGTTTTCTGAACATCCTCCGGCTTAATCCTCAACTGATGATAGCCCGATTGGAGGTCAATCTTGGAATAGACACTCGACCACAATTGATCAAACAAGTCATCGATTCGAGCGGCGGATACTTGTTCTTGATCGTGACCTTGTTCAATTCGCGATAGTCCACGCGAGTCGGAATGTCCCGTCCTTCTTTCGCACAAACAACACGGGGCTCCCCACGGCGATACACTCGGCGGATACATTCCTTATCAAGGAGATCCAATAACTGAGCCCTCAACTCTTTTAATTCAGCCGGCGCCATCCGCTATGGAGCCTTCGAAATCGGCGCGGTTCCGGGAACCAAGTCGATTACAAACTCGATTTCCCGTTACGGCGGTATTCCGTGGTCGGCGGGGAAATACGTCGGGGAACTCTCGAACTGCGATAGTTCCTCGAGTGTCGGGGTCACTCGCTCAACTTCTACAACGGTCGCCATATAGGCGGCGCAAGCCACTAACAAGCTTCCTCGCTCTCGTCGCGAAACACTTTGTCGCGGCGAAGCAAGAACTCTTACACGCCTTGTAAACAAGTTCCTCTTGTCACGGCTCACGAAACGTGATCACTTACTCTTTACAGTCAATCGGCGCATAGTAGTTCGAAAGCCAGTCCATGCCCACTATCACGTCAAAATCCTTCAACCCTTTTAGCACGAAGGTTCGGATTGGCATTATCCGATCACCTATACTGGACATGCGGGGCATTCTTTATAAATATGAATTACACCAGGGGCTATCCATTCGCCACACCTTTTCACAAGCCTTTATATCTATATCATGAGCTCGTGCAAATGATTTACTTATGATTGAATTAGTGGCACCGTGTCAAACAAAGCTCGGAGCGTACTCCATTAACTAAAACCATACACCACAACTTCACGATGTTCGGCTTCGGCGAGTTCCTCCACTTGGGCCGGACGGCGAATACCGTCCGCTCGGCGGCGGTCGTGGTAACTCGGGGCGACGCGGAGCCAACACGCGCCCAGCCGACATGGCAGCAGGTGGAGCTCCTCCATAATACGCCGGTGTCGATGGAATCGATGCGACTGACGGGGCAGACGGGGCCTTTGCTGGACAGTTCCGGCTGATGTGCCCTTCTTGCCCACAATTGTAGCACTTGCCCGGCCGTTGCGCGATGTGCCGATGATTCCCGCCGCCACATATAGTACACTGCTGCGGTCCACGACTCCACGACTGCGTTCGTGGGTTCTTCGGGGGCTTCTTGAAACTCGATTGTCCCCCCGAAGGACCACCTGATCGCTTCTTTCCCTTATCCTTGGACGCCGCCATAAGCTCACGTTCCTCGCGCACATGAGCGTCACCGTGCTCCGCCCACAGTGCACGATCAAAAATCTCAGCATAAGTAGTGAGCTTAAGTATCTGCACCGCCCGATATATACTCGGCCTGAGTCCTCGCAAGAACCGATCGCACGGTCTCGGTCGTCTCGCACAACTTAGGAACACGATCTATAATGTGGGAGAATTCTGCTCGAACTCGCTACGAGCGGTCTCCACTGCCTCAAGGTTACGAACTTCTCCTGCAACTTTCGCTTCTTGTGTCGGGAAGTAATTTGCATACATCTCCCTCTTGAACTCCTCCCAGGTGATAGGTGGGAGATCAGAAGGTCGATCTCGCTTCAATCGCTTCCACCACACCTTCGCCGTCTTCTCAAGACAATGCGTGGCGAAGTAGACCTTGTTTTGCTCAGAGGTGTTAAAGTCCTCGAACATCATTTCCATTGAGTCAATCCATGACTCCACTATCTCCGGCTCCACTTGTCCGCCCTCAAAGATTGGTGGGTGGAACTTCATGAATCGAATAAGGGCCGTCAACAGTCGCACTTGTTCCGTCTCCTCGGCCGAAGCATCGGGGTTGCCGAACCGACGCGCCGGAAGTGCACTTCTTGGCGGAGGACACGCGCCACCGGAGCTGCGCCACACCCTCGCCTTCGGCCGCCTCGGGTCGTGTGCGAGGGCGCGGGTGGAGTACGATTCTCGGCCATTTCTTGCGGCCGTCGCCGCTATCTGTTGCTCCATTAGCTCCTGGAGCCGATCAAAACGACCGTCAGCGCGGTCATGCGTCGTAACTCTGCACCTCGCTAGGGCCCGTCGACTGCGGCGCCAAAGGAGGTCCGGGTAGATCCGGGTCTCCCGACGACGATGCGGACCGACCTACGCGTGTAGCGTCTCGGAGGCATTAGTTCCTGAAACGCAATAACCGGGTTAGTTATCTTAACCCATCGACTTACTCGTAATTAACAATCTACGAGACTCAACATTTAAAAATTAGGCGGAAGCACACAAGTGTACTCATTCTAGACTCTCGGTGTCATGTTGTCGGCCGCCCAACACAAGCACTTTAAGCCAAGAACTAATACCCTTGAATCCATCTCTATTCACCACTAGAGGTATCTCAACCAATACTTCGACCCAATCGTATTAACTTCCGCCACATGGCATAGGTCCACGTTTCGCTCACGCACCTATTAGCCTTAGGGTTTACCGTCCTAGGGTTTCCTAGGTCCATCCTAGACTCTCTCTTTACTTGCTCTTAGTGGCTCTGATACCAAAAGAATACCTGTCACGCCCTGAGACCGCTACCAATTCGGTTCGGTTCGGGGGCGCCGTCGACGCCGAGCAGACGACACCTCCACTGTCAGCCCAAGGCTCAACAACAAGTCATGTATAAAGAATCAACCAGGAGATTTAATTCTATATCATACATGACAAGAAGATGCACCTAAAGGTGCGAACGACAACAAGAGCAAGGTACAAGTATTTTATACAAGTAATATAAAGAGAGAAGAATCTATCTATTACAATCATTCAACATTTGTTTACATCTCTTTACATTCTTTCACCAAAATGAATATACATGTTCTTTTCCCCAAAACACATAAGTCATTACATATCCAAAATATACATTCTTTTCTTGTTCATAAGACTATACTAAAATGATATCGGGAAGGTTCTAATACAAATGGCGGCCTCTATCAACTAGGGCGCGATGCCACTCTGCGATCCTCACTGTGCCGCGAACTTGCACTGTAATGGAGTGGGGTGAGAACTAACTTCCTTAGTTCCCGGTGGGCTCGCCACCGACCCCACCGATCTCCCCACTAGGTCTAAGCGAGGCAATAGCAGATAGATATTTATCTTAAAGCTGTAAATACGGTAAGTAAAGCATAATAGAAGAAATGCAATAACTACTTTGCCTGTAACAATAAGGTAAGAGTAATGCTCTAGCCATGTAACCACCAACATGCTAATAGAACTCTATCAAGTAAATTGCAATTCTATCATGCTCAATATGTACTTTTGTACCCAATCTCATAACTCTTTGGAGTTTGTTACCCAATCCATGGCTAGCCCGTAGGCACGCCCACGACTCAACACATTCAACCTCATGGGTTGTCTGCGGGACCCCACATAGGCTATCCCTCGGGACCCCACCTAGGCTATCCCTATCGAATCACGTGCCAAGACCTCCAGGAGACTCGCACTACTCGTGTGGAGCGACCAACCACGACGGCGAAGCGGTGTGTGAGTATGATCATCTCCTCCACTTTGGAGGGCATCCATACAAGGGCATCCAACACAGGGGAATCATGCATAAGTGTTCTATACACTATGTTTCCATGTCAATGTCGTCAAGTTGTTTACTTGGTTCATGTCACTAGTGTCGCTACACTATGTCATATGTCATTGTCATTCATCAAGTTCTATGCTTGGTTCATATAGCTCTAGTGTTCTTTACACTAAGTTATTGCACAATATCATAAAGTCATGTTGTCATTGTCATTCATCAAGTTCTATACTTGATTCATATATCTCTAGGTGGCAATCATGCATAACTAAATCATAGTTCTTGTCTCTAGGGTTCGATGTCATTATACTCATTCCTTTGCTTCCTATGTCCAAATGCAAGCCTATGGTGCCGCACGATAAGGAAGGTATGCAAGCATACTCCTATGTCCTAATGCAACACCATAGTCACGCACGATAAGGAGGCACACTAGAATAGTCATTTAATCATACCAACCCTATCATGCATGAAAACTATATACATATGTACATATATGTGCAATATGACCAATATTTACTTAGACATAAAAGGGAGCCCAACGGCTTCGGTAAAGCACCCCCGCACTTTTGGGATGTTCCACGAGGTTAGAATGCCGCTCTCGCTTCTAACCACTACTTTGACTCCCGGCCCAATATCGAAGGTGAAAGCCTTCGTTTGGCTCGGATCGCTTAAAGCCGTTCGCCGAATCGACGAGCCGTCGCCTCGCACGCGTTCGTGGACTTAACAATATGTTAGAAATGAGGTTAAAAGAGATCAAAACCTCATATTTAGAAAACCCCCAATTTGAGCCCTAGAAATTGCCCCCAGCAAAATCTTGCGCTAGAGCTCAAATCGACCGTGGAGATCACTTCTTAGAGAAGCTAGGGTTCCAAGAAAATTATTTCTAAGAGGTACAAAACACTCTAGAAGAAGCTACCATGAAAGCTCTCTAGGGCTTACCTCTATGGTGAGCTCCAATGGTGGAGAGGAAGAAGAAGACTCCAAGGATCTTCCTCTAAGTATGCTTCTCCACCAAAATCTCAACCTTTTCTCCTTCTCTTTCTTCTATCCTCTTCTCCTTCTTCTTGCTTGCTAGAGAGAGAGAGGAGAGTGATCGGGTGAGGGAGGTGAGGAAATAACAGGGAGAGAGAGAGGGGTACCCTCTATAAGCTCTATTGTAACAAGATGCTAAAAGGACCCTCAACTATGCAAACTGCACCAACTGGGCATTTTTCGGGCTCAGGGACCGGTCTCCCTAACCCAGGACCGGTCCCAGAGAGCCTTGCTCCACTCTGCGCAGCTGGGGACCGGTCTCCCCCTTACGAGACCGGTCCCAGAGAGCCTGCTCTCGCGGGACAGCCTTCCGAGACCGGTCTCCCTTTTCAGAGACCGGTCCCCCCAGGGACCATCAGCCCACTCCAAGGACTTAGCCAAATTTTCAGCTTTTCGTCGTTTATTCTCCGTTTTCGCTCGTTTGGCATCCGATTCTTTTCAAATCCAAGAGACTTTGCAAACATGTTTTCGAACACGTTTTCACCATCTTTTCATCCACGCTAATGCCGGATTTAGCTCACCACCCAACATAGCTTTTCCGGTTCCGTTTTCGCGCCTACGCGCACAAAACGCCGAAAGCTTCGAACTTCACCGGAGCAACTCCGATGCACTTTTTGCCTTCGGATCAACTTCGAACTTTCTGAAGTCCATCCATTCGACAATCAGTCGATTCTAAACGTGGTGCAACTCTCGGATTTCGAGAATTCACATCCTTACAACTGAGTAGTCTAATGTTGGTCCGGTTTTGGTTCTTGTGAACGTTGGCATCGATACGTTGCAAATTACACTCTCGGGGCATAATAGATTAATATAATTAGGTTTTACTCGTTGTTCGGTTGCATGAGAAAAAGTACTCGTTTCAAAGTTATAAAGTTAGGGCGCAACTGAGTAGTCTAATGTTGGTTCGGTTTTGGTTCTTATGAACGTTGGCATCGATACGTTGCAAATTTATACTCTCGGGGCATAATAGAACAAAATAATTAGGTTTTACTCTTTGTTCGATTGAATGAGAAAAAGTACTGTTTCCAAAGTTATACTGTTAGGGCGCAACTGAGTAGTCTAATGTTGGTTTGGTTTTGGTTCTTGTGAACGTTGGCATCGATACGCTGCAAATTTACACTCTCGGGGCATAATAGAACAAAATAATTAGGTTTTATTCTTTGTTCGATTGAATGAGAAAAAGTACTGTTTCCAAAGTTATACTGTTTGGGCGCAACTGAGTAGTCAAATGTTGGTCCGGTTTTGGTTTTTGTGAACGTTGGCATCGATACGTTGCAAATTTACACTATCGGGGCATAATAGAACAAAATAATTAGGTTTTACTCTTTGTTCGATTGAATGAGAAAAAGTACTGTTTCCAAAGTTATACTGTTAGGGCGCAACTGAGTAGTCTAATGTTGGTTCGGTTTTGGTTCTTATGAACGTTGGTATCGATACGTTGCAAATTTATACTCTCGGGGCATAATAGATTAATATAATTAAGTTTTACTCGTTGTTCGGTTGCATGAGAAAAAGTACTCGTTTCAAAGTTATGAAGTTAGGGCGCAACTGAGTAGTCTAATGTTGGTTCGGTTTTGGTTCTTATGAACGTTGGCATCGATACGTTGCAAATTTACACTCTCGGGGCATAATAGAACAAAATAATTTGGTTTTACTCTTTGTTCGATTGAATGAGAAAAAGTACTGTTTACAAAGTTCTACACTCTGGGCACAACTGAGGAGTCTAAAGTTGGTCCGGTTTTGGTTCTTGTGAACGTTGGCATCGATACAAAATTTACACTCTCGGGGCATAATAGAACAAAATAATTAGGTTTTACTCTTTATTCGATTGAATGAGAAAAATCTTGTTTCCAAAGATATCTTTGTTTGGGCACAGCGAGTAGTCTAATGTTGGTCCGGTTTTGGTTCTTGTTAACGTTGGCATCGATACGTTGCAAATTTACACTCTCGGGGCATAATAGATTAATATAATTAGGTTTTACTCGTTGTTCGGTTGCATTAGAAAAAGTTCTCGTTTCAAAGTTATGAAATTAGGCGCAATTGAGTAGTCTAATGTTGGTTCGGTTTGGGTTCTTATGAACGTTGGCATCGATACGTTGCAAATTTACACTCTCGGGGCATAATAGAACAAAATAATTAGGTTTTACTCTTTGTTCGATTGAATGAGAAAAAGTACTGTTTCCAAAGTTATACTGTTAGGGCGCAACTGAGTAGTTTAATGTTGGTTCGGTTTTGGTTCTTATGAACGTTGGCATCGATACGTTGCAAATTTACACTCTCGGGGAATAATAGAACAAAATAATTAGGTTTTACTCTTTGTTCGATTGAATGAGAAAAATCTTGTTTCCAAAGATATCTTGTTTGGGCACAGTTGAGTAGTCTAATGTTTGGTCCGGTTTTGGTTCTTGTTAACGTTGGCATCGATACGTTGCAAATTTACACTCTCGGGGCATAATAGATTAATATAATTAGGTTTTACTCGTTGTTCGGTTGCATGAGAAAAAGTTCTCGTTTCGAAGTTATGAAGTTGAGTAGTCTAATGTTGGTTCGGTTTTGGTTCTTATGAACGTTGGCATCGATACGTTGCAAATTTACACTCTCGGGGCATAATAGAACAAAATAATTAGGTTTTACTCTTTGTTCGATTGAATGAGAAAAAATACTGTTTACAAAGTTCTACTCTCTGAGCTGCGAGTAGTCTAATGTTGGTCCGGTTTTGGTTATTGTGAACGTTGGCATCGATACGTTGCAAATTTACACTCTCGGGGCATAATAGAACAAAATAATTAGGTTTTACTCTTTATTCGATTGAATGAGAAAAAGTCCTGTTTCCAAAGTTATCCTGTTTGGGCACAACTGAGTAGTCTAATGTTGGTCCGGTTTTGGTTCTTGTGAACGTTGGCATCGATACGTTGCAAATTACACTCTCGGGGCATAATAGATTAATATAATTAGGTTTTACTCGTTGTTCGGTTGCATGAGAAAAAGTACTCGTTTCAAAGTTATAAAGTTAGGGCGCAACTGAGTAGTCTAATGTTGGTTCGGTTTTGGTTCTTATGAACGTTGGCATCGATACGTTTCAAATTTATACTCTCGGGGCATAATAGAACAAAATAATTAGGTTTTACTCTTTGTTCGATTGAATGAGAAAAAGTACTGTTTCCAAAGTTATACTGTTAGGGCGCAAGAGTAGTCTAATGTTGGTTTGGTTTTGGTTCTTATGAACGTTGGCATCGATACGTTGCAAATTTACACTCTCGGGCATAATAGAACAAAATAATTAGGTTTTATTCTTTGTTCGATTGAATGAGAAAAAATCTTGTTTCCAAAGTTATCTTGTTTGGGCGCAGAGTAGTCTAATGTTGGTCCGGTTTTGGTTCTTGTGAACGTTGGCATCGATACGTTGCAAATTTACACTATCGGGGCATAATAGAACAAAATAATTAGGTTTTACTCTTTGTTCGATTGAATGAGAAAAAAAATTGTATCCAAAGTTATCTTTGTTAGGCGCAACTGAGTAGTCTAATGTTGGTTCGGTTTTGGTTCTTATGAACGTTGGTATCGATACGTTGCAAATTTATACTCTCGGGGCATAATAGATTAATATAATTAAGTTTTACTCGTTGTTCGGTTGCATGAGAAAAAGTACTCGTTTCAAAGTTATGAAGTTAGGCGCAAGCGAGTAGTCTAATGTTGGTTCGGTTTTGGTTCTTATGAACGTTGGCATCGATACGTTGCAAATTTACACTCTCGGGGCATAATAGAACAAAATAATTTGGTTTTACTCTTTGTTCGATTGAATGAGAAAAAGTAGTGTTTACAAAGTTCTACACTCACAAGCTGGAGTAGTCTAATGTTGGTCGGTTTTGGTTCTTGTGAACGTTGGCATCGATACTGCAAATTTACACTCTCGGGGCATAATAGAACAAAATAATTAGGTTTTACTCTTTATTCGATTGAATGAGAAAAAATCATTTCCAAAGATATCTTTGTTTGGGCACAACTGAGTAGTCTAATGTTGGTCCGGTTTTGGTTCTTGTTAACGTTGGCATCGATACGTTGCAAATTTACACTCTCGGGGCATAATAGATTAATATAATTAGGTTTTACTCGTTGTTCGGTTGCATGAGAAAAAGTTCTCGTTTCGAAGTTATGAAGTTAGGGCGCAATTGAGTAGTCTAATGTTGGTTCGGTTTGGGTTCTTATGAACGTTGGCATCGATACGTTGCAAATTTACACTCTCGGGGCATAATAGAACAAAATAATTAGGTTTTACTCTTTGTTCGATTGAATGAGAAAAATCGTTTACAAAGTTGTACTCTCTGGGCACTGGCGAGTAGTCTAATGTTGGTCGGTTTTGGTTCTTGTGAACGTTGGCATCGATACCTTTGTAAATTTACACTCTCGGGGTATAATAGAACAAAATAATTAGGTTTTACTCTTTATTCGATTGAATGAGAAAAATCTTGTTTCCAAAGTTATCTTGTTTGGGCACAAGAGTAGTCTAATGTTGGTCGGTTTTGGTTCTTGTGAACGTTGGCATCGATACGTTGCAAATTACACTCTCATAATAGATTAATATAATTAGGTTTTACTAGTTGTTCGGTTGCATGAGAAAAAGTACTCGTTTCAAAGTTATAAAGTTAGGGCGCAACTGAGTAGTCTAATGTTGGTTCGGTTTTGGTTCTTATGAACGTTGGCATCGATACGTTTCAAATTTATACTCTCGGGGCATAATAGATTAATATAATTAGGTTTTACTCGTTGTTCGGTTGCATGAGAAAAAGTACTGGTTCCAAAGTTATGGTGTTAGGGCGCAACTGAGTAGTCTAATGTTGGTTTGGTTTTGGTTCTTATGAACGTTGGCATCGATACGTTGCAAATTTACACTCTCGGGGCATAATAGAACAAAATAATTAGGTTTTACTCTTTGTTCGATTGAATGAGAAAAATCTTGTTTCTAAAGTTATCTTTGTTTGGGCGCAAGCGAGTAGTCTAATGTTGGTCGGTTTTGGTTTTTGTGAACGTTGGCATCGATACGTTGCAAATTTACACTATCGGGGCATAATAGAACAAAATAATTAGGTTTTACTCTTTGTTTGATTGAATGAGAAAAATCTTTGTTTCCAAAGTTATCTTTGTTAGGCGCAAGAGTAGTCTAATGTTGGTTCGGTTTTGGTTCTTATGAACGTTGGTATCGATACGTTGCAAATTTATACTCTCGGGGCATAATAGATTAATATAATTAAGTTTTACTCGTTGTTCGGTTGCTTGAGAAAAAGTACTCGTTTCAAAGTTATGAAGTTAGGGCGCAACTGAGTAGTCTAATGTTGGTTCGGTTTTGGTTCTTATGAACGTTGGCATCGATACGTTGCAAATTTACACTCTCGGGGCATAATAGAACAAAATAATTAGGTTTTACTCTTTGTTCGATTGAATGAGAAAAAGTACTGTTTACAAAGTTGTACTCTCTGGGCACAAGTGAGTAGTCTAATGTTGGTCCGGTTTTGGTTCTTGTGAACGTTGGCATCGATACACTGCAAATTTACACTCTCGGGGCATAATAGAACAAAATAATTAGGTTTTACTCTTTATTCGATTGAATGAGAAAAAGTACTGTTTCCAAAGTTATACTGTTAGGGCGCAACTGAGTAGTCTGATGTTGGTTTGGTTTTGGTTCTTGTGAACGTTGGCATCGATACGTTGCAAATTTACACTCTCGGGGCATAATAGATTAATATAATTAGGTTTTACTCGTTGTTCGGTTGCATTAGAAAAAGTTCTCGTTTCAAAGTTATGAGATTGGGCGCAATTGAGTAGTCTAATGTTGGTTCGGTTTGGGTTCTTATGAACGTTGGCATCGATACGTTGCAAATTTACACTCTCGGGGCATAATAGAACAAAATAATTAGGTTTTACTCTTTGTTCGATTGAATGAGAAAAAGTACTGTTTACAAAGTTGTACTCTCTGGGCACAACTGAGTAGTCTAATGTTGGTCCGGTTTTGGTTCTTGTGAACGTTGGCATCGATACCCTGTAAATTTACACTCTCGGGGCATAATAGAACAAAATAATTAGGTTTTACTCTTTATTCGAAAGAATGAGAAAAATCTTGTTTCCAAAGTTATCTTTGTTTGGGCACAAGCGAGTAGTCTAATGTTGGTCGGTTTTGGTTCTTGTGAACGTTGGCATCGATACGTTGCAAATTTACACTCTCGGGGCATAATAGATTAATATAATTAGGTTTTACTCGTTGTTCGGTTGCATGAGAAAAAGTTCTCGTTTCAAAGTTATGAAGTTAGGGCGCAATTGAGTAGTCTAATGTTGGTTCGGTTTGGGTTCTTATGAACGTTGGCATGGATACGTTGCAAATTTACACTCTCGGGGCATAATAGAACAAAATAATTAGGTTTTACTCTTTGTTCGATTGAATGAGAAAAAAATCATTTACAAAGTTGTACTCTCTGAGGCACTGGCGAGTAGTCAAATGTTGGTCGGTTTTGGTTCTTGTGAACGTTGGCATCGATACTGTAAATTTACACTCTCGGGGCATAATAGAACAAAATAATTAGGTTTTACTCTTTATTCGATTGAATGAGAAAAATCTTGTTTCCAAAGTTATCTTGTTTGAGCTGGCAAGTAGTCTAATGTTGGTCCGGTTTTGGTTCTTGTGAACGTTGGCATCGATACGTTGCAAATTACACTCTCGGGGCATAATAGATTAATATAATTAGGTTTTACTCGTTGTTCGGTTGCATGAGAAAAAGTACTCGTTTCAAAGTTATAAAGTTAGGGCGCAACTGAGTAGTCTAATGTTGGTTCGGTTTTGGTTCTTATGAACGTTGGCATCGATACGTTGCAAATTTATACTCTCGGGGCATAATAGAACGAAATAATTAGGTTTTACTATTTGTTCGATTGAATGAGAAAAAGTACTGTTTCCAAAGTTATACTGTTAGGGCGCAACTGAGTAGTCTAATGTTGGTTTGGTTTTGGTTCTTGTGAACGTTGGCATCGATACGCTGCAAATTTACACTCTCGGGGCATAATAGAACAAAATAATTAGGTTTTATTCTTTGTTCGATTGAATGAGAAAAAGTACTGTTTCCAAAGTTATACTGTTTGGGCGCAACTGAGTAGTCTAATGTTGGTTCGGTTTTGGTTTTTGTGAACGTTGGCATCGATACGTTGCAAATTTACACTATCGGGGCATAATAGAACAAAATAATTAGGTTTTACTCTTTGTTCGATTGAGTGAGAAAAAAGTCTTGTTTCCAAAGTTATACTGTTAGGGCGCAACTGAGTAGTCTAATGTTGGTTCGGTTTTGGTTCTTATGAACGTTGGTATCGATACGTTGCAAATTTATACTCTCGGGGCATAATAGATTAATATAATTAAGTTTTACTCGTTGTTCGGTTGCATGAGAAAAAGTACTCGTTTCAAAGTTATGAAGTTAGGGCGCAACTGAGTAGTCTAATGTTGGTTCGGTTTTGGTTCTTATGAACGTTGGCATCGATATGTTGCAAATTTACACTCTCGGGGCATAATAGAACAAAATAATTTGGTTTTACTCTTTGTTCGATTGAATGAGAAAAATCTTGTTTACAAAGTTCTACACTGCAGGCACAGCGAGTAGTCTAATGTTGGTCCGGTTTTGTGGCTTTTGAACGGTGGCATCGATACTTTGCAAATTTACACTCTCGGGGCATAATAGAACAAAATAATTAGGTTTTACTCTTTGTTCGATTGAATGAGAAAAAAATCTTGTTTCCAAAGATATCTTGTTTGGGCACAAGCGAGTAGGCTAATGTTGGTCCGGTTTTGGTTATTGTGAACGTTGGCATCGATACGTTGCAAATTTACACTCTCGGGGCATAATAGATTAATATAATTAGGTTTTACTCGTTGTTCGGTTGCATGAGAAAAAGTTCTCGTTTCAAAGTTATGAAGTTAGGCGCAATTGAGTAGTCTAATGTTGGTTCGGTTTGGGTTCTTATGAACGTTGGCATCGATACGTTGCAAATTTACACTCTCGGGGCATAATAGAACAAAATAATTAGGTTTTACTCTTTGTTCGATTGAATGAGAAAACTGTTTACAATGTTCTACTCTCTGGGCACAACTAAGTAGTCTAATGTTGGTTCGGTTTTGGTTCTTGTGAACGTTGGCATCGATACATTGCAAATTTACACTCTCGGGGCATAATAGAACAAAATAATTAGGTTTTACTCTTTGTTCGATTGAATGAGAAAAATCATTTCCAAAGTTATCTTTGTTTGGGCACTGTTGAGTAGTCTAATGTTGGTCCGGTTTTGGTTCTTGTGAACGTTGGCATCGATACGTTGCAAATTACACTCTCGGGGCATAATAGATTAATATAATTAGGTTTTACTCGTTGTTCGGTTGCATGAGAAAAAGTACTCGTTTCAAAGTTATAAAGTTAGGGCGCAACTGAGTAGTCTATTGTTGGTTCGGTTTTGGTTCTTATGAACGTTGGCATCGATACGTTGCAAATTTATACTCTCGGGGCATAATAGAACAAAATAATTAGGTTTTACTCTTTGTTCGATTGAATGAGAAAAATCTTGTTTCCAAAGTTATCTTTGTTAGGCGCAAGGAGTAGTCTAATGTTGGTTTGGTTTTGGTTCTTGTGAACGTTGGCATCGATCTGTTGCAAATTTACACTCTCGGGGCATAATAGAACAAAATAATTAGGTTTTATTCTTTGTTCGATTGAATGAGAAAAATCTTGTTTCCAAAGTTATCTTGTTTGGGCGCAAGCGAGTAGTCTAATGTTGGTCCGGTTTTGGTTTTTGTGAACGTTGGCATCGATACGTTGCAAATTTACACTATCGGGGCATAATAGAACAAAATAATTAGGTTTTACTCTTTGTTCGATTGAATGAGAAAAAGTACTGTTTCCAAAGTTATACTGTTAGGGCGCAACTTAGTAGTCTAATGTTGGTTCGGTTTTGGTTCTTATGAACGTTGGTATCGATACGTTGCAAATTTATACTCTCGGGGCATAATAGATTAATATAATTAAGTTTTACTCGTTGTTCGGTTGCTTGAGAAAAAGTACTCGTTTCAAAGTTATGAAGTTAGGGCGCAACTGAGTAGTCTAATGTTGGTTCGGTTTTGGTTCTTATGAACGTTGGCATCGATACGTTGCAAATTTACACTCTCGGGACATAATAGAACAAAATAATTAGGTTTTACTCTTTGTTCGATTGAATGAGAAAATGTACTGTTTACAAAGTTCTACTCTCTGAGCACAACTGAGCTGTCTTATGTTGGTCCGGTTGTTGCTCTCGTGAACGTTGGCATCGATACACTGCAACTTTACACTCTCGGGGCATAATAGAACAAAATAATTTGGTTTGACTCTTTATTCGATTGAATGAGAAAAATCATTTCCAAAGATATCTTTGTTTGGGCACAATGGCGAGTAGTCTAATGTTGGTCCGGTTTTGGTTCTTGTGAACGTTGGCATCGATACGTTGCAAATTTACACTCTCGGGGCATAATAGATTAATATAATTAGGTTTTACTCGTTGTTCGGTTGCATTAGAAAAAGTTCTCGTTTCAAAGTTATGAAATTAGGGCGCAATTGAGTAGTCTAATGTTGGTTCGGTTTGGGTTCTTATGAACGTTGGCATCGATACGTTGCAAATTTACACTCTCGGGGCATAATAGAACAAAATAATTAGGTTTTACTCTTTGTTCGATTGAATGAGAAAAAGTACTGTTTACAAAGTTGTACTCTCTGGGCACAATGTTGAGTAGTCTAATGTTGGTCGGTTTTGGTTCTTGTGAACGTTGGCATCGATACCTTGTAAATTTACACTCTCGGGGCATAATAGAACAAAATAATTAGGTTTTACTCTTTATTCGATTGAATGAGAAAAATCTTGTTTCCAAAGTTATCTTTGTTTGGGCACAGTAGTCTAATGTTGGTCGGTTTTGGTTCTTGTGAACGTTGGCATCGATACGTTGCAAATTTACACTCTCGGGGCATAATAGATTAATATAATTAGGTTTTACTCGTTGTTCGGTTGCATGAGAAAAAGTTCTCGTTTCAAAGTTATGAAGTTAGGGCGCAATTGAGTAGTCTAATGTTGGTTCGGTTTGGGTTCTTATGAACGTTGGCATGGATACGTTGCAAATTTACACTCTCGGGGCATAATAGAACAAAATAATTAGGTTTTACTCTTTGTTCGATTGAATGAGAAAAAGTACTGTTTACAAAGTTGTACTCTCTGAGCACAACTGAGTAGTCTAATGTTGGTCCGGTTTTGGTTCTTGTGAACGTTGGCATCGATACATAAATTTACACTCTCGGGGCATAATAGAACAAAATAATTAGGTTTACTCTTTATTCGATTGAATGAGAAAAATCTTGTTTCCAAAGTTATCTTGTTTGGGCACAACTGAGTAGTCTAATGTTCGTCCGGTTTTGGTTCTTGTGAACGTTGGCATCGATACGTTGCAAATTACACTCTCGGGGCATAATAGATTAATATAATTAGGTTTTACTCGTTGTTCGGTTGCATGAGAAAAAGTACTCGTTTCAAAGTTATAAAGTTAGGGCGCAACTGAGTAGTCTAATGTTGGTTCGGTTTTGGTTCTTATGAACGTTGGCATCGATACGTTGCAAATTTATACTCTCGGGGCATAATAGAACAAAATAATTAGGTTTTACTATTTGTTCGATTGAATGAGAAAAAGTACTGTTTCCAAAGTTATCTTTGTTAGGCGCAAGTGAGTAGTCTAATGTTGGTCCGGTTTTGGTTCTTGTGAACGTTGGCATCGATACGCTGCAAATTTACACTCTCGGGGCATAATAGAACAAAATAATTAGGTTTTATTCTTTGTTCGATTGAATGAGAAAAAGTACTGTTTCCAAAGTTATACTGTTTGGGCGCAACTGAGTAGTCTAATGTTGGTCCGGTTTTGGTTTTTGTGAACGTTGGCATCGATACGTTGCAAATTTACACTATCGGGGCATAATAGAACAAAATAATTAGGTTTTACTCTTTGTTCGATTGAATGAGAAAAATCTTTTTTCCAAAGTTATCTTTGTTAGGCGCAAGAGTAGTCTAATGTTGGTTCGGTTTTGGTTCTTATGAACGTTGGTATCGATACGTTGCAAATTTATACTCTCGGGGCATAATAGATTAATATAATTAAGTTTTACTCGTTGTTCGGTTGCATGAGAAAAAGTACTCGTTTCAAAGTTATGAAGTTAGGCGCAGAGTAGTCTAATGTTGGTTCGGTTTTGGTTCTTATGAACGTTGGCATCGATATGTTGCAAATTTACACTCTCGGGGCATAATAGAACAAAATAATTTGGTTTTACTCTTTGTTCGATTGAATGAGAAAAAAATCTTGTTTACAAAGTTCTACACTCTGAGCACAAGTTGAGTAGTCTCTAATGTTGGTCGGTTTTGGTTCTTGTGAACGTTGGCATCGATACTGCTTTGCAAATTTACACTCTCGGGGCATAATAGAACAAAATAATTAGGTTTTACTCTTTATTCGATTGAATGAGAAAAATCTTTGTTTCCAAAGATATCTTGTTTGGGCACATGAGTAGTCTAATGTTGGTCGGTTTTGGTTCTTGTGAACGTTGGCATCGATACGTTGCAAATTTACACTCTCGGGGCATAATAGATTAATATAATTAGGTTTTACTCGTTGTTCGGTTGCATGAGAAAAAGTTCTCGTTTCAAAGTTATGAAGTTAGGCGCAATTGAGTAGTCTAATGTTGGTTCGGTTTGGGTTCTTATGAACGTTGGCATCGATACGTTGCAAATTTACACTCTCGGGGCATAATAGAACAAAATAATTAGGTTTTACTCTTTGTTCGATTGAATGAGAAAAAAATCTTGTTTACAAAGTTGTACTCTCACAGGCACAAGCGAGTAGTCTAATGTTGGTCGGTTTTGGTTCTTGTGAACGTTGGCATCGATACCTTTGTAAATTTACACTCTCGGGGTATAATAGAACAAAATAATTAGGTTTTACTCTTTATTCGATTGAATGAGAAAAATCTTGTTTCCAAAGTTATCTTGTTTGGGCACAAGGAGTAGTCTAATGTTGGTCCGGTTTTGGTTCTTGTGAACGTTGGCATCGATACGTTGCAAATTACACTCTCGGGGCATAATAGATTAATATAATTAGGTTTTACTCGTTGTTCGGTTGCATGAGAAAAAGTACTCGTTTCAAAGTTATAAAGTTAGGCGCAAGTAGTCTAATGTTGGTCCGGTTTTGGTTCTTGTGAACGTTGGCATCGATACGTTGCAAATTACACTCTCGGGGCATAATAGATTAATATAATTAGGTTTTACTCGTTGTTCGGTTGCATGAGAAAAAGTACTCGTTTCAAAGTTATAAAGTTAGGGCGCAACTGGGTAGTCTAATGTTGGTCCGGTTTTGGTTCTTGTGAACGTTGGCATCGATACGTTGCAAATTTACACTCTCGGGGCATAATAGAACAAAATAATTAGGTTTTACTCTTTGTTCGATTGAATGAGAAAAAATCTTGTTTCCAAAGTTATCTTTGTTTGGGCGCAAGTAGTCTAATGTTGGTCGGTTTTGGTTTTGTAAACGTTGTCATCGATACGTTGCAAATTTACACTATCGGGGCATAATAGAACAAAATAATTAGGTTTTACTCTTTGTTCGATTGAATGAGAAAAAGTACTGTTTCCAAAGTTATACTGTTAGGGCGCAACTGAGTAGTCTAATGTTGGTTCGGTTTTGGTTCTTATGAACGTTGGTATCGATACGTTGCAAATTTATACTCTCGGGGCATAATAGATTAATATAATTAAGTTTTACTCGTTGTTCGGTTGCTTGAGAAAAAGTACTCGTTTCAAAGTTATGAAGTTAGGCGCAAGCGAGTAGTCTAATGTTGGTTCGGTTTTGGTTCTTATGAACGTTGGCATCGATACGTTGCAAATTTACACTCTCGGGGCATAATAGAACAAAATAATTAGGTTTTACTCTTTGTTCGATTGAATGAGAAAAATCACATTTACAAAGTTCTACTCTCACAGGCACAAGTAGTCTAATGTTGGTCCGGTTTTGGTTCTTGTGAACGTTGGCATCGATACATTGCAAATTTACACTCTCGGGGCATAAAAGAACAAAATAATTAGGTTTTACTCTTTATTCGATTGAATGAGAAAAATCATTTCCAAAGATATCTTGTTTGGGCACAAGCGAGTAGTCTAATGTTGGTCCGGTTTTGGTTCTTGTGAACGTTGGCATCGATACGTTGCAAATTTACACTCTCGGGGCATAATAGATTAATATAATTAGGTTTTACTCGTTGTTCGGTTGCATTAGAAAAAGTTCTCGTTTCAAAGTTATGAAATTAGGGCGCAATTGAGTAGTCTAATGTTGGTTCGGTTTGGGTTCTTATGAACGTTGGCATCGATACGTTGCAAATTTACACTCTCGGGGCATAATAGAACAAAATAATTAGGTTTTACTCTTTGTTCGATTGAATGAGAAAAAGTACTGTTTACAAAGTTGTACTCTCTGGGCACAACTGAGTAGTCTAATGTTGGTCCGGTTTTGGTTCTTGTGAACGTTGGCATCGATACACTGTAAATTTACACTCTCGGGCATAATAGAACAAAATAATTAGGTTTTACTCTTTATTCGATTGAATGAGAAAAAGTACTGTTTCCAAAGTTATCTTGTTTGGGCACAAGCGAGTAGTCTAATGTTGGTCGGTTTTGGTTCTTGTGAACGTTGGCATCGATACGTTGCAAATTTACACTCTCGGGGCATAATAGATTAATATAATTAGGTTTTACTCGTTGTTCGGTTGCATGAGAAAAAGTTCTCGTTTCAAAGTTATGAAGTTAGGGCGCAATTGAGTAGTCTAATGTTGGTTCGGTTTGGGTTCTTATGAACGTTGGCATGGATACGTTGCAAATTTACACTCTCGGGGCATAATAGAACAAAATAATTAGGTTTTACTCTTTGTTCGATTGAATGAGAAAAAGTACTGTTTGCAAAGTTGTACTCTCTGGGCACAACTGAGTAGTCTAATGTTGGTCCGGTTTTGGTTCTTGTTGAACGTTGGCATCGATACACTGTAAATTTACACTCTCGGGGCATAATAGAACAAAATAATTAGGTTTTACTCTTTATTCGATTGAATGAGAAAAAATACTATTTCCAAAGTTATACTGTTTGGGCACAACTGAGTAGTCTAATGTTGGTCGGTTTTGGTTCTTGTGAACGTTGGCATCGATACGTTGCAAATTACACTCTCGGGGCATAATAGATTAATATAATTAGGTTTTACTCGTTGTTCGGTTGCATGAGAAAAAGTACTCGTTTCAAAGTTATAAAGTTAGGCGCAAGCGAGTAGTCTAATGTTGGTTCGGTTTTGGTTCTTATGAACGTTGGCATCGATACGTTGCAAATTTATACTCTCGGGGCATAATAGAACAAAATAATTAGGTTTTACTATTTGTTCGATTGAATGAGAAAAATCTTGTTTCCAAAGTTATCTTTGTTAGGCGCAAGCGAGTAGTCTAATGTTGGTTTGGTTTTGGTTCTTGTGAACGTTGGCATCGATACGTTGCAAATTTACACTCTCGGGGCATAATAGAACAAAATAATTAGGTTTTATTCTTTGTTCGATTGAATGAGAAAAATCTTGTTTCCAAAGTTATCTTGTTTGGGCGCAAGAGTAGTCTAATGTTGGTTCGGTTTTGGTTCTTATGAACGTTGGCATCGATACGTTGCAAATTTACACTCTCGGGGCATAATAGAACAAAATAATTAGGTTTTACTCTTTGTTCGATTGAATGGGAAAAATCTTGTTTCCAAAGTTATCTTTGTTAGGCGCAATGAGTAGTCTAATGTTGGTTCGGTTTTGGTTCTTATGAACGTTGGTATCGATACGTTGCAAATTTATACTCTCGGGGCATAATAGATTAATATAATTAAGTTTTACTCGTTGTTCGGTTGCTTGAGAAAAAGTACTCGTTTCAAAGTTATGAAGTTAGGGCGCAACTGAGTAGTCTAATGTTGGTTCGGTTTTGGTTCTTATGAACGTTGGCATCGATACGTTGCAAATTTACACTCTCGGGGCATAATAGAACAAAATAATTAGGTTTTACTCTTTGTTCGATTGAATGAGAACAAGTACTGTTTACAAAGTTCTACTCTCTGGGCACAACTGAGTAGTCTAATGTTGGTCCGGTTTTGGTTCTTGTGAGCGTTGGCATCGATACACTGTAAATTTACACTCTCGGGGCATAATAGAACAAAATAATTAGGTTTTACTCTTTATTCGATTGAATGAGAAAAAGTGTTGGTTTCAAAGTTATAATGTTTGGGCACAACTGAGTAGTCTAATGTTGGTCCGGTTTTGGTTCTTGTGAACGTTGGCATCGATACGTTGCAAATTTACACTCTCAGGGCATAATAGATTAATATAATTAGGTTTTACTCGTTGTTCGGTTGCATTAGAAAAAGTTCTCGTTTCAAAGTTATGAAATTAGGGCGCAATTGAGTAGTCTAATGTTGGTTCGGTTTGGGTTCTTATGAACGTTGGCATCGATACGTTGCAAATTTACACTCTCGGGGCATAATAGAACAAAATAATTAGGTTTTACTCTTTGTTCGATTGAATGAGAAAAATTACTGTTTCCAAAGTTATACTGTTTGGGCGCAACTGAGTAGTCTAATGTTGGTCCGGTTTTGGTTTTTGTGAACGTTGGCATCGATACGTTGCAAATTTACACTATCGGGGCATAATAGAACAAAATAATTAGGTTTTACTCTTTGTTCGATTGAATGAGAAAAAGTACTGTTTCCAAAGTTATACTGTTAGGGCGCAACTGAGTAGTCTAATGTTGGTTCGGTTTTGGTTCTTATGAACGTTGGTATCGATACGTTGCAAATTTATACTCTCGGGGCATAATAGGTTAATATAATTAAGTTTTACTCGTTGTTCGGTTGCATGAGAAAAAGTACTCGTTTCAAAGTTATGAAGTTAGGGCGCAACTGAGTAGTCTAATGTTGGTTCGGTTTTGGTTCTTATGAACGTTGGCATCGATATGTTGCAAATTTACACTCTCGGGGCATAATAGAACAAAATAATTTGGTTTTACTCTTTGTTCGATTGAATGAGAAAAAGTAGTACTGTTTACAAAGTTCTACACTCTGGGCACAACTGAGTAGTCTAATGTTGGTCCGGTTTTGGTTCTTGTGAACGTTGGCATCGATACACTGCAAATTTACACTCTCGGGGCATAATAGAACAAAATAATTAGGTTTTACTCTTTATTCGATTGAATGAGAAAAAGTACTGTTTCCAAAGATATACTGTTTGGGCACAACTGAGTAGTCTAATGTTGGTCGGTTTTGGTTCTTGTGAACGTTGGCATCGATACGTTGCAAATTTACACTCTCGGGGCATAATAGATTAATATAATTAGGTTTTACTCGTTGTTCGGTTGCATGAGAAAAAGTTCTCGTTTCAAAGTTATGAAGTTAGGGCGCAATTGAGTAGTCTAATGTTGGTTCGGTTTGGGTTCTTATGAACGTTGGCATCGATACGTTGCAAATTTACACTCTCGGGGCATAATAGAACAAAATAATTAGGTTTTACTCTTTGTTCGATTGAATGAGAAAAATCTTGTTTACAAAGTTGTACTCTCTGAGCACAAGCGAGTAGTCTAATGTTGGTCGGTTTTGGTTCTTGTGAACGTTGGCATCGATACTGCTTTGTAAATTTACACTCTCGGGGTATAATAGAACAAAATAATTAGGTTTTACTCTTTATTCGATTGAATGAGAAAAATCTTGTTTCCAAAGTTATCTTGTTTGGGCACAAGCGAGTAGTCTAATGTTGGTCCGGTTTTGGTTCTTGTGAACGTTGGCATCGATACGTTGCAAATTACACTCTCGGGGCATAATAGATTAATATAATTAGGTTTTACTCGTTGTTCGGTTGCATGAGAAAAAGTACTCGTTTCAAAGTTATAAAGTTAGGGCGCAACTGAGTAGTCTAATGTTGGTTCGGTTTTGGTTCTTATGAACGTTGGCATCGATACGTTGCAAATTTATACTCTCGGGGCATAATAGAACAAAATAATTAGGTTTTACTATTTGTTCGATTGAATGAGAAAAAGTACTGTTTCCAAAGTTATACTGTTAGGGCGCAACTGAGTAGTCTAATGTTGGTTCGGTTTTGGTTCTTATGAACGTTGGCATCGATACGTTGCAAATTTACACTCTCGGGGCATAATAGAACAAAATAATTAGGTTTTACTCTTTGTTCGATTGAATGAGAAAAAATACTGTTTACAAAGTTCTACTCTCTGAGCACTGGCGAGTAGTCTAATGTTGGTATGGTTTTGGTTCTTGTGAACGTTGGCATCGATACTCTGCAAATTTACACTCTCGGGGCATAATAGAACAAAATAATTAGGTTTTACTCTTTATTCGATTAAATGAGAAAAATCTTGTTTCCAAAGATATACTGTTTGGGCACAACTGAGTAGTCTAATGTTGGTCCGGTTTTGGTTCTTGTGAACGTTGGCATCGATACGTTGCAAATTTACACTCTCAGGGCATAATAGATTAATATAATTAGGTTTTACTCGTTGTTCGGTTGCATTAGAAAAAGTTCTCGTTTCAAAGTTATGAAATTAGGGCGCAATTGAGTAGTCTAATGTTGGTTCGGTTTGGGTTCTTATGAACGTTGGCATCGATACGTTGCAAATTTACACTCTCGGGGCATAATAGAACAAAATAATTAGGTTTTACTCTTTGTTCGATTGAATGAGAAAAAGTACTGTTTTCAAAGTTGTACTCTTTGGGCTCAACGGAGTAGTCTAATGTTGGTCCGGTTTTGGTTCTTGTGAACGTTGGCATCGATACGTTGCAAATTTACACTCTCGGGGCATAATAGAACAAAATAATTAGGTTTTACTCTTTATTCGATTGAATGAGAAAAATCTTTGTTTCCAAAGTTATCTTTGTTTGGGCACAACTGAGTAGTCTAATGTTGGTCCGGTTTTGGTTCTTGTGAACGTTGGCATCGATACGTTGCAAATTTACACTCTCGGGGCATAATAGATTAATATAATTAGGTTTTACTCGTTGTTCGGTTGCATGAGAAAAAGTTCTCGTTTCAAACTTATGAAGTTAGGGCGCAATTGAGTAGTCTAATGTTGGTTCGGTTTGGGTTCTTATGAACGTTGGCATGGATACGTTGCAAATTTACACTCTCGGGGCATAATAGAACAAAATAATTAGGTTTTACTCTTTGTTCGATTGAATGAGAAAAATCTTGTTTACAAAGTTGTACTCTCAGGCAATGTTGGTCGGTTTTGGTTCTTGTGAACGTTGGCATCGATACCGTAAATTTACACTCTCGGGGTATAATAGAACAAAATAATTAGGTTTTACTCTTTATTCGATTGAATGAGAAAAATCTTGTTTCCAAAGTTATCTTGTTTGGGCACAACTGAGTAGTCTAATGTTGGTCCGGTTTTGGTTCTTGTGAACGTTGGCATCGATACGTTGCAAATTACACTCTCGGGGCATAATAGATTAATATAATTAGGTTTTACTCGTTGTTCGGTTGCATGAGAAAAAGTACTCGTTTCAAAGTTATAAAGTTAGGCGCAACTGAGTAGTCTAATGTTGGTTCGGTTTTGGTTCTTATGAACGTTGGCATCGATACGTTGCAAATTTATACTCTCGGGGCATAATAGAACAAAATAATTAGGTTTTACTATTTGTTCGATTGAATGAGAAAAAGTACTGTTTCCAAAGTTATACTGTTAGGGCGCAACTGAGTAGTCTAATGTTGGTTCGGTTTTGGTTCTTATGAACGTTGGCATCGATACGTTGCAAATTTACACTCTCGGGGCATAATAGAACAAAATAATTAGGTTTTACTCTTTGTTCGATTGAATGAGAAAAGAAATCTTGTTTACAAAGTTCTACTCTGCAGGCACTGGCGAGTAGTCTAATGTTGGTTCGGTTTTGGTTCTTGTGAACGTTGGCATCGATACATTGCAAATTTACACTCTCGGGGCATAATAGAACAAAATAATTAGGTTTTACTCTTTATTCGATTGAATGAGAAAAAGTACTGTTTCCAAAGATATACTGTTTGGGCACAACTGAGTAGTCTAATGTTGGTCCGGTTTTGGTTCTTGTGAACGTTGGCATCGATACGTTGCAAATTTACACTCTCGGGGCATAATAGATTAATATAATTAGGTTTTACTCGTTGTTCGGTTGCATTAGAAAAAGTTCTCGTTTCAAAGTTATGAAATTAGGGCGCAATTGAGTAGTCTAATGTTGGTTCGGTTTGGGTTTTTATGAACGTTGGCATCGATACGTTGCAAATTTACACTCTCGGGGCATAATAGAACAAAATAATTAGGTTTTACTCTTTGTTCGATTGAATGAGAAAAATCTTGTTTACAAAGTTGTACTCTCTGAGCACAAGCGAGTAGTCTAATGTTGGTCGGTTTTGGTTCTTGTGAACGTTGGCATCGATACACTTTGTAAATTTACACTCTCGGGGCATAATAGAACAAAATAATTAGGTTTTACTCTTTATTCGATTGAATGAGAAAAATCTTGTTTCCAAAGTTATCTTGTTTGGGCACAACTGAGTAGTCTAATGTTGGTCCGGTTTTGGTTCTTGTGAACGTTGGCATCGATACGTTGCAAATTTACACTCTCGGGGCATAATAGATTAATATAATTAGGTTTTACTCGTTGTTCGGTTGCATGAGAAAAAGTTCTCGTTTCAAACTTATGAAGTTAGGGCGCAATTGAGTAGTCTAATGTTGGTTCGGTTTGGGTTCTTATGAACGTTGGCATGGATACGTTGCAAATTTACACTCTCGGGGCATAATAGAACAAAATAATTAGGTTTTACTCTTTGTTCGATTGAATGAGAAAAAGTACTGTTTACAAAGTTGTACTCTCTGGGCACAAGCGAGTAGTCTAATGTTGGTCGGTTTTGGTTCTTGTGAACGTTGGCATCGATACTTGTAAATTTACACTCTCGGGCATAATAGAACAAAATAATTAGGTTTACTCTTTATTCGATTGAATGAGAAAAATCTTGTTTCCAAAGTTATCTTGTTTGGGCTGTTGAGTAGTCTAATGTTGTTCCGGTTTTGGTTCTTGTGAACGTTGGCATCGATACGTTGCAAATTACACTCTCGGGGCATAATAGATTAATATAATTAGGTTTTACTCGTTGTTCGGTTGCATGAGAAAAAGTACTCGTTTCAAAGTTATAAAGTTAGGCGCAAGAGTAGTCTAATGTTGGTCCGGTTTTGGTTCTTATGAACGTTGCATCGATACGTTGCAAATTTATACTCTCGGGGCATAATAGAACAAAATAATTAGGTTTTACTCTTTGTTCGATTGAATGAGAAAAAGTACTGTTTCCAAAGTTATACTGTTAGGGCGCAACTGAGTAGTCTAATGTTGGTTTGGTTTTGGTTCTTGTGAACGTTGGCATCGATACGTTGCAAATTACACTCTCGGGGCATAATAGAACAAAATAATTAGGTTTTTCTCTTTGTTCGATTGAATGAGAAAAATCTTGTTTCCAAAGTTATCTTGTTTGGGCGCAATGAGTAGTCTAATGTTGGTCGGTTTTGGTTTTTGTGAACGTTGGCATCGATACGTTGCAAATTTACACTATCGGGGCATAATAGAACAAAATAATTAGGTTTTACTCTTTGTTCGATTGAATGAGAAAAATCTTGTTTCCAAAGTTATCTTTGTTAGGGCACAGTGAGTAGTCTAATGTTGGTTCGGTTTTGGTTCTTATGAACGTTGGTATCGATACGTTGCAAATTTATACTCTCGGGGCATAATAGATTAATATAATTAAGTTTTACTCGTTGTTCGGTTGCATGAGAAAAAGTACTCGTTTCAAAGTTATGAAGTTAGGGCGCAATTGAGTAGTCTAATGTTGGTTCGGTTTGGTTCTTATGAACGTTGGCATCGATATGTTGCAAATTTACACTCTCGGGGCATAATAGAACAAAATAATTTGGTTTTACTCTTTGTTCGATTGAATGAGAAAAAGTACTGTTTACAAAGTTCTACACTCTAGGCACAACTGAGTAGTCTAATGTTGGTCCGGTTTTGGTTCTTGTGAACGTTGGCATCGATACACTGCAAATTTACACTCTCGGGGCATAATAGAACAAAATAATTAGGTTTTACTCTTTATTCGATTGAATGAGAAAAAGTACTGTTTCCAAAGTTATACTGTTTGGGCACAACTGAGTAGTCTAATGTTGGTCCGGTTTTGGTTCTTGTGAACGTTGGCATCGATACGTTGCAAATTTACACTCTCGGGGCATAATAGATTAATATAATTAGGTTTTACTCGTTGTTCGGTTGCATGAGAAAAAGTTCTCGTTTCAAAGTTATGAAGTTAGGGCGCAATTGAGTAGTCTAATGTTGGTTCGGTTTGGGTTCTTATGAACGTTGGCATCGATACGTTGCAAATTTACACTCTCGGGGCATAATAGAACAAAATAATTAGGTTTTACTCTTTGTTCGATTGAATGAGAAAAAGTACTGTTTACAAAGTTGTACTCTCTGGGCACAACTGAGTAGTCTAATGTTGGTCCGGTTTTGGTTCTTGTGAACGTTGGCATCGATACACTGTAAATTTACACTCTCGGGGTATAATAGAACAAAATAATTAGGTTTTACTCTTTGTTCGATTGAATGAGAAAAAGTACTGTTTCCAAAGTTATACTGTTTGGGCACAACTGAGTAGTCTAATGTTGGTCCGGTTTTGGTTCTTGTGAACGTTGGCATCGATACGTTGCAAATTACACTCTCGGGGCATAATAGATTAATATAATTAGGTTTTACTCGTTGTTCGGTTGCATGAGAAAAAGTACTCGTTTCAAAGTTATAAAGTTAGGGCGCAACTGAGTAGTCTAATGTTGGTTCGGTTTTGGTTCTTATGAACGTTGGCATCGATACGTTGCAAATTTATACTCTCGGGGCATAATAGAACAAAATAATTAGGTTTTACTCGCTGTTCGATTGAATGAGAGAAAAATCTTGTTTCCAAAGTTATCTTGTTAGGGCACAAGAGTAGTCTAATGTTGGTTTGGTTTTGGTTCTTGTGAACGTTGGCATCGATACTGTTGCAAATTTACACTCTCGGGCATAATAGAACAAAATAATTAGGTTTTATTCTTTGTTCGATTGAATGAGAAAAAAATCTTGTTTCCAAAGTTATACTGTTTGGGCACAACTGAGTAGTCTAATGTTGGTCCGGTTTTGGTTCTTGTGAACGTTGGCATCGATACGTTGCAAATTTACACTATCGGGGCATAATAGAACAAAATAATTAGGTTTTACTCTTTGTTCGATTGAATGAGAAAAAGTACTGTTTCCAAAGTTATAAAGTTAGGGCGCAACTGAGTAGTCTAATGTTGGTTCGGTTTTGGTTCTTATGAACGTTGGTATCGATACGTTGCAAATTTATACTCTCGGGGCATAATAGAACAAAATAATTAGGTTTTACTCTTTGTTCGATTGAATGAGAAAAAGTACTGTTTCCAAAGTTATACTGTTAGGGCGCAACTGAGTAGTCTAATGTTGGTTCGGTTTTGGTTCTTATGAACGTTGGCATCGATACGTTGCAAATTTACACTCTCGGGGCATAATAGAACAAAATAATTAGGTTTTACTCTTTGTTCGATTGAATGAGAAAAAGAAATCTTGTTTACAAAGTTCTACTCTCTGAGGCACAGAGTAGTCTAATGTTGGTCGGTTTTGGTTCTTGTGAACGTTGGCATCGATACTGCTTGCAAATTTACACTCTCGGGGCATAATAGAACAAAATAATTAGGTTTTACTCTTTATTCGATTGAATGAGAAAAATCTTGTTTCCAAAGATATCTTGTTTGGGCACGGCGAGTAGTCTAATGTTGGTCCGGTTTTGGTTCTTGTGAACGTTGGCATCGATACGTTGCAAATTTACACTCTCGGGGCATAATAGATTAATATAATTAGGTTTTACTCGTGGTTCGGTTGCATTAGAAAAAGTTCTCGTTTCAAAGTTATGAAATTAGGGCGCAATTGAGTAGTCTAATGTTGGTTCGGTTTGGGTTCTTATGAACGTTGGCATCGATACGTTGCAAATTTACACTCTCGGGGCATAATAGAACAAAATAATTAGGTTTTACTCTTTGTTCGATTGAATGAGAAAAAAATCATTTACAAAGTTGTACTCTCTGAGCACAAGCGAGTAGTCTAATGTTGGTCGGTTTTGGTTCTTGTGAACGTTGGCATCGATACCCTGTAAATTTACACTCTCGGGGCATAATAGAACAAAATAATTAGGTTTTACTCTTTATTCGATTGAATGAGAAAAAGTACTGTTTCCAAAGTTATACTGTTTGGGCGCAAGTTGAGTAGTCTAATGTTGGTCGGTTTTGGTTCTTGTGAACGTTGGCATCGATACGTTGCAAATTTACACTCTCGGGGCATAATAGATTAATATAATTAGGTTTTACTCGTTGTTCGGTTGCATGAGAAAAAGTTCTCGTTTCAAAGTTATGAAGTTAGGGCGCAATTGAGTAGTCTAATGTTGGTTCGGTTTGGGTTCTTATGAACGTTGGCATGGATACGTTGCAAATTTACACTCTCTTGGCATAATAGAACAAAATAATTAGGTTTTACTCTTTGTTCGATTGAATGAGAAAAAGTACTGTTTACAAAGTTGTACTCTGCAGGCACAAGCGAGTAGTCTAATGTTGGTCCGGTTTTGGTTCTTGTGAACGTTGGCATCGATACCTTGTAAATTTACACTCTCGGGGCATAATAGAACAAAATAATTAGGTTTTACTCTTTATTCGATTGAATGAGAAAAATCATTTCCAAAGTTATACTGTTTGGGCACAACTGAGTAGTCTAATGTTGGTCCGGTTTTGGTTCTTGTGAACGTTGGCATCGATACGTTGCAAATTACACTCTCGGGGCATAATAGATTAATATAATTAGGTTTTACTCGTTGTTCGGTTGCATGAGAAAAAGTACTCGTTTCAAAGTTATAAAGTTAGGGCGCAACTGAGTTGTCTAATGTTGGTTCGGTTTTGGTTCTTATGAACGTTGGCATCGATACGTTGCAAATTTACACTCTCGGGGCATAATAGAACAAAATAATTAGGTTTTACTCTTTGTTCGATTGAATGAGAAAAATCTTGGTTCCAAAGTTATCTTTGTTAGGGCGCAAGAGTAGTCTAATGTTGGTTTGGTTTTGGTTCTTGTGAACGTTGGCATCGATACTGCAAATTTACACTCTCGGGGCATAATAGAACAAAATAATTAGGTTTTATTCTTTGTTCGATTGAATGAGAAAAATCTTGTTTCCAAAGTTATATTTTTTGGGCGCAACTGAGTAGTCTAATGTTGGTTCGGTTTTGGTTTTTGTGAACGTTGGCATCGATACGTTGCAAATTTACACTATCGGGGCATAATAGAACAAAATAATTAGGTTTTACTCTTTGTTCGATTGAATGAGAAAAAGTACTGTTTCCAAAGTTATACTGTTAGGGCGCAACTGAGTAGTCTAATGTTGGTTCGGTTTTGGTTCTTATGAACGTTGGTATCGATACGTTGCAAATTTATACTCTCGGGGCATAATAGATTAATATAATTAAGTTTTACTCGTTGTTCGGTTGCATGAGAAAAAGTACTCGTTTCAAAGTTATGAAGTTAGGGCGCAACTGAGTAGTCTAATGTTGGTTCGGTTTTGGTTCTTAAGAACGTTGGCATCGATACGTTGCAAATTTACACTCTCGGGGCATAATAGAACAAAATAATTAGGTTTTACTCTTTGTTCGATTGAATGAGAAAAAGTACTGTTTCCAAAGTTATACTGTTAGGGCGCTACTGAGTAGTCTAATGTTGGTCCGGTTTTGGTTTTTGTGAACGTTGGCATCGATACGTTGCAAATTTACACTCTCGGGGCATAATAGAACAAAATAATTAGGTTTTACTCTTTATTCGATTGAATGAGAAAAATCTTGTTTCCAAAGATATCTTGTTTGGGCACAGCGAGTAGTCTAATGTTGGTCGGTTTTGGTTCTTATGAACGTTGGCATCGATACGTTGCAAATTTACACTCTCGGGGCATAATAGATTAATATAATTAGGTTTTACTCGTTGTTCGGTTGCAAGAGAAAAAGTTCTCGTTTCAAAGTTATGAAATTAGGGCGCAATTGAGTAGTCTAATGTTGGTTCGGTTTGGGTTCTTATGAACGTTGGCATCGATACGTTGCAAATTTACACTCTCGGGGCATAATAGAACAAAATAATTAGGTTTTACTCTTTGTTCGATTGAATGAGAAAAAGTACTGTTTACAAAGTTGTACTCTCTGGGCACAACTGAGTAGTCTAATGTTGGTCCGGTTTTGGTTCTTGTGAACGTTGGCATCGATACACTGTAAATTTACACTCTCGGGGCATAATAGAACAAAATAATTAGGTTTTACTCTTTATTCGATTGAATGAGAAAAAGTACTGTTTCCAAAGTTATACTGTTTGGGCACAACTGAGTAGTCTAATGTTGGTCCGGTTTTGGTTTTTGTGAACGTTGGTATCGATACGTTGCAAATTTACACTATCGGGGCATAATAGAACAAAATAATTAGGTTTTACTCGTTGTTCGGTTGCATGAGAAAAAGTACTCGTTTCAAAGTTATAAAGTTAGGGCGCAACTGAGTAGTCTAATGTTGGTTCCGTTTTGGTTCTTATGAACGTTGGCATCGATACGTTGCAAATTTATACTCTCAGGGCATAATAGAACAAAATAATTAGGTTTTACTCTTTGTTCGATTGAATGAGAAAAAGTACTGTTTCCAAAGTTATACAGTTAGGGCGCAACTGAATAGTCTAATGTTGGTCCGGTTTTGGTTCTTGTGAACGTTGGCATCGATACATTGCAAATTTACACTCTCGGGGCATAATAGAACAAAATAATTAGGTTTTATTCTTTGTTCGATTGAATGAGAAAAAGTACTGTTTCCAAAGTTATACTGTTTGGGCGCAACTGAGTAGTCTAATGTTGGTCCGGTTTTGGTTTTTGTGAACGTTGGTATCGATACGTTGCAAATTTACACTATCGGGGCATAATAGAACAAAATAATTAGGTTTTACTCTTTGTTCGATTGAATGAGAAAAAGTACTGTTTCCAAAGTTATACTGTTAGGGCGCAACTGAGTAGTCTAATATTGGTTCGGTTTTGGTTCTTATGAACGTTGGTATCGATACGTTGCAAATTTATACTCTCGGGGCATAATAGATTAATATAATTAAGTTTTACACGTTGTTCGGTTGCATGAGAAAAAGTACTCGTTTCAAAGTTATGAAGTTAGAGAGTAGTCTAATGTTGGTTCGGTTTTGGTTCTTATGAACGTTGGCATCGATACGTTGCAAATTTACACTCTCGGGGCATAATAGAACAAAATAATTAGGTTTTACTCTTTGTTCGATTGAATGAGAAAAAATCTTGTTTACAAAGTTCTACACTCTGAGGGCACAAGGAGTAGTCTAATGTTGGTCCGGTTTTGGTTCTTGTGAACGTTGGCATCGATACACTGCAAATTTACACTCTCGGGGCATAATAGAACAAAATAATTAGGTTTTACTCTTTATTCGATTAAATGAGAAAAATCTTGTTTCCAAAGATATCTTGTTTGGGCACAAGGAGTAGTCTAATGTTGGTCCGGTTTTCGTTCTTGTGAACGTTGGCATCGATACGTTGCAAATTTACACTCTCGGGGCATAATAGATTAATATAATTAGGTTTTACTCGTTGTTCGGTTGCATGAGAAAAAGTACTCGTTTCAAAGTTATAAAGTTAGGGCGCAACTGAGTAGTCTAATGTTGGTTCGGTTTTGGTTCCTATGAACGTTGGCATCGATACGTTGCAAATTTATACTCTCGGGGCATAATAGAACAAAATAATTAGGTTTTACTCTTTGTTCGATTGAATGAGAAAAATCTTGTTTGAAAGTTATCTTGTTAGGCATGAGCAAGTAGTCTAATGCTGGTTCGGTTTTGGTTCTTATGAACGTTGGTATCGATACGTTGCAAATTTATACTCTCGGGGCATAATAGATTAATATAATTAAGTTTTATTCTTTGTTCGATTGAATGAGAAAAAGCACTGTTTCCAAAGTTATACTGTTTGGGCGCAACTGAGTAGTCTAATGTTGGTCCGGTTTTGGTTCTTGTGAACGTTGGCATCGATACGTTGCAAATTTACACTCTCGGGGCATAATAGATCAAAATAATTAGGTTTTACTCTTTGTTCGATTGAATGAGAAAAAGTACTCGTTTCAAAGTTATAATGTTAGGGCGCAACTGAGTAGTCTAATGTTGGTTCGGTTTTGGTTCTTATGAACGTTGGCATCGATACGTTGCAAATTTATACTCTCGGGGCATAATAGAACAAAATAATTAGGTTTTACTCTTTGTTCGATTGAATGAGAAAAAGTACTCGTTTCAAAGTTATAAAGTTAGGGCGCAACTGAGTAGTCTAATGTTGGTTCGGTTTTGGTTCTTATGAACGTTTGCATAGATACGTTTCAAATTTACACTCTCGGGGCATAATAGAACAAAATAATTAGGTTTTATTCTTTGTTCGATTGAATGAGAAAAAGTACTGTTTCCAAAGTTATACTGTTAGGGCGCAACTGAGTAGTCTAATGTTGGTCCGGTTTTGGTTTTTGTGAACGTTGGCATCGATACGTTGCAAATTTACACTATCGGGGCATAATAGAACAAAATAATTAGGTTTTACTCTTTGTTCGATTGAATGAGAAAAAGTACTGTTTCCAAAGTTATCTTGTTAGGCGCAACGGAGTAGTCTAATGTTGGTTCGGTTTTGGTTCTTATGAACGTTGGTATCGATACGTTGCAAATTTATACTCTCGGGGCATAATAGATTAATATAATTAAGTTTTACTCGTTGTTCGGTTGCATGAGAAAACGTACTCGTTTCAAAGTTATGAAGTTAGGGCGCAACTGAGTTGTCCAATGTTGGTTCGGTTTTGGTTCTTATGAACGTTGGCATCGATACGTTGCAAATTTACACTCTCGGGGCATAATAGAACAAAATAATTAGGTTTTACTCTTCGTTCGATTGAATGAGAAAAAATACTGTTTACAAAGTTCTACTCTCCGGGCACAACTGAGTAGTCTAATGTTGGTCCGGTTTTGGTTCTTGTGAACGTTGGCATCGATACGTTGCAAATTTACACTCTCGGGGCATAATAGATTAATATAATTAGGTTTTACTCGTTGTTAGTTGCATGAGAAAAAGTACTCGTTTCAAAGTTATAAAGTTAGGCGCAAGCGGGTTGTCTAATGTTGGTTCGGTTTGGGTTCTTATGAACGTTGGCATCGATACGTTGCAAATTTACACTCTCGGGGCATAATAGAACAAAATAATTAGGTTTTACTCTTTGTTCGATTGAATGAGAAGAAAAATCTTATTTACAAAGTTGTACTCTGCAGGCACAAGCGAGTAGTCTAATGTTGGTCGGTTTTGGTTCTTGTGAACGTTGGCATCGATACCTTTGTAAATTTACACTCTCGGGGCATAATAGAACAAAATAATTAGGTTTTACTCTTTATTCGATTGAATGAGAAAAATCTTGTTTCCAAAGTTATACTGTTTGGGCACAACTGAGTAGTCTAATGTTGGTCCGGTTTTGGTTCTTGTGAACGTTGGCATCGATACGTTGCAAATTACACTCTCGGGGCATAATAGATTAATATAATTAGGTTTTACTCGTTGTTCGGTTGAATGAGAAAAAGTACTCGTTTCAAAGTTATAAAGTTAGGGCGCAACTGGGTAGTCTAATGTTGGTTCGGTTTTGGTTCTTATGAACGTTGGCATCGATACGTTGCAAATTTACACTCTCGGGGCATAATAGAACAAAATAATTAGGTTTTACTCTTTGTTCGATTGAATGAGAAAAATCTTGTTTCCAAAGTTATCTTGTTAGGCGCAAAATGAGTAGTCTAATGTTGGTTTGGTTTTGGTTCTTGTGAACGTTGGCATCGATACGTTGCAAATTTACACTCTCGGGGCATAATAGAACAAAATAATTAGGTTTTATTCTTTGTTCGATTGAATGAGAAAAAATCTTGTTTCCAAAGTTATCTTGTTTGGCGCAAGCGAGTAGTCTAATGTTGGTCCGGTTTTGGTTTTGTGAACGTTGGCATCGATACGTTGCAAATTTACACTCTCGGGGCATAATAGAACAAAATAATTAGGTTTTACTCTTTGTTCGATTGAATGAGAAAAATCTTGTTTCCAAAGTTATCTTTGTTAGGCGCAGAGTAGTCTAATGTTGGTTCGGTTTTGGTTCTTATGAACGTTGGTATCGATACGTTGCAAATTTATACTCGGGCATAATATAATTAATATAATTAAGTTTTACTCGTTGTTCGGTTGCTTGAGAAAAAGTACTCGCTTTCAAAGTTATGAAGTTAGGGCGCAACCGAGTAGTCTAATGTTGGTTCTTTTGGTTCTTATGAACGTTGGCATCGATACGTTGCAAATTTACACTCTCGGGGCATAATAGAACAAAATAATTAGGTTTTACTCTTTGTTCGATTGAATGAGAAAACATACTGTTTACAAAGTTCTACTCTCTGGGCACAACTGAGTAGTCTAATGTTGGTCCGGCTTTGGTTCTTGTGAACGTTGGCATCGATACGTTGCAAATTTACACTCTCGGGGCATAATAGAACAAAATAATTAGGTTTTACTCTTTATTCGATTGAATGAGAAAAAGTACTGTTTCCAAAGATATACTGTTTGGGCACAACTGAGTAGTCTAATGTTGGTCCGGTTTTGGTTCTTGTGAACGTTGGCATCGATACGTTGCAAATTTACACTCTCGGGGCATAATAGATTAATATAATTAGGTTTTACTCGTTGTTCTTGCATGAGAAAGTTCTCGTTTCAAAGTTATGAAATTAGCAATTGAGTAGTCTAATGTTGGTTCGGTTTGGGTTCTTATGAACGTTGGCATCGATACGTTGCAAATTTAAACTCTCGGGGCATAATAGAACAAAATAATTAGGTTTTACTCTTTGTTCGATTGAATGAGAAAAAGTACTGTTTACAAAGTTGTACTCTCCGGCACAACCGAGTAGTCTAATGTTGGTCCTGCTTTGGTTCTTGTGAACGTTGGCATCGATACGTTGCAAATTTACACTCTCGGGGCATAATAGAACAAAATAATTAGGTTTTACTCTTTATTCGATTGAATGAGAAAAAGTACTGTTTCCAAAGTTATACTGTTAGGGCACAACTGGGTAGTCTAATGTTGGTCCGGTTTTGGTTCTTGTGAACGTTGGCATCGATACGTTGCAATTTTACACTCTCGTAATGTAAGGTACCGGACTTCTAAGATCATGAAGTTATGGTGTACAATTAGTTGGAGAGCCATTTGAATGGTTCTAGTGAGGTTCGGTGAAGTTCGGGAGCGTTCGGGCGTTTCGGTACGCGTAGGCGTGGAAACGGAACCCGAAAGGCTAGGTTGGGCCATGAGCTAAATCCGGCATTAGCGTGGATGAAAAGATGATGAAAACATGTTCGAAAACATGTTTGGAAAGTCTCGGTTCGATTTGAAATGAATCGGAGGTCGTACGAGCGAAGACGGGCGAAAACGGAGAAGAAAACGAAAAAGGCTGAAAATTTGGCTAAGTCCTTAATTGTTTGGTCGAGGGGCTTGCCGAGACCGGTCTCCATATCTCAAGACCGGTCTCCATGCGCGAAAATGCCCGCTTTGGTGCGCTTGAGAAGCCGAGGGTGTTTTCAAAGAATTGTGCTCTTATGAGAGGTTATAGTAGCATAGGTCCTCTCTCGTTCTCTCATTTGTGGTGTTCTAACCTAAAAGAACACTCTCTCCCTCTCTCTCTCTGTCGACCAAAGGAAGGAAAAGAAAGAAAGAAAGAAAAGAGAAGAGAAGAAAGAAAAAGAAGGAGAAGGATTGGTGGAGAAGAAGCAAAGGGAGGAGATCTTCACCTTCTTCGTCTTCTACCTTGGCCTTGGAGTTAGCTCTTGAGGTAAGCTCCTAGAGCAACAATGGTAGATTATTAGAGTTGGGTTTTTAAACTCTAGGGTTGGTATTAATTGAACCCTAGGATGCTAAAGAGATGATTATTGCTAGAATAATGAAGCTATTTGAAGTATTCTTGCAATAGTTGTAGGCTAGGGTTCAAATGAGGGTTTTGTAAAATAGTTGAGTTTGATCTCAATTGACCCTCTAGAAACCTAATTGGGGACCTAACGAACGCGTTGGCGCGCTCGGTTCGGTGATCCGACGAGCGGTTGCAAAGATATTAATATTTTAATATATTCTTACCAGATAGCCGCAGCACGCAAAATAGAAGCCCATAAATCGTGAAATCGGATCTGGGGCATCGTGGAGTCGTGGAGTAACGCGGGAAATCTTCAGATTGAGAATTGGCGACCGTTCGGTGGGGCGCGCAAGAGTCCGAGCCGAACCGGATACCGAGTGCCGTTGGCGGCCGATTGCAAGTGTCGACGAGCAATCGGAACGCGATAACAGGTGGGTTGTGTTTACCGAAGCGACTAGGTCGCCCCGCATGTCGAAGAAAAGTATGTTTTCTCGTTGACGCATATGTATGGGTATGATGTCATAGTAGAGCATGCTAGAGCAATTTAATATAAAATATGCATGTTAGCCTCATGATAGCATGGTAATTATGCTAGATTAAGAATGTATGCATGTAAACCTAATTACTTGGTTTAGAGGTTTATGCATGTGGATTTAAATGCTAGATAGAGAACTTATATGCATAATAGCAAGTTGATGCATTTAAAATATATGCTAGTGTTGAGTTTCATGTTGATATGCAATAGAGCATGTAAGTGAATGATAACATGTTGTAGATCATGTTAGAGAACATATGCGTATAAAGATCTTGACACATATATGCTTAATGAAATATATGCTAGGGGTATTAGCATTATGAGATCATGATAGATAAATATTCATATTGGCAATGTGAGCATGTGCTAGAGAGTGTGCAACTATAGAACTCGATGTGACAACTAGGTATCAACTAGATCGAGTGGCATTAATCTAGTGTTCTATAACATAGGTTGTGTTGAACCTAGTGTCGTGACAATAGGAAAGATCGAGTGGCATCGAACCTAGTGTAATTAACATAGGTCGAATATGAACCTAGGGTCGAGAACCTAGGATGAATAAGAATAATGTTGAACCTAGGGTTATATAACATAGGTTGTACTGAACCTAATGTCGTGAACATAGGTTGAATAGAATGAACCTAGAATCAAGATCTAGGCAGGTTGATATCGCACCTAGTGTTGTTGAGCATAGGTTGACACTGAACATAGGGTTGTTAAACCTAGAGTTAATTAGACCTAGGTGAGAGGTGTTAACCTAGTTCAAGGAACATAGGCCATGTGATAAGGGCATTAAACCTACAGTCTATTAGACCTAGGGTGGAAAGTGCACCGGGCTTAGAAAGGTCAATGTTATAGGGTTTTAGACTACCCTAGAGACTTGGAAAGTGGATTCCGAATCCCAGGATTTGTGAACTCGACAGTTCGGGTCCGTGGGTGTGTGGCATGTTCCCCTCCCACAGGAAGAACTTCGAGGTTGAGCTTGAGGCTGATTCGAGGCCGTGGGTCGTGTGCGGCAGGTTCCCCTTCCCGCTGGCAGAATCAGAGATCGCTAGGGTCGAGTGTGGCATGTTCCCCTTCCCTATCAGGGGTCTTGGGCCGCGGGTCGAGTGTGGCATGGTTCCCCTTCCCACCGGAAAGATCCCTGACCACGGGTGTACGCAGCTCTGGGCGACCCGTTGGGCAATGTGATTGTGGATTGAAGGCCGGGTGTAAGTTGAGAGTTCCTTCACCTTGAGCGGATGCAGCGCGGATTAGCCGCAGTTGATTGACTCGAGGCCGAGTCGGGTGGCTAGCTTGAATAAGGTAGATAGAACCTCAGAGCTAGTTGAATGTGAACTAGTTGGTCAGGTAGAAGTAGAATTGAGTGATCTACTTATGATAGTTGTATTATTGCATGATTTGCATTTAGTATTTCAATATTGCATTTGTGAGGCAATGTATGGTTTTATTAGTTGCATAATCAAGTATATATCTATCTATTTATCAAACTAACTCACTGCCTCCTTCGGACTCGTTGGTCGAACTTTTCTCTTGGGTGACTATACCCACGAGAACTATGGACAATAGTTCTCACCCCGTGTTGCGGTTTTGGGGTACAGTACACACGTGAGTGGCGCAGCAGAAATTAGCCGGGCGCGAGGCAAGGGCGTAGCCGAGTAGATAGCGCCCTACCAGAGACCAGAGATAGAAGTACTTCGTCACAAGATATTCTAGGGGTATAGAGATGACAAGAACAAATGTATCAAACTTGTAATATAATTGTAATAAATTCGATTGTATTTGGAAGTTAAGTGTAATATGTAAAGTTTAAATGTAAGTCGGTGAATGCTTGTAATAACTTAGCTATTTATGTTTGATACTTCCTTATGCAATCATTGTATGTTGAATAATCGTTCCCCGGTCGGAACCCTTGTAATTGTATTGATTGCGACGCCAGAACGTACAGGGTGGAGACTCGTCCGCGTACAGTGGAAAACTCGTCTGTTCGGCGGTCTGCGTACCCGAACTCGACCAAATAGGCGGGCTCGGGGCGTGACAGATAAGATGGTATCAGAGCATAAAGTAGAGAATGGGCAAATGGTTTAGATGGACCTAGGAGACTCTAGGATAGTAAAACCATAGAGGCTAAGGCTCGTGAGAGACGAGGACTTGTACTGTGTGGCGAAAGAATTATGGATTGGGTAGTGTTGAAACCTCTAAGATGGATATTAGAGGTAGACTCAAGGCGTGGCTTATTCTCAACCGAGGAAGTTCATGTTGGCGCGCGACAACATGAAACCGAGTGATGAGAATAGACGCCCTTGTTGACTTTCGCCTGATTTAGTCCGTGTTATGTTAGCCGTTTATACTTGACCTAGAAGGTTGAGAACTGATCGAGTTGTCCTATTTCAGGAAGCGATGGCACCGCGTAGGCGATCTTCATCCAGATCGGCGCGTGGTGGGACAAGTGGTGTCCCCGAGCAAACTGAGGCGAGCGGAGACTCGGTGCTCCGTGAGCAATTGAATACACTGACAGGTGCAGTGCAGCGACAGGAGGAGCAAATCAAGGGGCTCCATGAGTTGTTGGCACGACAGGCTGAAACGGCTCGAGCAGGACAGGAGCCAATGGCGCCTCCAGTCGGTTCACCTAATGCGACTGGGAGAATGGCTACGGCGGCTGCGCCGGTAGCAGCGCGCCGTGCGCCGTCAGAAGTAGCGGTGGATTCGGGGGCTGTGGCCCCTAGTTCTATGGAAATGGAGGCTGAGAGGGCACGAGCTTTGGCGGCCCTCATGGCTTTCAAGAAACTTAAGCCACCTACCTATGATGGAGAGGATGCAGATCCGTGGATTGTGAAGACGTGGATAGATTCCATAGAAGCCACGTTTGAGGATCTATATACCTTGGAACAGTACAAGGTGCACCTAGCCGCACATTGTTTGGAGAAGTCGGCGAAAGTGTGGTGGAGAGGCGTCAAACAAGAGCGATCGCCTAGTCTCCTTCCTATGACTTGGGCTGAGTTTCGGGGATTGGTATTCTCCGAGTATTTCCCCGACAGTGAGAAGAGAAGGCTTCAAGAGAGGTTCAGGAAGCTGCGGCAGGGAGACCGTGCAGTGAGGGAATATGAGCGGGAATTCACCCGTATTGTGAATTGTATCCCACATGTGGTGCAGGATGGCAAGGACAAGGCTGATTGCTTTATACGGGGACTTCGGTCGGAAATTTTTCGATATGTTCATCCGTTCAAGTTTAGAACTTTTGCCGAGGCCTTGGATCGGGCCTTGTGGGTGGAGCAAGGCGATGACTCTGTGCGAGAGGAGCACGAGTTTGATGAGCAAGAGACGAGAGCTGTGCGACCGACAAACTGTTGGGTGGTCAATCAGGTTCCAGGCAACCCCTGAGTCAGTCGCAATCACAGTCTCGAACCCCGAAGCTATTCTCTGGTCAGTCTTTTTCGGGATGTGTGATTTGTGGCGGATCCCATAGGGCGCGGCGGTGTGCGCCGCGCCAGTGGAAGATGCTTTATTATTGCGGGCGCTGACCACGTAAAGTACGATTGTCCCGTGGCGATGGTCAACCTTCGCCGACGCAACGCATTCTCTTCTCCCGATAGCTCATGGATGTGCAACCTTTGGCACAGAGAGCGAGGGTTGGTGATCAGTGCAACTGAGGGTTCGCGCAAGTGCCAAGCGACCGTGGATATGCGACCCTGTGTTGACGAACCCGCACCGCTGATGTCATAGCAGGTATGGTTTAATTGAAGCAATTAGACTTCTGCATGGTATAGAGCTAAAGCATTGCATGCATCTATAGTTGTAGTCGTTTACTACCATTATTTATGAGTTTAGTAGGGACCGAGACAAGGGTCAATGTGACTACCCTAGCATGCATAGTTGTGGTAGTGCGTCGCCTACCTAAGTGGATAGGTGATTGGTCAGTGCCAGCTGGTTGCTGGTGATGAACCGAGAATAGGGCTCGTGGTAGAGCGATTAGTTGGTAGCAGAGTGCGGCACGTGGACCTAGCGATACCTCGAATTGAGGTGAGCGAGTCGTGCTTGTAGCTAGTGTGATTAGGCAAGGCTGCCTAACACTAGACTTGCGTGTAGAGCGCTCGAGTGTAGGTACTCGTAGAGTGCGGAATTGATTCGGTCAAGAAAGTAAGATGGCAGTAGCACTGTAGCATTGCTAAGTGTGAAGCGTGCCTGGGATCACTCGTGGGGCTGGTGGCTCGCACTAGGTGCATAGGAGCCGATAGAGGTACGTGTGGCTCGGTAGAGTTGGTCGTGTAGGATCGCGAGATTTGTGATACATCGAGTGTGTGGTGACCCGACCCAAAGGTTGACGTGGTTTGGGGTCATGGTTGCTCCTGGCTAGAGTGTGTGCGAATTCCGAAGTGAGAATTTCGCCCAATGTTGATTGGGTCTACGTTGCGAGCGAGAGACGCTACGCGTAGTTGAGACCGGCTTAGGCGGTAGGCATACGTAGGATAGGTGGCCTATGGCTCACCTATGGAAAGCCGAGGAAATCGGTTTAGCTGATAACTCTGTTAATGAGTTTGGCTTGAATCCACGAATGAAGTGTTCGTGTGAGTTCAGTGCGACGGCGAAATCGAATTGGTCGTGGCTTGTGATGGCAAAGGATGAAATGCTCTTGTGAGACATTGAAATGTAGAAAGCCACGTGAGAATTGGAGCTTGTGGATAAAGCTCTTTTGGAGGTTAAAATAGGAGATGGGCCGGAGTGTGCCATCTCGTGATGGAGCGAGGATCAGATTGAGGATAGTAGCACTCGCGATTAGTCGATGCACCAACGATATTGCTTTTATGCAATACCGGTGATCGAATCGGAGTGAATTTCCCGATTGAGAGTGTAGTACAAAGAGTAGTTCTTTGCATGGTGGTAATGCACTTTTGGAGTCATACTTAGTAAATGTGAGTAAATCTAGCCTCACATCCTCCGTAGTGGGCCTTTGGATAGTTCCAATGAGTGAGAGGCCACTCCGAGATAGAAAAGTGCAACGGAATCCCCGATTGCTCGATTAATCGAGTTGGAGAGTGATTGGAGTTGAGGAGAGTTAGTTTCGGGGACGAAACTCTTTTAAGAAGGGGAGAATGTAAGGTACCGGACTTCTAAGATCATGAAGTTATGGTGTACAATTGGTTGGAGAGCCATTTGAATGGTTCTAGTGAGGTTCGGTGAAGTTCGGGAGCGTTCGGGCGTTTCGGTACGCGTAGGCGTGGAAACGGAACCCGAAAGGCTAGGTTGGGCCATGAGCTAAATCCGGCATTAGCGTGGATGAAAAGATGATGAAAACATGTTCGAAAACATGTTTGGAAAGTCTCGGTTCGATTTGAAATGAATCGGAGGTCGTACGAGCGAAGAAAACGGAGAAGAAAACGAAAAGGCTGAAAATTTGGCTAAGTCCTTAATTGTTTGGCTGAGGGGGCTTGCTGAGACCGGTCTCCATATCTCAAGACCGGTCTCCATGCGCGAAAAATGCCCAGTTTGGTGCAGTTTGAGAAGCTGAGGGTGTTTTCAGCAATTGTGCACTTATGAGAGGTTATAGTAGCATAGGTCCTCTCTCTTTCTCTCATTTGTGGTGTTCTAACCTAAAAGAACACTCTCTCCCTCTCTCTCTCTGTCGACCAAAGGAAGGAAAAGAAAGAAAGAAAGAAAAGAGAAGAGAAGAAAGAAAAAGAAGGAGAAGGATTGGTGGAGAAGAAGCAAAGGGAGGAGATCTTCACCTTCTTCGTCTTCTACCTTGGCCTTGGAGTTAGCTCTTGAGGTAAGCTCCTAGAGCAACAATGGTAGATTATTAGAGTTGGGTTTTTAAACTCTAGGGTTGGTATTAATTGAACCCTAGGATGCTAAAGAGATGATTATTGCTAGAATAATGAAGCTATTTGAAGTATTCTTGCAATAGTTGTAGGCTAGGGTTCAAATGAGGGTTTTGTAAAATAGTTGAGTTTGATCTCAATTGACCCTCTAGAAACCTAATTGGGGACCTAACGAACGCGTTGGCGCGCTCGGTTCGGTGATCCGACGAGCGGTTGCAAAGATATTAATATTTTAATATATTCTTACCAGATAGCCGCAGCACGCAAAATAGAAGCCCATAAATCGTGAAATCGGATCTGGGGCATCGTGGAGTCGTGGAGTAACGCGGGAAATCTTCAGATTGAGAATTGGCGACCGTTCGGTGGGGCGCGCAAGAGTCCGAGCCGAACCGGATACCGAGTGCCGTTGGCGGCCGATTGCAAGTGTCGACGAGCAATCGGAACGCGATAACAGGTGGGTTGTGTTTACCGAAGCGACTAGGTCGCCCCGCATGTCGAAGAAAAGTATGTTTTCTCGTTGACGCATATGTATGGGTATGATGTCATAGTAGAGCATGCTAGAGCAATTTAATATAAAATATGCATGTTAGCCTCATGATAGCATGGTAATTATGCTAGATTAAGAATGTATGCATGTAAACCTAATTACTTGGTTTAGAGGTTTATGCATGTGGATTTAAATGCTAGATAGAGAACTTATATGCATAATAGCAAGTTGATGCATTTAAAATATATGCTAGTGTTGAGTTTCATGTTGATATGCAATAGAGCATGTAAGTGAATGATAACATGTTGTAGATCATGTTAGAGAACATATGCGTATAAAGATCTTGACACATATATGCTTAATGAAATATATGCTAGGGGTATTAGCATTATGAGATCATGATAGATAAATATTCATATTGGCAATGTGAGCATGTGCTAGAGAGTGTGCAACTATAGAACTCGATGTGACAACTAGGTATCAACTAGATCGAGTGGCATTAATCTAGTGTTCTATAACATAGGTTGTGTTGAACCTAGTGTCGTGACAATAGGAAAGATCGAGTGGCATCGAACCTAGTGTAATTAACATAGGTCGAATATGAACCTAGGGTCGAGAACCTAGGATGAATAAGAATAATGTTGAACCTAGGGTTATATAACATAGGTTGTACTGAACCTAATGTCGTGAACATAGGTTGAATAGAATGAACCTAGAATCAAGATCTAGGCAGGTTGATATCGCACCTAGTGTTGTTGAGCATAGGTTGACACTGAACATAGGGTTGTTAAACCTAGAGTTAATTAGACCTAGGTGAGAGGTGTTAACCTAGTTCAAGGAACATAGGCCATGTGATAAGGGCATTAAACCTACAGTCTATTAGACCTAGGGTGGAAAGTGCACTGGGCTTAGAAAGGTCAATGTTATAGGGTTTTAGACTACCCTAGAGACTTGGAAAGTGGATTCCGGAATCCCAGGATTTGTGAACTCGACAGTTCGGGTCCGTGGGTGTGTGGCATGTTCCCCTCCCACAGGAAGAACTTCGAGGTTGAGCTTGAGGCTGATTCGAGGCCGTGGGTCGTGTGCGGCAGGTTCCCCTTCCCGCTGGCAGAATCAGAGATCGCTAGGGTCGAGTGTGGCATGTTCCCCTTCCCTATCGGGGGTCTTGGGCCGCGGGTCGAGTGTGGCATGGTTCCCCTTCCCACCGGAAAGATCCCTGACCACGGGTGTACGCAGCTCTGGGCGACCCGTTGGGCAATGTGATTGTGGATTGAAGGCCGGGGTGTAAGTTGAGAGTTCCTTCACCTTGAGCCGGACAGAGCGCGGATTAGCCGCAGTTGATTGACTCGAGGCCGAGTCGGGTGGCTAGCTTGAATAAGGTAGATAGAACCTCAGAGCTAGTTGAATGTGAACTAGTTGGTCAGGTAGAAGTAGAATTGAGTGATCTACTTATGATAGTTGTATTATTGCATGATTTGCATTTAGTATTTCAATATTGCATTTGTGAGGCAATGTATGGTTTTATTAGTTGCATAATCAAGTATATATCTATCTATTTATCAAACTAACCTGCAGCTGCCTCCTTCGGACCTGTTGGTCGAACTTTTCTCTTGGGTGACTATACCCACGAGAACTATGGACAATAGTTCTCACCCCCGTGTTGCGGTTTTGGGGGTACAGGTACACACGTGAGTGGCGCAGCAGCAGCGGCGCGAGGCAAGGGCGTAGCTGAGTAGATAGCGCCTAACCAGGAGACCAGAGATAGCAGTACCCCGTCAGCATATCCTAGGGGTATAGAGATGACAAGAACAAATGTAGCAAACTTGTAATATAATTGTACTAAAATCATATTGTATTTGGAAGTTAAGTGTAATATGTAAAGTTTAAATGTATGCTGGTGAATGCTTGTAATAACTTAGCTATTTATGTTTGATACTTCCTTATGCAATCATTGTATGTTGAATACTGTTCCTGGTCGGAACCCTTGTAATTGTATTGATTGCGACGCCTAGAACGTACAGGGGAGACTCTGTCCGCGTACAGGGGAAAACTCTGTCCGTTCGGCGGTCTGTCGGCGTACCCGAACTCGACCAAATAGGCGGGCTCGGGGCGTGACACGGGGCATAATAGATTAATATAATTAGGTTTTACTCGTTGTTCGGTTGCATGAGAAAAAGTACTCGTTTCAAAGTTATACTTTTAGGGCACAACTGAGTAGTCTAATGTGGGTCCGGTTATGGTTCTTATGAACGTTGGCATCGATACGTTGCAAATTTACACTCTCGGGGCATAATAGAACAAAATAATTAGGTTTTACTCTTTGTTCGATTGAATGAGAAAAAGTACTGTTTCAAAAGTTATACTGTTTGGGCACAACTGAGTAGTCTAATGTTGGTCCGGTTTTGGTTCTTGTGAACGTTGGCATCGATACGTTGCAAATTTACACTCTCGGGGCATAATAGAACAAAATAATTAGGTTTTATTCTTTGTTCGATTGAATGAGAAAAAGTACTGTTTCCAAAGTTATACTGTTTGGGCGCAACTGAGTAGTCTAATGTTGGTCCGGTTTTGGTTTTTGTGAACGTTGGCATCGATACGTTGCAAATTTACACTATCGGGGCATAATAGAACAAAATAATTAGGTTTTACTCTTTGTTCGATTGAATGAGAAAAAGTACTGTTTCCAAAGTTATACTGTTAGGGCGCAACTGAGTAGTCTAATATTGGTTCGGTTTTGGTTTTTATGAACGTTGGTATCGATACATTGCAAATTTATACTCTCGGGGCATAATAGATTAATATAATTAGGTTTTACTCTTTGTTCGATTGAATGAGAAAAAGTACTGTTTCCAAAGTTATACTGTTAGGGCGCAACTGAGTAGTCTAATGTTGGTTCGGTTTTGGTTCTTGTGAACGTTGGCATCGATACGTTGCAAATTTACACTCTCGGGGCATAATAGAACAAAATAATTAGGTTTTACTCTTTGTTCGATTGAATGAGAAAAAGTACTGCTTACAAAGTTCTACTCTCTGGGCACAACTGAGTAGTCTAATGTTGGTCCGGTTTTGGTTCTTGTGAACGTTGGCATCGATACACTGCAAATTTACACTCTCGGGGCATAATAGAACAAAATAATTAGGTTTTACTCTTTATTCGATTAAATGAGAAAAAGTACTGTTTCCAAAGATATACTGTTTGGGCACAACTGAGTAGTCTAATGTTGGTCCGGTTTTGGTTCTTGTGAACGTTGGCATCGATACGTTGCAAATTTACACTCTCGGGGCATAATAGAACAAAATAATTAGGTTTTACTATTTGTTCGATTGAATGAGAAAAAGTACTGTTTCCAAATTTATACTGTTAGGGCGCAACTGAGTAGTCTAATGTTGGTTTGGTTTTGGTACTTGTGAACGTTGGCATCGATACGCTGCAAATTTACACTCTCGGGGCATAATAGAACAAAATAATTAGGTTTTATTCTTTGTTCGATTGAATGAGAAAAAGTACTGTTTCCAAAGTTATACTGTTTGGGCGCAACTGAGTAGTCTAATGTTGGTCCGGTTTTGGTTTTTGTGAACGTTGGCATCGATACGTTGCAAATTTACACTATCGGGCATAATAGAACAAAATAATTAGGTTTTACTCTTTTTTCGATTGAATGAGAAAAAGTACTGTTTCCAAAGTTATACTGTTAGGGCGCAACTGAGTAGTCTAATGTTGGTCCGGTTTTGGTTCTTGTGAACGTTGGCATCGATAAGTTTCAAATTTACACTCTCGGGGCATAATAGAACAAAATAATTAGGTTTTACTCTTTGTTCGATTGAATGAGAAAAAGTACTGTTTCGAAAGTTATACTGTTAGGGCGCAACTGAGTAGTCTAATGCTGGTTCGGTTTTGGTTCTTATGAACGTTGGTATCGATACGTTGCAAATTTATACTCTCGGGGCATAATAGATTAATATAATTAAGTTTTATTCTTTGTTCGATTGAATGAGAAAAAGTACTGTTTCCAAAGTTATACTGTTAGGGCGCAACTGAGGAGTCTAATGTTGGTCCGGTTTTGGTTCTTGTGAACGTTGGCATCGATACGTTGCAAATTTACACTCTCCGGGCATAATAGATTAATATAATTAGGTTTTACTCGTTGTTCCGTTGCATGAGAAAAAGTACTCGTTTCAAAGTTATAAAGTTAGGGCGCAACTGAGTAGTCTAATGTTGGTTCGGTTTTGGTTCTTATGAACGTTGCCATCGATACGTTGCAAATTTATACTCTCGGGGCATAATAGAACAAAATAATTAGGTTTTACTCTTTGTTCGATTGGATGAGAAAAGTACTGTTTCCAAAGTTATACCGTTAGGGCGCAACGAGTAGTCTAATGTTGGTTTGGTTTTGGTTCTTGTGAACGTTGGCATCGATACGCAAATTTACACTCTCGGGGCATAATAGAACAAAATAATTAGGTTTTATTCTTTGTTCGATTGAATGAGAAAAAGTACTGTTTCCAAAGTTATACTGTTTGGGCGCAACTGAGTAGTCTAATGTTGGTCCGGTTTTGGTTTTTGTGAACGTTGGCATCGATACGTTGCAAATTTACACTATCGGGGCATAATAGAACAAAATAATTAGGTTTTACTCTTTGTTCGATTGAATGAGAAAAAGTACTGTTTCCAAAGTTATACAGTTAGGGCGCAACTGAGTAGTCTAATGTTGGTTCGGTTTTGGTTCTTATGAACGTTGGTATCGATACGTTGCAAATTTATACTCTCGGGGCATAATAGAACAAAATAATTAGGTTTTACTCTTTGTTCGATTGAATGAGAAAAAGTACTGTTTCCAAAGTTATACTGTTAGGGCGCAACTGAGTTGTCCAATGTTGGTTCGGTTTTGGTTCTTATGAACGTTGGCATCGATACGTTGCAAATTTACACTCTCGGGGCATAATAGAACAAAATAATTAGGTTTTACTCTTTGTTCGATTGAATGAGAAAAAATACTGTTTACAAAGTTCTACTCTCCGGGCACAACTGAGTAGTCTAATGTTGGTCCGGTTTTGGTTCTTGTGAACGTTGGCATCGATACGTTGCAAATTTACACTCTCGGGGCATAATAGATTAATATAATTAGGTTTTACTCGTTGTTCCGTTGCATGAGAAAAAGTACTCGTTTCAAAGTTATAAAGTTAGGGCGCAACTGAGTTGTCTAATGTTGGTTCGGTTTGGGTTCTTATGAACGTTGGCATCGATACGTTGCAAATTTACACTCTCGGGGCATAATAGAACAAAATAATTAGGTTTTACTCTTTGCTCGATTGAATGAGAAAAAGTACTGTTTACAAAGTTGTACTCTCTGGGCACAACTGAGTAGTCTAATGTTGGTCCGGTTTTGGTTTTTGTGAACGTTGGCATCGATACACTGTAAATTTACACTCTCGGGGCATAATAGAACAAAATAATTAGGTTTTACTCTTTATTCGATTGAATGAGAAAAAGTACTGTTTCCAAAGTTATACTGTTTGGGCACAACTGAGTAGTCTAATGTTGGTCCGGTTTTGGTTCTTGTGAACGTTGGCATCGATACGTTGCAAATTACACTCTCGGGGCATAATAGATTAATATAATTAGGTTTTACTCGTTGTTCGGTTGAATGAGAAAAAGTACTCGTTTCAAAGTTATAAAGTTAGGGCGCAACTGAGTAGTCTAATGTTGGTTCGGTTTTGGTTCTTATGAACGTTGGCATCGATACGTTGCAAATTTATACTCTCGGAGCATAATAGAACAAAATAATTAGGTTTTACTCTTTGTTCGATTGAAGAGAAAAGTATCGTTTCCAAAGTTATACCGTTAGGGCGCAAATCGAGTAGTCTAATGTTGGTCCGGTTTTGGTTCTTGTGAACGTTGGCCTCAAAGTTATACTGTTGGGGCGCAACTGAGTAGTCTAATGTTGGTCCGGTTTTGGTTTTTGTGAACGTTGGCATCGATACGTTGCAAATTTACACTATCGGGGCATAATAGAACAAAATAATTAGGTTTTACTCTTTGTTCGATTGAATGAGAAAAAGTAATGTTTCCAAAGTTATACTGTTAGGGCAACCGAGTAGTCTAATGTTGGTTCGGTTTTGGTTCTTATGAACGTTGGTATCGATACGTTGCAAATTTATACTCTCGGGCATAATAGATTAATATAATTAAGTTTTACTCGTTGTTCCTATTGCTTGAGAAAAAGTACTCGTTTCAAAGTTATGAAGTTAGAAATCGAGTAGTCTAATGTTGGTTCGGTTTTGGTTCTTATGAACGTTGGCATCGATACGTTGCAAATTTACACTCGGGCATAATAGAACAAAATAATTAGGTTTTACTCTTTGTTCGATTGAATGAGAAAAAGTATCGTTTACAAAGTTCTACTCTCGGGCACAACCGAGTAGTCTAATGTTGGTCCTGGCTTTTGGTTCTTGTGAACGTTGGCATCGATACACCGCAAATTTACACTCTCGGGCATAATAGAACAAAATAATTAGGTTTTACTCTTTATTCGATTGAATGAGAAAAAGTACGTTTCCAAAGATATACCGTTTGGGCACAACCGAGTAGTCTAATGTTGGTCCGCTTTTGGTTCTTGTGAACGTTGGCATCGATACGTTGCAAATTTACACTCTCGGGCATAATAGATTAATATAATTAGGTTTTACTCGTTGTTCGGTTGCATGAGAAAAAGTTCTCGTTTCAAAGTTATGAAATTAGGGCGCAATTGAGTAGTCTAATGTTGGTTCGGTTTGGGTTCTTATGAACGTTGGCATCGATACGTTGCAAATTTAAACTCTCGGGGCATAATAGAACAAAATAATTAGGTTTTACTCTTTGTTCGATTGAATGAGAAAAAGTATCGTTTACAAAGTTGTACTCTCCGGGCACAACCGAGTAGTCTAATGTTGGTCCGGTTTTGGTTCTTGTGAACGTTGGCATCGATACGTAAATTTACACTCGGGCATAATAGAACAAAATAATTAGGTTTTACTCTTTATTCGATTGAATGAGAAAAAGTACTGTTTCCAAAGTTATACTGTTTGGGCACAACTGAGTAGTCTAATGTTGGTCGGTTTTGGTTCTTGTGAAGGTTGGCATCGATACGTTGCAAATTTACACTCTCGGGGCATAATAGATTAATATAATTAGGTTTTACTCGTTGTTAGGATGGATAAAAAAAAGTACTGGATTCAAAGTTATAAAGTTAGGGCGCAACCGAGTAGTCTAATGTTGGTTCGGTTTTTGGTTCTTATGAACGTTGGCATCGATACGTTGCAAATTTATACTCGCGGGGCATAATAGAACAAAATAATTAGGTTTTACTCTTTGTTCGATTGAATGAGAAAAAGTACTGTTTCCAAAGTTATACTGTTAGGGCGCAACTGAGTAGTCTATTGTTGGTTTGGTTTTGGTTCTTGTGAACGTTGGCATCGATACGCTGCAAATTTACACTTTCGGGGCATAAGAGAACAAAATAATTAGGTTTTATTCTTTGTTCGATTGAATGAGAAAAAGTACTGTTTCCAAAGTTATACTGTTTGGGCGCAACTGAGTAGTCTAATGTTGGTCCGGTTTTGGTTTTTGTGAACGTTGGCATCGATACGTTGCAAATTTACACTATCGGGGCATAATAGAACAAAATAATTAGGTTTTACTCTTTGTTCAATTGAATGAGAAAAAGTACTGTTTCCAAAGTTATACTGTTAGGGCGCAACTGAGTAGTCTAATATTGGTTCGGTTTTGGTTTTTATGAACCTTGGTATCGATACATTGCAAATTTATACTCTCGGGGCATAATAGATTAATATAATTAAGTTTTACTCGTTGTTCGTTGCATGAGAGAAAAGTACTCGTTTCAAAGTTATGAAGTTAGCGCAAATCGAGTAGTCAAATGTTGGTTCTGTTTGGGTTCTTATGAACGTTGGCATCGATACGTTGCAAATTTACACTCTCGGGGCATAATAGAACAAAATAATTAGGTTTTACTCTTTGTTCGATTGAATGAGAAAAAGTACTGTTTACAAAGTTCTAATCTCTGGGCACAACTGAGTAGTCTAATGTTGGTCCTGCTTTTGGTTCTTGTGAACGTTGGCATCGATACACGCAAATTTACACTCTCGGGCATAATAGAACAAAATAATTAGGTTTTACTCTTTATTCGATTAAATGAGAAAAAGTACCGTTTTCCAAAGATATACCGTTTGGGCAATAACCGAGTAGTCTAATGTTGGTCCTGCTTTTGGTTCTTGTGAACGTTGGCATCGATACGTTGCAAATTTATACTGGCATAATAGAACAAAATAATTAGGTTTTACTATTTGTTCGATTGAATGAGAAAAAGTACTGCTTTCCAAAGTTATACCGTTAGGCGCAATCGAGTAGTCTAATGTTGGTTTGGTTTTGGTTCTTGTGAACGTTGGCATCGATACGCAAATTTACACTCGGGCATAATAGAACAAAATAATTAGGTTTTATTCTTTGTTCGATTGAATGAGAAAAAGTACTGTTTCCAAAGTTATACTGTTTGGGCGCAACTGAGTAGTCTAATGTTGGTCCGGTTTTGGTTTTTGTGAACGTTGGCATCGATACGTTGCAAATTTACACAATCGGGGCATAATAGAACAAAATAATTAGGTTTTACTCTTTGTTCGATTGAATGAGAAAAAGTACTGTTTCCAAAGTTATACTGTTAGGGCGCAACTGAGTAGTCTAATGTTGGTTCGGTTTTGGTTCTTATAACGTTGGTATCGATACGTTGCAAATTTATACTCTCGGGGCATAATAGATTAATATAATTAAGTTTTACTCGTTGTTCGGTTGCATGAGAAAAAGTACTCCTTTCAAAGTTATGAAGTTAGGGCGCAACTGAGTAGTCTAATGTTGGTTCGGTTTTGGTTCTTATGAACGATGGCATCGATACGTTGCAAATTTACACTCTCGGGGCATAATAGAACAAAATAATTAGGTTTTACTCTTTGTTCGATTGAATGAGAAAAGTACGCTTTACAATGTTCTACACTGGGCACAACCGAGTAGTCTAATGTTGGTCCTGCTTTTGGTTCTTGTGAACGTTGGCATCGATACACGCAAATTTACACTCTCGGGCATAATAGAACAAAATAATTAGGTTTTACTCTTTATTCGATTGAATGAGAAAAAGTACCGTTTCCAAAGATATACCGTTTGGGCACAACCGAGTAGTCTAATGTTGGTCCTGCTTTGGTTCTTGTGAACGTTGGCATCGATACGTTGCAAATTTACACTCTCTGGCATAATAGATTAATATAATTAGGTTTTACTCGTTGTTCGGTTGCATGAGAAAAAGTTCTCGTTTCAAAGTTATGAAATTAGGGCGCAATTGAGTAGTCTAATGTTGGTTCGGTTTGGGTTCTTATGAACGTTGGCATCGATACGTTGCAAATTTACACTCTCGGGGCATAATAGAACAAAATAATTAGGTTTTACTCTTTGTTCGATTGAATGAGAAAAAGTACTGTTTACAAAGTTGTACTCTCTGGGCACAACTGAGTAGTCTAATGTTGGTCCGGTTTTGGATCTTGTGAACGTTGGCATCGATACACTGTAAATTTACACTGTCGGGGCATAATAGAACAAAATAATTAGGTTTTACTCTTTGTTCGATTGAATGAGAAAAAGTACTGTTTCCAAAGTTATACTGTTTGGGCACAACTGAGTAGTCTAATGTTGGTCCGGTTTTGGTTCTTGTGAACGTTGGCATCGATACGTTGCAAATTTACACTCTCTGGGCATAATAGATTAATATAATTAGGTTTTACTCGTTGTTCTTGCATGAGAAAAAGTATGCGTTCAAAGTTTATAAAGTTAGGGCGAAACGAGTAGTCTAATGTTGGTTCGGTTTTGGTTCTTATGAACGTTGGCATCGATACGTTGCAAATTTATACTCTCGGGCATAATAGAACAAAATAATTAGGTTTTACTCTTTGTTCGATTGAATGAGAAAAAGTACTGCTTTCCAAAGTTATACCGTTAGGGCAAATCCGAGTAGTCTAATGTTGGTTTGGTTTTGGTTCCCGTGAACGTTGGCATCGATACGCCGCAAATTTACACTCTCGGGCATAATAGAACAAAATAATTAGGTTTTATTCTTTGTTCGATTGAATGAGAAAAAGTACTGTTTCCAAAGTTATACTGTTTGGGCACAACTGAGTAGTCTAATGTTGGTCCGGTTTTGGTTCTTGTGAACGTTGGCATCGATACGTTGCAAATTTATACTCTCGAGGCATAATAGAACAAAATAATTAGGTTTTACTCTTTGTTCGATTGAATGAGAAAAAGTACTGTTTCCAAAGTTATACTGTTGGGGCGCAACTGAGTAGTCTAATGTTGGTCCGGTTTTGGTTCTTGTGAACGTTGGCATCGATACACTGCAAATTTACACTCTCGGGGCATAATAGAACAAAATAATTAGGTTTTACTCTTTGTTCGATTGAATGAGAAAAAGTACTGTTTCCAAAGTTATACTGTTGGGGCGCAACTGAGTAGTCTAATGTTGGTCCGGTTTTGGTTTTTGTGAACGTTGGCATCGATACGTTGCAAATTTACACTATCGGGGCATAATAGAACAAAATAATTAGGTTTTACTCTTTGTTCGATTGAATGAGAAAAAGTATTGTTTCCAAAGTTAACTGTTAGGGCGCAACTGAGTAGTCTAATATTGGTTCGGTTTTGGTTCTTATGAACGTTGGTATCGATACGTTGCAAATTTATACTCGGGGCATACTAGATTAATATAATTAAGTTTTACTCGTTGTTCGGTTGCATGAGAAAAAGTACTCGTTTCAAAGGTATGAAGTTAGGGCGCAACTGAGTAGTCTAATGTTGGTTCGGTTTTGGTTCTTATGAACGTTGGCATCGATACGTTGCAAATTTACACTCTGGGGCATAATAGAACAAAATAATTAGGTTTTACTCTTTGTTCTATTGAATGAGAAAAAGTACTGTTTACAAAGTTGTACTCTCTGGGCACAACTGAGTAGTCTAATGTTGGTCCGGTTTTGGTTCTTGTGAACGTTGGCATCGATACACTGCAAATTTACACTCTCGGGGCATAATAGAACAAAATAATTAGGTTTTACTCTTTATTCGATTGAATGAGAAAAAGTACTGTTTCCAAAGATATACTGTTTGGGCACAACTGAGTAGTCTAATGTTGGTCCGGTTTTGGTTCTTGTGAACGTTGGCATCGATACGTTGCAAATTACACTCTCGGGGCATAATAGATTAATATAATTAGGTTTTACTCGTTGTTCGGTTGCATGAGAAAAAGTACTCGTTTCAAAGTTATAAAGTTAGGGCGCAACTGAGTAGTCTAATGTTGGTTCGGTTTTGGTTCTTATGAACGTTGGCATCGATACGTTGCAAATTTATACTCCCGGGGCATAATAGAACAAAATAATTAGGTTTTACTCTTTGTTCGATTGAATGAGAAAAAGTACTGTTTCCAAAGTTATACTGTTAGGGCGCAACTGAGTAGTCTAATGTTGGTTTGGTTTTGGTTCTTGTGAACGTTGGCATCGATACGTTCCAAATTTACACTCTCGGGGCATAATAGAACAAAATAATTAGGTTTTATTCTTTGTTCGATTGAATGAGAAAAAGTACTGTTTCCAAAGTTATGCTGTTTGGGCACAACTGAGTAGTCTAATGTTGGTCCGGTTTTGGTTCTTGTGAACGTTGGCATCGATACGTTGCAAATTTACACTCTCGGGGCATAATAGAACAAAATAATTAGGTTTTAATCTTTGTTCGATTGAATGAGAAAAAGTACTGTTTCCAAAGTTATACTGTTAGGGCGCAACTGAGTAGTCTAATGTTGGTCCGGTTTTGGTTCTTGTGAACGTTGGCATCGATACGTTGCAAATTTATACTCTCGGGGCATAATAGAACAAAATAATTAGGTTTTACTCTTTGTTCGATTGAATGAGAAAAAGTACTCTTTTCAAAGTTATAAAGTTAGGGCGCAACTGAGTAGTCTAATGTTGGTTCGGTTTTGGTTCTTATGAACGTTGGCATCAATACGTTGCAAATTTACACTCTCGGGGCATAATAGAACAAAATAATTAGGTTTTACTCTTTGTTCGATTGAATGAGAAAAAGTACTGTTTACAAAGTTCTACACTGCACAACCGAGTAGTCTAATGTTGGTCCTGCTTTTGGTTCTTGTGAACGTTGGCATCGATACAATCGCAAATTTACACTCTCGGGGCATAATAGAACAAAATTATTAGGTTTTACTCTTTATTCGATTGAATGAGAAAAAGTACTGTTTCCAAAGATATACTGTTTGGGCACAACTGAGTAGTCTAATGTTGGTCCGGTTTTGGTTCTTGTGAACGTTGGCATCGATACGTTGCAAATTACACTCTCGGGGCATAATAGATTAATATAATTAGGTTTTACTCGTTGTTCGGTTGCATGAGAAAAAGTACTGCTTCAAAGTTATGAAGTTAGGGCGCAACTGAGTTGTCCAATGTTGGTTCGGTTTTGGTTCTTATGAACGTTGGCATCGATACGTTGCAAATTTACACTCTCGGGGCATAATAGAACAAAATAATTAGGTTTTACTCTTTGTTCGATTGAATGAGAAAAAGTACTGTTTCCAAAGTTATACTGTTAGGGCGCAACTGAGTAGTCTAATGTTGGTTTGGTTTTGGTTCTTGTGAACGTTGGCATCGATACGCAAATTTACACTTTGGGCATAATAGAACAAAATAATTAGGTTTTATTCTTTGTTCGGTTGCATGAGAAAAAGTACTCGTTTCAAAGTTATACCGTTTGGGCGCAACTGAGTAGTCTAATGTTGGTCCGGTTTTGGTTCTTGTGAACGTTGGCATCGATACGTTGCAAATTTACACTCTCGGGGCATAATAGAACAAAATAATTAGGTTTTACTCTTTGTTCTATTGAATGAGAAAAAGCATCCGTTTACAAAGTTCTACACTGGGCACAACCGAGTAGTCTAATGTTGGTCCTGCTTTTGGTTCTTGTGAACGTTGGCATCGATACACCGCAAATTTACACTCTCGGGCATAATAGAACAAAATAATTAGGTTTTACTCTTTATTCGATTGAATGAGAAAAGTACGTTTCCAAAGATATACCGTTTGGGCAATAACCGAGTAGTCTAATGTTGGTCCGGTTTTGGTTCTTGTGAACGTTGGCATGGATACGTTGCGAATATACACTCTCGGGGCGTAATAGAACAATATAATTAGGTTTTACTCTTTGTTCGATTGAATGAGAAAAAGTACTGTTTCCAAAGTTATACTGTTAGGGCGCAACTGAGTAGGCTAATGTTGGTTCGGTTTTGGTTCTTGTGAACGTTGGCATCGATACGTTGCAAATTTACACTCTCGGGGCATAATAGAACAAAATAATTAGGTTTTACTCTTTGTTCGATTGAATGAGAAAAAGTACTGTTTCCAAAGTTATACTGTTAGGGCGCAACTGAGTAGTCTAATGTTGGTTTGGTTTTGGTTCTTGTGAACGTTGGCATCGATACGTTGCAAATTTACACTCTCGGGGCATAATAGAACAAAATAATTAGGTTTTATTCTTTGTTCGATTGAATGAGAAAAAGTACTGTTTCCAAAGTTATACTGTTAGGGCGCAACTGAGTAGTCTAATGTTGGTCCCGCTTTTGGTTTTTGTGAACGTTGGCATCGATACGTTGCAAATTTACACTATCGGGCATAATAGAACAAAATAATTAGGTTTTACTCTTTGTTCGATTGAATGAGAAAAAGTAGTTTCCAAAGTTATACCGTTAGTAACCGAGTAGTCTAATGTTGGTTCTGGTTTTGGTTCTTATGAACGTTGGTATCGATACGTTGCAAATTTATACTCTCGGGCATAATAGATTAATATAATTAAGTTTTACTCGTTGTTCTATTGCATGAGAAAAAGTACTGCTTTCAAAGTTATGAAGTTAGGGCGCAACTGAGTAGTCTAATGTTGGTTCGGTTTTGGTTCTTATGAACGTTGGCATCAATACGTTGCAAATTTACACTCTCGGGGCATAATAGAACAAAATAATTAGGTTTTACTCTTTGTTCGATTGAATGAGAAAAAGTACTGTTTACAAAGTTCTACACTCTGGGCAATAACCGAGTAGTCTAATGTTGGTCCTGCTTTTGGTTCTTGTGAACGTTGGCATCGATACACGCAAATTTACACTCTCGGCATAATAGAACAAAATAATTAGGTTTTACTCTTTATTCGATTGAATGAGAAAAAGTACTGTTTCCAAAGTTATACTGTTTGGGCACAACTGAGTAGTCTAATGTTGGTCCGGTTTTGGTTCTTGTGAACGTTGGCATCGATACGCTGCAAATTTACACTCTCGGGGCATAATAGATCAAAATAATTAGGTTTTACTCGTTGTTCTTTGTTCATGAGAGAAAAGTACTGCTTCAAAGTTATAAAGTTAGGCTAACCGAGTAGTCTAATGTTGGTCCGGTTTTGGTTCTTGTGAACGTTGGCATCGATACGCTGCAAATTTACACTCTCGGGGCATAATAGAACAAAATAATTAGGTTTTACTCTTTATTCGATTGAATGAGAAAAAGTACTGTTTCCAAAGTTATACTGTTAGGGCGCAACTGAGTAGTCTAATGTTGGTTTGGTTTTGGTTCTTGTGAACGTTGGCATCGATACGTCGCAAATCTAGACTGTATCGGCATAATAGAACAAAATAATCAGGTTTTACTCTTTTCTCCATCGAATGAGAAAAAGTACTGCTTTCAAACTTATACTCGTCTAAGCTAACCGAGTAGTCTAATGTTGGTCCCGCTTGGTTCTTGTGAACGATGGCATCGATACGTTGCAAATTTACACTCTCGGGGCATAATAGAACAAAATAATTAGGTTTTACTCTTTGTTCGATTGAATGAGAAAAAGTACTGTTACCAAAGTTATACTGTTAGGCGCAATCGAATAGTCTAATGTTGGTTCGGTTTTGGCTCTTGTGAACGTTGGTATCGATACGTTCCAAATTTATACTCTCGGGGCATAATAGCTTAATATAATTAAGTTTTACTCGTTGTTCGGTTGCATGAGAAAAAGTACTCGTTTCAAAGTTATGAAGTTAGGGCGCAACTGAGTAGTCTAATGTTGGTTCGGTTTTGGTTCTTATGAACGTTGGCATCAATACGTTGCAAATTTACACTCTCGGGGCATAATAGAACAAAATAATTAGGTTTTACTCTTTGTTCGATTGAATGAGAAAAAGTACTGTTTCCAAAGTTGTACTCACTGGGCACAACTGAGTAGTCTAATGTTGGTCCGGTTTTGGTTCTTGTGAACGTTGGCATCGATACGTTGCAAATTTACACTCTCGGGGCATAATAGAACAAAATTATTAGGTTTTACTCTTTATTCGATTGAATGAGAAAAAGTACTGTTTCCAAAGTTATACTGTTTGGGCACAACTGAGTAGTCTAATGTTGGTCCGGTTTTGGTTCTTGTGAACGTTGGCATCGATACGTTGCAAATTACACTCTCGGGGCATAATAGATTAATATAATTAGGTTTTACTCGTTGTTCGGTTGCATGAGAAAAAGTACTCGTTTCAAAGTTATAAAGTTAGGGCGCAACTGAGTAGTCTAATGTTGGTTCGGTTTTGGTTCTTATGAACGTTGGCATCGATACGTTGCAAATTTATACTCTCGGGGTATAATAGAACAAAATAATTAGGTTTTACTCTTTGTTCGATTGAATGAGAAAAAGTACTGTTTCCAAACTTATACTGCTAGGGCGCAACTGAGTAGTCTAATGTTGGTTTGGTTTTGGTTCTTGTGAACGTTGGCATCGATACGCAAATTTACACTCTGGGGCATAATAGAACAAAATAATTAGGTTTTATTCTTTGTTCGATTGAATGAGAAAAAGTACTGCTTTCCAAAGTTATACCGTTTGGGCGCAAATCGAGTAGTCTAATGTTGGTCCGGTTTGGTTTTTGTGAACGTTGGCATCGATACATTGCAAATTTACACTATCGGGCATAATAGAACAAAATAATTAGGTTTTACTCTTTGTTCGATTGAATGAGAAAAAGTACGTTTCCAAAGTTATACCGTTAGGGCGCAATCGAGTAGTCTAATGTTGGTTCGGTTTTGGTTCTTATGAACGTTGGTATCGATACGTTGCAAATTTATACTCTCGGGCATTATTGATTAATATTATTAAGTTTTATTCGTTTTTCGGTTTCATGAGAAAAAGTACTGCTTTCAAAGTTATGAAGTTAGGGCGAAATCGAGTAGTCTAATGTTGGTCCGGTTTTGGTTCTTGTGAACGTTGGCATCGATACGTTGCAAATTTACACTCTCGGGGCATAATAGAACAAAATAATTTGGTTTTACTCTTTGTTCGATTGAATGAGAAAAAGTATCGTTTACAAAGTTCTACACTGGGCAATAACTGAGTAGTCTAATGTTGGTCCGGTTTTGGTTCTTGTGAACGTTGGCATCGATACACTGCAAATTTACACTCTCGGGGCATAATAGAACAAAATTATTAGGTTTTACTCTTTATTCGATTGAATGAGAAAAAGTACTGTTTCCAAAGATATACTGTTTGGGCACAACTGAGTAGTCTAATGTTGGTCCGGTTTTGGTTCTTGTGAACGTTGGCATCGATACGTTGCAAATTACACTCTCGGGGCATAATAGATTAATATAATTAGGTTTTACTCGTTGTTCGGTTGCATGAGAAAAGTACTCGTTTCAAAGTTATAAAGTTAGGCGCAAATCGAGTAGTCTAATGTTGGTTCGGTTTTGGTTCTTATGAACGTTGGCATCGATACGTTGCAAATTTATACTCTCGGGGCATAATAGAACAAAATAATTAGGTTTTACTATTTGTTCGATTGAATGAGAAAAAGTACTGTTTCCAAAGTTATACTGTTAGGGCGCAACTGAGTAGTCTAATGTTGGTTTGGTTTTGGTTCTTGTGAACGTTGGCATCGATACGTTGCAAATTTACACTCTCGGGGCATAATAGAACAAAATAATTAGGTTTTATTCTTTGTTCGATTGAATGAGAAAAAGTACTGTTTCCAAAGTTATACTGTTTGGGCGCAACTGAGTAGTCTAATGTTGGTCCGGTTTTGGTTTTTGTGAACGTTGGCATCGATACGTTGCAAATTTACACTATCGGGGCATAATAGAACAAAATAATTAGGTTTTACTCGTTGTTCGATTGAATGAGAAAAAGTACTCGTTTCAAAGTTATAAAGTTAGGGCGCAACTGAGTAGTCTAATGTTGGTTCGGTTTTGGTTCTTATGAACGTTGGTATCGATACGTTGCAAATTTATACTCTCGGGGCATAATAGATTAATATAATTAAGTTTTACTCGTTGTTCGGTTGCATGAGAAAAAGTACTCGTTTCAAAGTTATGAAGTTAGGGCGCAACTGAGTAGTCTAATGTTGGTTCGGTTTTGGTTCTTATGAACGTTGGCATCGATACGTTGCAAATTTACACTCTCGGGGCATAATAGAACAAAATAATTTGGTTTTACTCTTTGTTCGATTGAATGAGAAAAAGTAGTGTTTACAAAGTTTTACTCTCTGGGCACAACTGAGTAGTCTAATGTTGGTCCGGTTTTGGTTCTTGTGAACGTTGGCATCGATACACTGCAAATTTACACTCTCGGGGCATAATAGAACAAAATAATTAGGTTTTATTCTTTGTTCGATTGAATGAGAAAAAGTACTGTTTCCAAAGTTATACTGTTTGGGCGCAACTGAGTAGTCTAATGTTGGTCCGGTTTTGGTTCTTGTGAACGTTGGCATCGATACGTTGCAAATTTATACTCTCGAGGCATAATAGAACAAAATAATTAGGTTTTACTCTTTGTTCGATTGAATGAGAAAAAGTACTGTTTCCAAAGTTATACTGTTAGGGCGCAACTGAGTAGTCTAATGTTGGTTTGGTTTTGGTTCTTGTGAACGTTGGCATCGATACGCTGCAAATTTACACTCTCGGGGCATAATAGAACAAAATAATTAGGTTTTACTCTTTGTTCGATTGAATGAGAAAAAGTACTGTTTCCAAAGTTATACTGTTTGGGCACAACTGAGTAGTCTAATGTTGGTCCGGTTTTGGTTCTTGTGAACGTTGGCATCGATACGTTGCAAATTTACACTCTCGGGGCATAATAGAACAAAATAATTAGGTTTTACTCTTTGTTCGATTGAATGAGAAAAAGTACTGTTTCCAAAGTTATACTGTTAGGGCGCAACTGAGTAGTCTAATATTGGTTCGGTTTTGGTTCTTATGAACGTTGGTATCGATACGTTGCAAATTTATACTCTCGGGCATAATAGATTAATATAATTAAGTTTTACTCGTTGTTCTTGCATGAGAAAAAGTACTGCTTTCAAAGTTATGAAGTTAGAATCGAGTAGTCTAATGTTGGTTCGGTTTTGGTTCTTATGAACGTTGGCATCGATACGTTGCAAATTTACACTCTCGGGGCATAATAGAACAAAATAATTTGGTTTTACTCTTTGTTCGATTGAATGAGAAAAGTATCGTTTACAAAGTTCTACACTGGGGCACAACCGAGTAGTCTAATGTTGGTCCTGCTTTTGGTTCTTGTGAACGTTGGCATCGATACACCGCAAATTTACACTCTCGGGCATAATAGAACAAAATAATTAGGTTTTACTCTTTATTCGATTGAATGAGAAAAAGTACTGCTTTCCAAAGATATACCGTTTTGGGCACAACCGAGTAGTCTAATGTTGGTCCGGTTTTGGTTCTTGTGAACGTTGGCATCGATACGTTGCAAATTTACACTCTCGGGCATAATAGATTAATATAATTAGGTTTTACTCGTTGTTCGGTTGCATGAGAAAAGTTCTCGTTTCAAAGTTATGAAATTAGGCGCAATTGAGTAGTCTAATGTTGGTTCTGGTTCTTATGAACGTTGGCATCGATACGCTGCAAATTTACTCTCGGGGCATAATAGAACAAAATAATTAGGTTTTACTCTTTGTTCGATTGAATGAGAAAAAGTACTGTTTCCAAAGTTATACTGTTAGGGCGCAACTGAGTAGTCTAATGTTGGTTTGGTTTTGGTTCTTGTGAACGTTGGCATCGATACGCTGCAAATTTACACTCTGGGCATAATAGAACAAAATAATTAGGTTTTACTCTTTGTTCGATTGAATGAGAAAAAGTACCGTTTCCAAAGTTATACTGTTAGGGCGCAACTGAGTAGTCTAATGTTGGTCCGGTTTTGGTTTTTGTGAACGTTGGCATCGATACGTTGCAAATTTACACTATCAGGGCATAATAGAACAAAATAATTAGGTTTTACTCTTTGTTCGATTGAATGAGAAAAAGTACTGTTTCCAAAGTTATACTGTTAGGGCGCAACTGAGTAGTCTAATGTTGGTTCGGTTTTGGTTCTTATGAACGTTGGTATCGATACGTTGCAAATTTATACTCTCGGGGCATAATAGATTAATATAATAAAGTTTTACTCGTTGTTCGGTTGCATGAGAAAAAGTACTGCTTTCAAAGTTATGATATTAGTGCGCAACTGAGTAGTCTAATGTTGGTTCGGTTTTGGTTCTTATGAACGTTGGCATCGATACGTTGCAAATTTACACTCTCGGGGCATAATAGAACAAAATAATTTGGTTTTACTCTTTGTTCGATTGAATGAGAAAAAGTACTGTTTACAAAGTTCTACACTCTGGGCACAACTGAGTAGTCTAATGTTGGTCCGGTTTTGGTTCTTGTGAACGTTGGCATCGATACACTGCAAATTTACACTCTCGGGGCATAATAGAACAAAATAATTAGGTTTTACTCTTTATTCGATTGAATGAGAAAAAGTACTGTTTCCAAAGATATACTGTTTGGGCACAACTGAGTAGTCTAATGTTGGTCCGGTTTTGGTTCTTGTGAACGTTGGCATCGATACGTTGCAAATTTACACTCTCGGGGCATAATAGATTAATATAATTAGGTTTTACTCGTTGTTCGGTTGCATGAGAAAAAGTTCTCGTTTCAAAGTTATGAAATTAGGGCGCAATTGAGTAGTCTAATGTTGGTTCGGTTTGGGTTCTTATGAACGTTGGCATCGATACGTTGCAAATTTACACTCTCGGGGCATAATAGAACAAAATAATTAGGTTTTACTCTTTGTTCGATTGAATGAGAAAAGCATCGTTTACAAAGTTGTACTCTCTGCACAACCGAGTAGTCTAATGTTGGTCCTGCTTTTGGATCTTGTGAACGTTGGCATCGATACACCGTTAATTTACACTCTCGGGCATAATAGAACAAAATAATTAGGTTTTACTCTTTTTCCAATTGAAGGAGAAAAAGAACTGTTTCCAAGGTTATACTGTTTGGGCAATAACCGAGTAGTCTAATGTTGGTCCTTTTGGTTCTTGTGAACGTTGGCATCGATACGTTGCAAATTTACACTCTCGGGCATAATAGATTAATATAATTAGGTTTTACTCGTTGTTCTTGCATGAGAAAAAGTACTCGTTTCAAAGTTATAAAGTTAGGCGCAACCTCGAGTAGTCTAATGTTGGTTCGGTTTTGGTTCTTATGAACGTTGGCATCGATACGTTGCAAATTTATACTCTCGGGCATAATAGAACAAAATAATTAGGTTTTACTCTTTGTTCGATTGAATGAGAAAAAGTACATCGTTTCCAAAGTTATACCGTTAGGGCGCAATCGAGTAGTCTAATGTTGGTTTGGTTTTGGTTCTTGTGAACGTTGGCATCGATACGCCGCAAATTTACACTCTCGGGCATAATAGAACAAAATAATTAGGTTTTATTCTTTGTTCGATTGAATGAGAAAAAGTAATCGTTTCCAAAGTTATACCGTTTGGGGCGCAACCGAGTAGTCTAATGTTGGTCCTTTTTTGGTTTTTGTGAACGTTGGTATCGATACGTTGCAAATTTACACTCTCGGGCATAATAGATTAATATAATAAAGTTTTACTCGTTGTTCTATTGTACGAGAAAAAGTACTGCTTTCAAAGTTATGAAGTTAGGCGCAACCGAGTAGTCTAATGTTGGTTCCTTTTTGGTTCTTATGAACGTTGGCATCGATACGTTGCAAATTTACACTCTCGGGGCATAATAGAACAAAATAATTAGGTTTTACTCTTTGTTCGATTGAATGAGAAAAAGTATCGTTTACAAAGTTCTACACTCGGGCACAACCGAGTAGTCTAATGTTGGTCCTGCTTTTGGTTCTTGTGAACGTTGGCATCGATACACCGCAAATTTACACTCTCGGGCATAATAGAACAAAATAATTAGGTTTTACTCTTTATTCGATTAAATGAGAAAAGTACGTTTCCAAAGATATACCGTTTGGGTACAACCGAGTAGTCTAATGTTGGTCCTGCTTTGGTTCTTGTGAACGTTGGCATCGATACGTTGCAAATTTACACTCTGGGCATAATAGATTAATATAATTAGGTTTTACTCGTTGTTCGGTTGCATGAGAAAAAGTACTCGTTTAAAAGTTATAGTGTTAGGGCACAACTGAGTAGTCTAATGGTGGTCCGGTTTTGGTTCTTGTGAACGTTGGCATCGATACGTTGCAAATTTACACTCTCGGGGCATAATAGAACAAAATAATTAGGTTTTACTCTTTGTTCGATTGAATGAGAAAAAGTACCGTTTCCAAAGTTATACCGTTAGTGGCTAAATCGAGTAGTCTAATGTTGGTTTGGTTTTGGTTCTTGTGAACGTTGGCATCGATACGTTGCAAATTTACACTCTCGGGGCATAATAGAACAAAATAATTAGGTTTTACTCTTTGTTCGATTGAATGAGAAAAATGAGTGTTTCCAAAGTTATACTGTTTGGGCGCAACTGTGTAGTCTAATGTTGGTCCGGTTTTGGTTTTTGTGAACGTTGGCATCGATACGTTGCAAATTTACACTATCGGGGCATAATAGAACAAAATAATTAGGTTTTACTCTTTGTTCGATTGAATGAGAAAAAGTACTGTTTCCAAAGTTATACTGTTAGGGCGCAACTGAGTAGTCTAATGTTGGTTTGGTTTTGGTTCTTGTGAACGTTGGCATCGATACGCCGCAAATTTACACTCTCGGGGCATAATAGAACAAAATAATTTGGTTTTACTCTTTGTTCGATTGAATGAGAAAAAGTACTGTTTACAAAGTCCTACACTCTGGGCACAACTGAGGAGACTCATGTTGGTCAGGTCTTGGTTCTTGTGAACGTTGGCATCGATACACTGCAAATTTACACTCTCGGGGCATAATAGAACAAAATAATTAGGTTTTACTCTTTATTCGATTGAATGAGAAAAAGTACTGTTTCCAAAGATATACTGTTTGGGCACAACTGAGTAGTCTAATGTTGGTTCGGTTTTGGTTCTTGTGAACGTTGGCATCGATACGTTGCAAATTTATACTCTCGGGGCATAATAGAACAAAATAATTAGGTTTTACTCTTTGTTCGATTGAATGAGAAAAAGTACTGTTTCCAAAGTTATACTGTTAGGGCGCAACTGAGTAGTCTAATGTTGGTTCGGTTTTGGTTCTTGTGAACGTTGGCATCGATACGTTGCAAATTTACACTCTCGGGGCATAATAGAACAAAATAATTAGGTTTTATTCTTTGTTCGATTGAATGAGAAAAAGTACTGTTTCCAAAGTTATACTGTTTGGGCGCAACTGAGTAGTCTAATGTTGGTCCGGTTTTGGTTTTTGTGAACGTTGGCATCGATACGTTGCAAATTTACACTATCGGGGCATAATAGAACAAAATAATTAGGTTTTACTCTTTGTTCGATTGAATGAGAAAAAGTACTGTTTCCAAAGTTATACTGTTAGGGCGCAACTGAGTAGTCTAATGTTGGTTCGGTTTTGGTTCTTATGAACGTTGGTATCGATACGTTGCAAATTTATACTCTCGGGCATAATAGATTAATATAATAAAGTTTTACTCGTTGTTCGGTTGCATGAGAAAAAGTACTGCTTTCAAAGTTATGAAGTTAGTGGCGCAACCGAGTAGTCTAATGTTGGTTCGGCTTTTGGTTCTTATGAACGTTGGCATCGATACGTTGCAAATTTACACTCTCGGGCATAATAGAGCAAAATAATTTGGTTTTACTCTTTGTTCGATTGAATGAGAAAAAGTACTTTACAAAGTTCTACACTGGGCACAACCGAGTAGTCTAATGTTGGTCCTGCTTTTGGTTCTTGTGAACGTTGGCATCGATACACCGCAAATTTACACTCTGGGCATAATAGAACAAAATAATTAGGTTTTACTCTTTATTCGATTGAATGAGAAAAAGTACTATTTCCAAAGATATACCGTTTTGGGCAATAACCGAGTAGTCTAATGTTGGTCCTGCTTTTGGTTCTTGTGAACGTTGGCATCGATACGTTGCAAATTACAAGCTCGGGGCATAATAGATTAATATAATTAGGTTTTACTCGTTGTTCGGGTGCATGAGAAAAAGTACTCGTTTCAAAGTTATAAAATTAGGGCGCAACTGAGTAGTCTAATGTTGGTCCGGTTTTGGTTCTTATGAACGTTGGCATCGGTACGTTGCACATTTACACTCTCGGGGCATAATAGAGTAATATAATTAGGTTTTACTCTTTGTTCGATTGAATGAGAAAAAGTATCGTTTACAAAGTTGTACTCTCTCGGGCACAACCGAGTAGTCTAATGTTGGTCCTGCTTTGGATCTTGTGAACGTTGGCATCGATACGTTGCAAATTTACACTCTCGGGGCATAATAGAACAAAATAATTAGGTTTTACTCTTTGTTCGATTGAATGAGAAAAGTCGTTTCCAAAGTTATACCGTTTTGGGCACAACCGAGTAGTCTAATGTTGGTCCTGCTTTGGTTCTTGTGAACGTTGGCATCGATACGTTGCAAATTTACACTCTGGGCATAATAGATTAATATAATTAGGTTTTACTCGTTGTTCGGTTGCATGAGAAAAAGTACTCGTTTCAAAGTTATAAAGTTAAAGAACCGAGTAGTCTAATGTTGGTCCGGTTTTGGTTCTTGTGAACGTTGGCATCGATACGTTGCAAATTTATACTCTCGAGGCATAATAGAACAAAATAATTAGGTTTTACTCTTTGTTCGATTGAATGAGAAAAAGTACTGTTTCCAAAGGTATACCGTTAGTTAAGAATCGAGTAGTCTAATGTTGGTTTGGTTTTGGTTCTTGTGAACGTTGGCATCGATACGTCGCAAATTTACACTCCTGGGGCATAATAGAACAAAATAATTAGGTTTTATTCTTTGTTCGATTGAATGAGAAAAGTACTGCTTTCCAAAGTTATACCGTTCGCAACTGAGTAGTCTAATGTTGGTCCGGTTTTGGTTTTTGTGAACGTTGGTATCGATACGTTGCAAATTTACACTATCGGGGCATAATAGAACAAAATAATTAGGTTTTACTCTTTGTTCGATTGAATGAGAAAAAGTACTGTTTTCAAAGTTTTGAAGTTAGGGCGCAACTGAGTAGTCTAATGTTGGTTCGGTTTTGGTTCTTATGAACGTTGGCATCGATACGTTGCAAATTTACACTCTATGGGCATAATAGAACAAAATAATTAGGTTTTACTCTTTGTTCGATTGAATGAGAAAAAGTACTGTTTACAAAGTTCTACACTGGGCAATAACCGAGTAGTCTAATGTTGGTCCTGGCTTTTGGTTCTTGTGAACGTTGGCATCGATACGCTGCAAATTTCCACTCTCGGGGCATAATAGAACAAAATAATTAGGTTTTATTCTTTGTTCGATTGAATGAGAAAAAGTACTGTTTCCAAAGTTATACTGTTTGGGCGCAACTGAGTAGTCTAATGTTGGTCCGGTTTTGGTTTTTGTGAACGTTGGTATCGATACGTTGCAAATTTACACTCTCGGGGCATAATAGATTAATATAATAAAGTTTTACTCGTTGTTCGGTTGCATGAGAAAAAGTACTCGTTTCAAAGTTATGAAGTTAGGGCGCAACTGAGTAGTCTAATGTTGGTTCGGTTTTGGTTCTTATGAACGTTGGCATCGATACGTTGCAAATTTACACTCTCGGGGCATAATAGAACAAAATAATTAGGTTTTACTCTTTGTTCGATTGAATGAGAAAAAGTACTGTTTCCAAAGTTATACTGTTAGGGCGCAACTGAGTAGTCTAATGTTGGTTCGGTTTTGGTTCTTATGAACGTTGGCATCGATACGCTGCAAATTTACACTCTCGGGGCATAATAGAACAAAATAATTAGGTTTTACTCTTTATTCGATTAAATGAGAAAAAGTACTGTTTCCAAAGTTATCTTGTTTGGGTAATGTTGGTTCGGTTTTGGTTCTTGTGAACGTTGGCATCGATACGTTGCAAATTTACACTCTCGGGGCATAATAGATTAATATAATTAGGTTTTACTCGTTGTTCGATTGCATGAGAAAAAGTACTCGTTTCAAAGTTATAAAGTTAGGGCGCAACTGAGTAGTCTAATGTTGGTTCGGTTTTGGTTCTTATGAACGTTGGCATCGATACGTTGCAAATTTATACTCTCGGGGCATAATAGAACAAAATAATTAGGTTTTACTATTTGTTCGATTGAATGAGAAAAATCTTGTTTCCAAAGTTATCTTGTTAGGGTACAAGTAGTCTAATGTTGGTTTAGTTTTGGTTCTTGTGAACGTTGGCATCGATACGTTGCAAATTTACACTCTCGGGGCATAATAGAACAAAATAATTAGGTTTTATTCTTTGTTCGATTGAATGAGAAAAAGTACTGTTTCCAAAGTTATACTGTTTGGGCACAACTGAGTAGTCTAATGTTGGTCCGGTTTTGGTTTTGTGAACGTTGGCATCGATACGTTGCAAATTTACACTCTCGGGGCATAATAGAACAAAATAATTAGGTTTTACTCTTTGTTCGATTGAATGAGAAAAATCTTGTTTCCAAAGTTATCTTTGTTAGGGCGCAGCGAGTAGTCTAATGTTGGTTTGGTTTTGGTTCTTGTGAACGTTGGCATCGATACGTTTGCAAATTTACACTCTCGGGGCATAATAGAACAAAATAATTAGGTTTTACTCTTTGTTCGATTGAATGAGAAAAATCTTGTTTCCAAAGTTATCTTGTTTGGGCACAAGCGAGTAGTCTAATGTTGGTCGGTTTTGGTTCTTGTGAACGTTGGCATCGATACGTTGCAAATTTACACTCTCGGGGCATAATAGAACAAAATAATTAGGTTTTACTCTTTGTTCGATTGAATGAGAAAAAGTACTGTTTCCAAAGTTATACTGTTTGGGCGCAACTGAGTAGTCTAATGTTGGTTCGGTTTTGGTTCTTATGAACGTTGGCATCGATAAGTTGCAAATTTATACTCTCGGGGCATAATAGAAAGAAATAATTAGGTTTTACTCTTTGTTCGATTGAATGAGAAAAAGTACTGTTTCCAAAGTTATACTGTTAGGGCGCAACTGAGTAGTCTAATGTTGGTTTGGTTTAGGTTATTATGAACGTTGGCATCGATACGTTGCAAATTTACACTCTCGGGGCATAATAGAACAAAATAATTAGGTTTTATTCTTTGTTCGATTGAATGAGAAAAATCTTTGTTTCCAAAGATATACTGTTTGGGCACAACTGAGTAGTCTAATGTTGGTCCGGTTTTGGTTCTTGTGAACGTTGGCATCGATACGTTGCAAATTTATACTCTCGAGGCATAATAGAACAAAATAATTAGGTTTTACTCTTTGTTCGATTGAATGAGAAAAAGTACTGTTTCCAAAGTTATACTGTTAGGGCACAACTGAGTAGTCTAATGTTGGTCCGGTTTTGGTTCTTGTGATTGTTGGCATCGATACGTTGCAAATTTACACTCTCGGGGCATAATAGAACAAAATAATTAGGTTTTACTCTTTGTTCGATTGAATGAGAAAAAAATCTTGTTCCCAAAGTTATCTTGTTTGGGCGCAACTGAGTAGTCTAATGTTGGTCCGGTTTTGGTTTTTGTGAACGTTGGCATCGATACGTTGCAAATTTACACTATCGGGGCATAATAGAACAAAATAATTTGGTTTTACTCTTTGTTCGATTGAATGAGAAAAATCTTGTTTCCAAAGTTATCTTGTTAGGGCGCAACTGAGTAGTCTAATGTTGGTTCGGTTTTGGTTCTTATGAACGTTGGTATCGATACGTTGCAAATTTATACTCTCGGGGCATAATAGATTAATATAATTACGTTTTACTCGTTGTTCGGTTGCGTGAGAAAACGTACTCGTTTCAAAGTTATGAAGTTAGGGCGCAACTGGGTTGTCCAATGTTGGTTCGGTTTTGGTTCTTATGAACGTTGGCATCGATACGTTGCAAATTTACACTCTCGGGGCATAATAGAACAAAATAATTAGGTTTTACTCTTTGTTCGATTGAATGAGAAAAAATACTGTTTACAAAGTTCTACTCTCTGGGCACAACTGAGTAGTCTAATGTTGGTCCGGTTTTGGTTCTTGTGAACGTTGGCATCTATACGTTGCAAATTTACACTCTCGGGGCATAATAGATTAATATAATTAGGTTTTACTCGTTGTTCCGTTGCATGAGAAAAAGTACTCGTTTCAAAGTTATAAAGTTAGGGCGCAACTGAGTTGTCTAATGTTGGTTCGGTTTGGGTTCTTATGAACGTTGGCATCGATACGTTGCAAATTTACACTCTCGGGGCATAATAGAACAAAATAATTAGGTTTTACTCTTTGTTCGATTGAATGAGAAAAATTACTGTTTACAAAGTTGTACTCTCTGGGCACAACTGAGTAGTCTAATGTTGGTCCGGTTTTGGTTCTTGTGAACGTTGGCATCGATACATTGTAAATTTACACTCTCGGGGCATAATAGAACAAAATAATTAGGTTTTACTCTTTATTCGATTGAATGAGAAAAAGTACTGTTTCCAAAGTTATACTGTTTGGGCACAACTGAGTAGTCTAATGTTGGTCCGGTTTTGGTTCTTGTGAACGTTGGCATCGATACGTTGCAAATTACACTCTCGGGGCATAATAGATTAATATAATTAGGTTTTACTCGTTGTTCGGTTGAATGAGAAAAAGTACTCGTTTCAAAGTTATAAAGTTAGGGCGCAACTGAGTAGTCTAATGTTGGTTCGGTTTTGGTTCTTATGAACGTTGGCATCGATACGTTGCAAATTTATACTCTCGGGGCATAATAGAACAAAATAATTAGGTTTTACTCTTTGTTCGATTGAATGAGAAAAAATCTTGTTTCCAAAGTTATCTTGTTAGGCGCAACTGAGTAGTCTAATGTTGGTTTGGTTTTGGTTCTTGTGAACGTTGGCATCGATACGTTGCAAATTTACACTCTCGGGGCATAATAGAACAAAATAATTAGGTTTTATTCTTTGTTCGATTGAATGAGAAAAAATACTGTTTCCAAAGTTATACTGTTTGGGCGCAACTGAGTAGTCTAATGTTGGTCCGGTTTTGGTTTTTGTGAACGTTGGCATCGATACGTTGCAAATTTACACTATCGGGGCATAATAGAACAAAATAATTAGGTTTTACTCTTTGTTCGATTGAATGAGAAAAATCTTGTTTCCAAAGTTATCTTTGTTAGGCGCAAGCTAGGTAGTCTAATGTTGGTTCGGTTTTGGTTCTTATGAACGTTGGTATCGATACGTTGCAAATTTATACTCTCGGGGCATAATAGATTAATATAATAAAGTTTTACTCGTTGTTCGGTTGCATGAGAAAAAGTACTCGTTTCAAAGTTATGAAGTTAGGGCGCAACTGAGTAGTCTAATGTTGGTTCGGTTTTGGTTCTTATGAACGTTGGCATCGATACGTTGCAAATTTACACTCTCGGGGCATAATAGAACAAAATAATTTGGTTTTACTCTTTGTTCGATTGAATGAGAAAAAATCATTTACAAAGTTCTACACTGGGCACAGAGTAGTCTAATGTTGGTCCGGTTTTGGTTCTTGTGAACGTTGGCATCGATACCAAATTTACACTCTCGGGGCATAATAGAACAAAATAATTAGGTTTTACTCTTTATTCGATTGAATGAGAAAAATCTTTCCAAAGATATCTTGTTTGGGCACAACTGAGTAGTCTAATGTTGGTCCGGTTTTGGTTCTTGTGAACGTTGGCATCGATACGTTGCAAATTTACACTCTCGGGGCATAATAGATTAATATAATTAGGTTTTACTCGTTGTTCGGTTGCATGAGAAAAAGTTCTCGTTTCAAAGTTATGAAATTAGGGCGAGTAGTCTAATGTTGGTTCGGTTTGGGTTCTTATGAACGTTGGCATCGATACGTTGCAAATTTACACTCTCGGGGCATAATAGAACAAAATAATTAGGTTTTACTCTTTGTTCGATTAAATGAGGAAAAGTACTGTTTTCAAAGTTGTACACTCTGGGCACAACTGAGTAGTCTAATGTTGGTCCGGTTTTGGATCTTGTGAACGTTGGCATCGATACACTGTTAATTTACACTCTCGGGGCATAATAGAACAAAATAATTAGGTTTTACTCTTTATTCGATTGAATGAGAAAAAGTACTGTTTCCAAAGATACGCTGTTTGGGCACAACTGAGTAGTCTAATGTTGGTCCGGTTTTGGTTCTTGTGAACGTTGGCATCGATACGTTGCAAATTTACACTCTCGGGGCATAATAGATTAATATAATTAGGTTTTACTCGTTGTTCGGTTGCATGAGAAAAAGTACTCGTTTCAAAGTTATAAAGTTAGGGCGCAACTGAGTAGTCTAATGTTGGTTCGGTTTTGGTTCTTATGAACGTTGGCATCGATACGTTGCAAATTTATACTCTCGGGGCATAATAGAACAAAATAATTAGGTTTTACTCTTTGTTCGATTGAATGAGAAAAAGTACTGTTTCCAAAGTTATACTGTTAGGGCGCAACTGAGTAGTCTAATGTTGGTTCGGTTTTGGTTCTTATGAACGTTGGTATCGATACGTTGCAAATTTATACTCTCGGGGCATAATAGATTAATATAATTACGTTTTACTCGTTGTTCGGTTGCGTGAGAAAACGTACTCGTTTCAAAGTTATGAAGTTAGGGCGCAACTGAGTTGTCCAATGTTGGTTCGGTTTTGGTTCTTATGAACGTTGGCATCGATACGTTGCAAATTTACACTCTCGGGGCATAATAGAACAAAATAATTAGGTTTTACTCTTTGTTCGATTGAATGAGAAAAAATACTGTTTACAAAGTTCTACTCTCTGGGCACAACTGAGTAGTCTAATGTTGGTCCGGTTTTGGTTCTTGTGAACGTTGGCATCGATACGTTGCAAATTTACACTCTCGGGGCATAATAGATTAATATAATTAGGTTTTACTCGTTGTTATTGAATGAGAAAAAGTACTCGTTTCAAAGTTATAAAGTTAGGGCGCAACTGAGTTGTCTAATGTTGGTTCGGTTTGGGTTCTTATGAACGTTGGCATCGATACGTTGCAAATTTACACTCTCGGGGCATAATAGAACAAAATAATTAGGTTTTACTCTTTGTTCGATTGAATGAGAAAAAAATCTTGTTTACAAAGTTGTACTCTCTTGGCACAACTGAGTAGTCTAATGTTGGTCCGGTTTTGGTTCTTGTGAACGTTGGCATCGATACCCTGTAAATTTACACTCTCGGGGCATAATAGAACAAAATAATTAGGTTTTACTCTTTATTCGATTGAATGAGAAAAAGTACTGTTTCCAAAGTTATACTGTTTGGGCACAACTGAGTAGTCTAATGTTGGTCCGGTTTTGGTTCTTGTGAACGTTGGCATCGATACGTTGCAAATTACACTCTCGGGGCATAATAGATTAATATAATTAGGTTTTACTCGTTGTTCGGTTGAATGAGAAAAAGTACTCGTTTCAAAGTTATAAAGTTAGGGCGCAACTGAGTAGTCTAATGTTGGTTCGGTTTTGGTTCTTATGAACGTTGGCATCGATACGTTGCAAATTTATACTCTCGGGGCATAATAGAACAAAATAATTAGGTTTTACTCTTTGTTCGATTGAATGAGAAAAAGTACTGTTTCCAAAGTTATACTGTTAGGGCGCAAGCGAGTAGTCTAATGTTGGTTTGGTTTTGGTTCTTGTGAACGTTGGCATCGATACGCAAATTTACACTCTCGGGGCATAATAGAACAAAATAATTAGGTTTTATTCTTTGTTCGATTGAATGAGAAAAAATCTTGTTTCCAAAGTTATCTTGTTTGGCGCAAGGAGTAGTCTAATGTTGGTCCGGTTTTGGTTTTTGTGAACGTTGGCATCGATACGTTGCAAATTTACACTATCGGGGCATAATAGAACAAAATAATTAGGTTTTACTCTTTGTTCGATTGAATGAGAAAAATCTTGTTTCCAAAGTTATCTTTGTTAGGGCGCAACTGAGTAGTCTAATGTTGGTTCGGTTTTGGTTCTTATGAACGTTGGTATCGATACGTTGCAAATTTATACTCTCGGGGCATAATAGATTAATATAATAAAGTTTTACTCGTTGTTCGGTTGCATGAGAAAAAGTACTCGTTTCAAAGTTATGAAGTTAGGGCGCAACTGAGTAGTCTAATGTTGGTTCGGTTTTGGTTCTTATGAACGTTGGCATCGATACGTTGCAAATTTACACTCTCGGGGCATAATAGAACAAAATAATTTGGTTTTACTCTTTGTTCGATTGAATGAGAAAAATCATTTACAAAGTTCTACACTCTGAGCACAAGAGTAGTCTAATGTTGGTCGGTTTTGGTTCTTGTGAACGTTGGCATCGATACACGCAAATTTACACTCTCGGGGCATAATAGAACAAAATAATTAGGTTTTACTCTTTATTCGATTGAATGAGAAAAATCTTGTTTCCAAAGATATCTTGTTTGGGCACAACTGAGTAGTCTAATGTTGGTCCGGTTTTGGTTCTTGTGAACGTTGGCATCGATACGTTGCAAATTTACACTCTCGGGGCATAATAGATTAATATAATTAGGTTTTACTCGTTGTTCGGTTGCATGAGAAAAAGTTCTCGTTTCAAAGTTATGAAATTAGGGCGCAATTGAGTAGTCTAATGTTGGTTCGGTTTGGGTTCTTATGAACGTTGGCATCGATACGTTGCAAATTTACACTCTCGGGGCATAATAGAACAAAATAATTAGGTTTTACTCTTTGTTCGATAGAATGAGAAAAGAAATCTTGTTTACAAAGTTGTACTCTCTGGGCACAACTGAGTAGTCTAATGTTGGTCCGGTTTTGGATCTTGTGAACGTTGGCATCGATACACTGTTAATTTACACTCTCGGGGCATAATAGAACAAAATAATTAGGTTTTACTCTTTATTCGATTGAATGAGAAAAATCTTTCCAAAGTTATCTTGTTTGGGCACAACTGAGTAGTCTAATGTTGGTCCGGTTTTGGTTCTTGTGAACGTTGGCATCGATACGTTGCAAATTTACACTCTCGGGGCATAATAGATTAATATAATTAGGTTTTACTCGTTGTTCGGTTGCATGAGAAAAAGTACTCGTTTCAAAGTTATGAGGTTAGGGCGCAATTGAGTAGTCTAATGTTGGTTCGGTTTTGGTTCTTATGAACGTTGGCATCGATACGTTGCAAATTTATACTCTCGGGGCATAATAGAACAAAATAATTAGGTTTTACTCTTTGTTCGATTGAATGAGAAAAATCTTGTTTCCAAAGTTATCTTTGTTAGGCGCAAGCGAGTAGTCTAATGTTGGTTTGGTTTTGGTTCTTGTGAACGTTGGCATCGATACGTTGCAAATTTACACTCTCGGGGCATAATAGAACAAAATAATTAGGTTTTATTCTTCGTTCGATTGAATGAGAAAAAGTACTGTTTCCAAAGTTATACTGTTTGGGCGCAACTGAGTAGTCTAATGTTGGTCCGGTTTTGGTTTTTGTGAACGTTGGTATCGATACGTTGCAAATTTACACTATCGGGGCATAATAGAACAAAATAATTAGATTTTACTCTTTGTTCGATTGAATGAGAAAAAGTACTGTTTCCAAAGTTATACTGTTAGGGCGCAACTGAGTAGTCTAATATTGGTTCGGTTTTGGTTCTTATGAACGTTGGTATCGATACGTTGCAAATTTATACTCTCGGGGCATAATAGATTAATATAATTAAGTTTTACACGTTGTTCGGTTGCATGAGAAAAAGTACTCGTTTCAAAGTTATGAAGTATGGGCGCAACTGAGTAGTCTAATGTTGGTTCGGTTTTGGTTCTTATGAACGTTGGCATCGATACGTTGCAAATTTACACTCTCGGGGCATAATAGAACAGAATACTTAGGTTTTACTCTTTGTTCGATTGACTGAGAAAAGAAATACTGTTTACAAAGTTCTACACTCTGGGCACAACTGAGTAGTCTAATGTTGGTCCGGTTTTGGTTCTTGTGAACGTTGGCATCGATACACTGAGAATTTACACTCTCGGGGCATAATAGAACAAAATAATTAGGTTTTACTCTTTATTCGATTAAATGAGAGAAAAATCTTGTTTCCAAAGATATCTTGTTTGGGCACAGTAGTCTAATGTTGGTCCGGTTTTGGTTCTTGTGAACGTTGGCATCGATACGTTGCAAATTTACACTCTCGGGGCATAATAGATTAATATAATTAGGTTTTACTCGTTGTTCGGTTGCATGAGAAAAAGTACTCGTTTCAAAGTTATCAAGTTAGGGCGCAACTGAGTAGTCTAATGTTGGTTCGGTTTTGGTTATTATGAACGTTGGCATCGATACGTTGCAAATTTACACTCTCGGGGCATAATAGAACAAAATAATTAGGTTTTACTCTTTGTTCGATTGAATGAGAAAAAATCTTGTTTCCAAAGTTATACTGTTAGGGCACAACTGAGTAGTCTAATGTTGGTCCGGTTTTGGTTCTTGTGAACGTTGGCATCGATACACTGTAAATTTACACTCTCGGGGCATAATAGAACAAAATAATTAGGTTTTATTCTTTGTTCGATTGAATGAGAAAAAGTACTGTTTCCAAAGTTATATCTTGTTTGGGCGCAGTAGTCGGATGTTGGTCCGGTTTTGGTTTTTGTGAACGTTGGCATCGATACGTTGCAAATTTACACTATCGGGGCATAATAGAACAAAATAATTAGGTTTTACTCTTTGTTCGATTGAATGAGAAAAAGTACTGTTTCCAAAGTTATACTGTTAGGGCGCAACTGAGTAGTCTAATGTTGGTTTGGTTTTGGTTCTTGTGAACGTTGGCATCGATACGTTGCAAATTTACACTCTCGGGGCATAATAGAACAAAATAATTTGGTTTTACTCTTTGTTCGATTGAATGAGAAAAAGTACTGTTTACAAAGTTCTACTCTCTGGGCACAACTGAGTAGTCTAATGTTGGTCCGGTTTTGGTTCTTGTGAACGTTGGCATCGATACACTGCAAATTTACACTCTCGGGGCATAATAGAACAAAATAATTAGGTTTTACTCTTTATTCGATTGAATGAGAAAAAGTACTGTTTCCAAAGATATACTGTTTGGGCACAACTGAGTAGTCTAATGTTGGTCCGGTTTTGGTTCTTGTGAACGTTGGCATCGATACGTTGCAAATTTACACTCTCGGGGCATAATAGATTAATATAATTAGGTTTTACTCGTTGTTCGGTTGCATGAGAAAAAGTTCTCGTTTCAAAGTTATGAAATTAGGGCGCAACTGAGTAGTCTAATGTTGGTTCGGTTTGGGTTCTTATGAACGTTGGCATCGATACGTTGCAAATTTACACTCTCGGGGCATAATAGAACAAAATAATTAGGTTTTACTCTTTGTTCGATTGAATGAGAAAAAATCTTGTTTACAAAGTTGTACTCTCAGGCACAAGCGAGTAGTCTAATGTTGGTCCGGTTTTGGATCTTGTGAACGTTGGCATCGATACGTTAATTTACACTCTCGGGGCATAATAGAACAAAATAATTAGGTTTTACTCTTTATTCGATTGAATGAGAAAAAGTACTGTTTCCAAAGTTATACTGTTTGGGCACAACTGAGTAGTCTAATGTTGGTCCGGTTTTGGTTCTTGTGAACGTTGGCATCGATACGTTGCAAATTTACACTCTCGGGGCATAATAGATTAATATAATTAGGTTTTACTCGTTGTTCGGTTGCATGAGAAAAAGTACTCGTTTCAAAGTTATGAAGTTAGGGAGTAGTCTAATGTTGGTTCGGTTTTGGTTCTTATGAACGTTGGCATCGATACGTTGCAAATTTATACTCTCGGGGCATAATAGAACAAAATAATTAGGTTTTACTCTTTGTTCGATTGAATGAGAAAAAAATCTTGTTTCCAAAGTTATCTTGTTAGGCGCAAGAGTAGTCTAATGTTGGTTTGGTTTTGGTTCTTGTGAACGTTGGCATCGATACGCTGCAAATTTACACTCTCGGGGCATAATAGAACAAAATAATTAGGTTTTATTCTTCGTTCGATTGAATGAGAAAAAATCTTGTTTCCAAAGTTATCTTGTTTGGGCGCAAGAGTAGTCTAATGTTGGTCGGTTTTGGTTTTGTGAACGTTGGTATCGATATGTTGCAAATTTATACTCTCAGGGCATAATAGAACAAAATAATTAGATTTTACTCTTTGTTCGATTGAATGAGAAAAAGTACTGTTTCCAAAGTTATACTGTTAGGGCGCAACTGAGTAGTCTAATATTGGTTCGGTTTTGGTTCTTATGAACGTTGGTATCGATACGTTGCAAATTTATACTCTCGGGGCATAATAGATTAATATAATTAAGTTTTACACGTTGTTCGGTTGCATGAGAAAAAGTACTCGTTTCAAAGTTATGAAGTTAGGGCGCAACTGAGTAGTCTAATGTTGGTTCGGTTTTGGTTCTTATGAACGTTGGCATCGATACGTTGCAAATTTACACTCTCGGGGCATAATAGAACAAAATAATTAGGTTTTACTCTTTGTTCGATTGAATGAGAAAAAGTCTTGTTTACAAAGTTCTACACTGGGCACAACCGAGTAGTCTAATGTTGGTCCGGTTTTGGTTCTTGTGAACGTTGGCATCGATACACGAGAATTTACACTCTCGGGGCATAATAGAACAAAATAATTAGGTTTTACTCTTTATTCGATTAAATGAGATAAAGTAATGTTTCCAAAGATATACTGTTTGGGCACAACTGAGTAGTCTAATGTTGGTCCGGTTTTGGTTCTTGTGAACGTTGGCATCGATACGTTGCAAATTTACACTCTCGGGGCATAATAGATTAATATAATTAGGTTTTACTCGTTGTTCGGTTGCATGAGAAAAAGTACTCGTTTCAAAGTTATGAAGTTAGGGCGCAACTGAGTAGTCTAATGTTGGTTCGGTTTTGGTTCTTATGAACGTTGGCATCGATACGTTGCAAATTTATACTCTCGGGGCATAATAGAACAAAATAATTAGGTTTTACTATTTGTTCGATTGAATGAGAAAAAGTACTGTTTCCAAAGTTATACTGTTAGGGCGCAACTGAGTAGTCTAATGTTGGTTTGGTTTTGGTTCTTGTGAACGTTGGCATCGATACGTTGCAAATTTACACTCTCGGGGCATAATAGAACAAAATAATTAGGTTTTATTCTTTGTTCGATTGAATGAGAAAAAGTACTGTTTCCAAAGTTATACTGTTTGGGCGCAACTGAGTAGTCAGATGTTGGTCCGGTTTTGGTTTTTGTGAACGTTGGCATCGATACGTTGCAAATTTACACTATCGGGGCATAATAGAACAAAATAATTAGGTTTTACTCTTTGTTCGATTGAATGAGAAAAAGTACTATTTCCAAAGTTATACTGTTAGGGCGCAACTGAGTAGTCTAATGTTGGTTTGGTTTTGGTTCTTGTGAACGTTGGCATCGATACGTTGCAAATTTACACTCTCGGGGCATAATAGAACAAAATAATTTGGTTTTACTCTTTGTTCGATTGAATGAGAAAAAGTACTGTTTACAAAGTTCTACACTCTGGGCACAACTGAGTAGTCTAATGTTGGTCCGGTTTTGGTTCTTGTGAACGTTGGCATCGATACACTGCAAATTTACACTCTCGGGGCATAATAGAACAAAATAAATAGGTTTTACTCTTTATTCGATTGAATGAGAAAAAGTACTGTTTCCAAAGTTATACTGTTTGGGCACAACTGAGTAGTCTAATGTTGGTCGGTTTTGGTTCTTGTGAACGTTGGCATCGATACGTTGCAAATTTACACTCTCGGGGCATAATAGATTAATATAATTAGGTTTTACTCGTTGTTCGGTTGCATGAGAAAAAGTTCTCGTTTCAAAGTTATGAAATTAGGGCGCAATTGAGTAGTCTAATGTTGGTTCGGTTTGGGTTCTTATGAACGTTGGCATCGATACGTTGCAAATTTACACTCTCGGGGCATAATAGAACAAAATAATTAGGTTTTACTCTTTGTTCGATTGAATGAGAAAAAATACTGTTTACAAAGTTGTACTCTCTGGGCACAACTGAGTAGTCTAATGTTGGTCCGGTTTTGGATCTTGTGAACGTTGGCATCGATACACTGTTAATTTACACTCTCGGGGCATAATAGAACAAAATAATTAGGTTTTACTCTTTATTCGATTGAATGAGAAAAAGTACTGTTTCCAAAGTTATACTGTTTGGGCAAAGCGAGTAGTCTAATGTTGGTCCGGTTTTGGTTCTTGTGAACGTTGGCATCGATACGTTGCAAATTTACACTCTCGGGGCATAATAGATTAATATAATTAGGTTTTACTCGTTGTTCGGTTGCATGAGAAAAAGTACTCGTTTCAAAGTTATGAAGTTAGGGCGCAACGGAGTAGTCTAATGTTGGTTCGGTTTTGGTTCTTATGAACGTAGGCATCGATACGTTGCAAATTTATACTCTCGGGGCATAATAGAACAAAATTATTAGGTTTTACTCTTTGTTCGATTGAATGAGAAAAAATCTTGTTTCCAAAGTTATCTTGTTAGGCGCAGTGAGTAGTCTAATGTTGGTTCGGTTTTGGTTCTTGTGAACGTTGGCATCGATACGTTGCAAATTTACACTCTCGGGGCATAATAGAACAAAATAATTAGGTTTTATTCTTTGTTCGATTGAATGAGAAAAAGTACTGTTTCCAAAGATATACTGTTTGGGCACAAATGAGTAGTCTAATGTTGGTCCGGTTTTGGTTCTTGTGAACGTTGGCATCGATACGTTGCAAATTTATACTCTCGAGGCATAATAGAACAAAATAATTAGGTTTTACTCTTTGTTCGATTGAATGAGAAAAAGTACTGTTTCCAAAGTTATCTTTGTTAGGCGCAATGAGTAGTCTAATGTTGGTTTGGTTTTGGTTCTTGTGAACGTTGGCATCGATACGTTGCAAATTTACACTCTCGGGCATAATAGAACAAAATAATTAGGTTTTACTCTTTGTTCGATTGAATGAGAAAAAGTACTGTTTCCAAAGTTATACTGTTATGGCACAACTGAGTAGTCTAATGTTGGTCCGGTTTTGGTTTTTGTGAACGTTGGCATCGATACGTTGCAAATTTACACTATCGGGGCATAATAGAACAAAATAATTAGGTTTTACTCTTTGTTCGATTGAATGAGAAAAAGTACTGTTTCCAAAGTTATACTGTTAGGGCGCAACTGAGTAGTCTAATGTTGGTTCGGTTTTGGTTCTTATGAACGTTGGTATCGATACGTTGCAAATTTATACTCTCGGGGCATAATAGATTAATATAATTACGTTTTACTCGTTGTTCGGTTGCATGAGAAAACGTACTCGTTTCAAAGTTATGAAGTTAGGCGCAACTGAGTTGTCCAATGTTGGTTCGGTTTTGGTTCTTATGAACGTTGGCATCGATACGTTGCAAATTTACACTCTCGGGGCATAATAGAACAAAATAATTAGGTTTTACTCTTTGTTCGATTGAATGAGAAAAAGTACTGTTTACAAAGTTCTACTCTCTGAGCACAACTGAGTAGTCTAATGTTGGTCCGGTTTTGGTTCTTGTGAACGTTGGCATCGATACACTGCAAATTTACACTCTCGGGGCATAATAGATTAATATAATTAGGTTTTACTCGTTGTTCGGTTGCATGAGAAAAAGTACTCGTTTCAAAATTATGAAGTATTGGCGCAACTAAGTAGTCTAATGTTGGTTCGGTTTGGGTTCTTATGAACGTTGGCATCGATACGTTGCAAATTTACACTCTCGGGGCATAATAGAACAAAATAATTAGGTTTTACTCTTTGTTCGATTGAATGAGAAAAAGTACTGTTTACAAAGTTGTACTCTCTGGGCACAACTGAGTAGTCTAATGTTGGTCCGGTTTTGGTTCTTGTGAACGTTGGCATCGATACACTGTAAATTTACACTCTCGGGGCATAATAGAACAAAATAATTAGGTTTTACTCATTATTCGATTGAATGAGAAAAAGTACTGTTTCCAAAGTTATACTGTTTGGGCACAACTGAGTAGTCTAATGTTGGTCCGGTTTTGGTTCTTGTGAACGTTGGCATCGATACGTTGCAAATTACACTCTCGGGGCATAATAGATTAATATAATTAGGTTTTACTCGTTGTTCGGTTGAATGAGAAAAAGTACTCGTTTCAAAGTTATAAAGTTAGGGCGCAACTGAGTAGTCTAATGTTGGTTCGGTTTTGCTTCTTATGAACGTTGGCATCGATACGATCCAAATTTACACTCTCGGGCATAATAGAACAAAATAATTAGGTTTTACTCTTTGTTCGATTGAATGAGAAAAATCTTGTTTCCAAAGTTATCTTTGTTAGGCGCAATGAGTAGTCTAATGTTGGTCTGGTTTTGGTTCTTGTGAACGTTGGCATCGATACGTTGCAAATTTACACTCTCGGGGCATAATAGATTAATATAATTAGGTTTTACTCTTTGTTCGATTGAATGTTCTTTCTTCTTCTTCTTCTTCTTCTTCTATGTTGGTCCGGTTTTGGTTTTTGTGAACGTTGGCATCGATACGTTCCAAATTTACACTATCGGGGCATAATAGAACAAAATAATTAGGTTTTACTCTTTGTTCGATTGAATGAGAAAAAGTACTGTTTCCAAAGTTATACTGTTAGGTCGCAACTGAGTAGTCTAATATTGGTTCGGTTTTGGTTCTTATGAACGTTGGTATCGATACGTTGCAAATTTATACTCTCGGGGCATAATAGATTAATATAATTAAGTTTTACTCGTTGTTCGGTTGCATGAGAAAAAGTACTCGTTTCAAAGTTATGAAGTTAGGGCGCAACTGAGTAGTCTAATGTTGGTTCGGTTTTGGTTCTTATGAACGTTGGCATCGATACGTTGCAAATTTACACTCTCGGGGCATAATAGAACAAAATAATTTGGTTTTACTCTTTGTTCGATTGAATGAGAAAAAGTACTGTTTACAAAGTTCTACACTCTGGGCACAACTGAGTAGTCTAATGTTGGTCCGGTTTTGGTTCTTGTGAACGTTGGCATCGATACACTGCAAATTTACACTCTCGGGGCATAATAGAACAAAATAATTAGGTTTTACTCTTTATTCGATTGAATGAGAAAAAGTACTGTTTCCAAAGTTATACTGTTTGGGCACAACTGAGTAGTCTAATGTTGGTCCGGTTTTGGTTCTTGTGAACGTTGGCATCGATACGTTGCAAATTTACACTCTCGGGGCATAATAGATTAATATAATTAGGTTTTACTCGTTGTTCGGTTGCATGAGAAAAAGTTCTCGTTTCAAAGTTATGAAGTTAGGGCGCAATTGAGTAGTCTAATGTTGGTTCGGTTTGGGTTCTTATGAACGTTGGCATCGATACGTTGCAAATTTACACTCTCGGGGCATAATAGAACAAAATAATTAGGTTTTACTCTTTGTTCGATTGAATGAGAAAAAGTACTGTTTACAAAGTTGTACTCTCTGGGCACAACTGAGTAGTCTAATGTTGGTCCGGTTTTGGTTCTTGTGAACGTTGGCATCGATACCTTTGTAAATTTACACTCTCGGGGCATAATAGAACAAAATAATTAGGTTTTACTCTTTATTCGATTGAATGAGAAAAAGTCTTGTTTCCAAAGTTATACTGTTTGGGCACAACTGAGTAGTCTAATGTTGGTCCGGTTTTGGTTCTTGTGAACGTTGGCATCGATACGTTGCAAATTTACACTCTCGGGGCATAATAGATTAATATAATTAGGTTTTACTCGTTGTTCGGTTGCATGAGAAAAAGTACTCGTTTCAAAGTTATAAAGTTAGGGCGCAACTGAGTAGTCTAATATTGGTTCGGTTTTGGTTCTTATGAACGTTGGCATCGATACGTTGCAAATTTATACTCTCGGGGCATAATAGAACAAAATAATTTGGTTTTACTCTTTGTTCGATTGAATGAGAAAAATCTTGTTTCCAAAGTTATCGTTAGGGCGCAAGCGAGTAGTCTAATGTTGGTTTGGTTTTGGTTCTTGTGAACGTTGGCATCGATACGGCAAATTTACACTTTCGGGGCATAATAGAACAAAATAATTAGGTTTTATTCTTTGTTCGATTGAATGAGAAAAATCTTGTTTCCAAAGTTATATTGTTTGGGCGCAACTGAGTAGTCTAATGTTGGTCCGGTTTTGGTTTTTGTGAACGTTGGCATCGATACGTTGCAAATTTACACTATCGGGGCATAATAGAACAAAATAATTAGGTTTTACTCTTTGTTCGATTGGATGAGAAAAATCTTGTTTCCAAAGTTATCTTGTTAGGCGCAAGCGAGTAGTCTAATATTGGTTCGGTTTTGGTTTTTATGAACGTTGGTATCGATACGTTGCAAATTTATACTCTCGGGGCATAATAGATTAATATAATTAAGTTTTACTCGTTGTTCGGTTGCGTGAGAAAAAGTACTCGTTTCAAAGTTATGAAGTTAGGGCGCAACTGAGTAGTCTAATGTTGGTTCGGTTTTGGTTCTTATGAACGTTGGCATCGATACGTTGCAAATTTACACTCTCGGGGCATAATAGAACAAAATAATTAGGTTTTACTCTTCGTTCGATTGAATAAGAAAAAGTACTGTTTCCAAAGTAATACTGTTAGGGCACAACTGAGCAGCCTAATGTGGGTCCGGTTTTGGTTCTTGTGAACGTTGGCATCGATACGTTGCAAATTTACACTCTCGGGGCATAATAGAACAAAATAATTAGGTTTTACTCTTTGTTCGATTGAATGAGAAAAAGTACTGTTTCCAAAGTTATACTGTTAGGGCGCAACTGAGTAGTCTAATGTTGGTTTGGTTTTGGTTCTTGTGAACGTTGGCATCGATACGTTGCAAATTTACACTCTCGGGGCATAATAGAACAAAATAATTAGGTTTTATTCTTTGTTCGATTGAATGAGAAAAAGTACTGTTTCCAAAGTTATACTGTTTGGGCGCAACTGAGTAGTCTAATTGTCACGCCCCGAGCCCGCCAATTCAGTCGGATTCGGCGCGCCGGCAGACCGCCGAACGGACAGAGTTTCCCCTGTACGTCCAAGGCGTCGCAATCGATATAATTACAAGAAGGTTCCAACTGGGAACAGTATTCAACATACAACGATTGCATAAGGAAGCTAGGTATCAAACAACATAAACACATCTTATGTTATTACATTCATTCTACATCACCGATTAATTTACATTAGACTTCCAAATACAATCTACTCATTATTACATCCTTTCACCAGTTAGTTACATTTTGCTCACTACTCTCTAGTCCCCGCTATTAAAACGGCCTCAGGGTACTGCTACCTCTGGTCTCTTGGTAGGGCGCTATCTACAGATCTACGCCCTTGCCTCGCGCTGCTGCTGCGCCGCTCACGTGTATACCTGTATCCCCACAAACAACACGGGGGTGAGAACTATTGTCCATAGTTCTCGTGGGTACGGTCACCCAAGAGAACGACTCGACCAATAGGTCCAAGGAGGCCGCAAATATGTTAGTCCAAAAACATATATAGGTATATAACTTGCAACTAACATAAAAACATGCCTCACAAGTGCAACATGCAAATTATTACTTTAGCTCTTAGCTTTTCTTTACCTTTTCGCTATTCTGTACTTTAGCTATTTCATTCTTACTTAGCTATTCATAACTCATACCCGTTGTAACTCTAAGGTTTCTACTTACCTTAGCTCATGTCATTAACTTCCAAGGTTTCTATAACCCTAGGTTTCCATCTCAAGTCCAACTTGCTTCTAAGGGGTCTATTACCTTAGGTTCACCATACATATCACTAGCCCTCAAGGTTCTTTCTACCTGATTCCAGCTAGCCACCCGACTCGGCCACGAGTCAATCAATAGCGGATAATCCGCACTTTGCCTAGCTCGAGGTGAAGGACCTTGTCGCATACACCTCAGCCTGCAAGCCAAGAACCACATCGCCCAACGGTCCGCCCGAAGGTCCGTGCACCGTGGTCAGGGATCCGCCAGTGGGAGAGGAACATGCCGCATACACCCATAGCCAAGATTCCCTGATAGGGAGAGGAACATGCCGCATACACCCTAGCGCTCACTTTGTTCTTGCTTAGTCACAATCCTCGAAGTTCTTCCGGTGGGAGAGGAACATGCCGCATACACCCGCGGAACCAGAACTATCGAGCTCACAATTGGGATTCCGGAATCCATTCCACTTTGCTTGAGGGTTGGCCTTAACCCTCAAGAGTCGACCCACTAGGTCCATTGTTCTTTACATCCTAGGTCCACTTGACTCTAGGGTTCATTCCTTGTCACATAACCTAGATTGTCTTAACTCTAGGTTCAATGTCATTCTAGCTCGACCTAGGTTTACTCGCACTAGGTCCATTGCCATCGTTGTTCAACCTATGTCCTTGACACTAGGTTCAATGCCACTCACCTAGATCCATTGACTCTAGGTTTGCTATAACTCATGTTCTTTACACTAGGTTAGATGCCACTCGATCTATATGTGCATTTAGTCCATGACTCACATTCTTTACTTGGCATTCTTTACTTGGCTCTCTTATGTCTATCAATCCACTCATATGCATGTTTCTATTATGCTAAGCATGCATTCTTTTACTCTTCTAGCATCGTACTTTATGCTATTATCATGCATTTCATTCATTTACTTGCAACTACTTAGCATTTTACTCTATATCACTAACATGCATTTCTACTTATGCGTTATTGAACATGCATCAACAAGAGTTAAATGACTCTTAGACATACAGGCGACCTAGTCGCTTGTAAACACACCCACCTTGGTTTTGCTCTCCGATTGCTCGTCGACACTTGCAATCGGCCGCCCGCGGCACCGTGACCCGATTCGGCTCAACTCGTGCGCGACCAACCGAACGATCTCCGAATCTCGATCCGAGACTTCGTGCGTTGCCCCACGTCTTCAAGTTGCCCAGTTCCGTTTCGTGAATTTATGGCTCCTATCTTGCGTCTTTGCGGACATCTGGTATGAATATATTAAAATATTAATATCTTTGCAACCGCTCGTCGGATCACCGAACCGAGCGCGGCAACGCGTTCGTTGCACCCCCAATTAGGTTCCTATGGGGTCAAATGAGATCAATCTCATCTATTTCTAAAATCCCCATTTGGATGCCCTAGATGCTACTATAGCCAAATTCACCAAATCGATCTACGAAATGGGGAATACTCATCTTGCTAGCATGCTAGGGTTCCATAAATCCCAACTCTAGGGTTTAAGACCCACTACAAGGGGATCTACCATGAGAGAGAGAGAGAGAGCTCAAGCTTACCTCTCAAGAGCTTGCCCACTTGAGGGAGAAGGAGGAGATGGTCATCATCATCATCACCATCATCTTCTTCTCCATCTCCTTCTTTCTTTTCTTCTTCTTCTTCTTCTTCTTCTTCTCTCCTTCTTCTCTTCTTCTTCAGAGAGAGAGAGGGAGGGAGCGATCAGAGTGAGGGAGAGAGAGAGAGAGAAGAGGTTTTATCCCTCTCTTTACAACTAACCCCCTGCACAATTGCTATAAGGCCCCTCAACTTTACAATATTTGAAACAGCCCAAACTGGGCATTTTCGGGCTCAGGGACCGGTCTCCCTAACCCAGGACCGGTCCCAGAGAGCCTTGCTCCACTCTGTGGAGACCGGTCTCCCCTTAAGAGACCGGTCCCGGAGCTCGCTCTCGCGGGACGACCTTCGGGACCGGTCTCCTTTTCGGGGACCGGTCCCCCCGAGACCATCGGCCTACTCCAAGGACTTAGCCAAATTTTCGCTTTTTCGTTTCTTCTCCGTTCCAACTCACTTTTGGCTCGTTTGACCTCCGATTCTTTTCAAATTGAACCGAGCCTCTCCACACATGATTTAAATCATGTCCACATCGTCATTTCATCCGCGCAAGTGCCGGATTTGGCTCACGGCCCAAAGTAGCCTTTCGGGCTCCGTTTTCGCACCTAGTGCACCGAAAACACCTGAAAGCTTCCAGACTTCACCGGAACCACTCTTATGGCCTTCTAAGCCAACATACCTCGTAACTTCAAGACTTTAGAAGTTCGATATGTCACATTCTCCCCTCCTTAAAAGAGTTTCGTCCGCGAAACTTACTCATCTCCATCAACTCCCAATCCAATTCAATTTATCGAGTAATTTAGGAGATTCCAATGCACTTTTTTTTTTTTCTTCGGAGCGGCCTTTCACTAATTAGAATCATTCACAGGCCCATCACGAAGAATGTGAGACTAGTTTCATTCACATTTGCTAAGCACAACTTCAAAAGTGCATTACAACTCCGATAAACATTAGTGGAAGCGCAAGTCGACATTCAACGACCTCTCACGCTCCAACATCACTTGCAAACGGTTTGCAAGAAACTTCACCTTGCGTTTACTCATCTCATCTCCGCACTCAGATCCAATCACCCACATTGCCTAAAGCAACATCTTAGGAGCATCACTTAGTGGTGAGTGCTTCAATATCAACCGAATCTTGCTCCATCGTGAGATGGTACACTTCGGCGCATCTCGCCTCCATTCTGTAAAAGAGCATTATCCTCAATTGTCATGTGGCTTCTTCTATCGAAGTGTCTCCTAGAGACCACTTGCTTCAATTTCAATTGCCACGACTTATTCGGCTCCTTAGCTGCGATCACTTACACGAACACTTCGCTCGCGAATCCTGGTCAACTCTTCGTTAGAGTTATCAACTCACCGCTTACCTCGGTCTCTACGGGTGGACCAATGGTCGCCAACTCTACGTCAGCCTATCGCTTAGACGTGTCTCAACTACGCTTAGCGTTCTCTCGTTAATAGCGTAGACCCAATCAGCACTTTCGGCGAAATTCTCACTTGGGAATTCGCACACACTCCAATCAGGAGCAATCAAGACCCCAAACCACACTCAACTCTCGGATTGGGTCACAACCGCACTCTCGGCGCATTACCGATCTTAAGATCCAACACGTGGCATTTTCACGTTCTCGGGTCCAAGCTCAGACTACCGTCCTGACCAAAACTCTCGCCCTACCAACGGTGCGGGCATTGCCTCTCGCGGTGTGCGCACTTGCCCAATGGGCCCAGGCTCCACAGTCCACAAATGGTCCAGGCACGGGTCGTCCCCAAGCACTACCCGCTAACGTCGTCCTACACGACATGCTCGATAGAGCTACGCAATCTATCGACGCGTAGGCACCTAGTGCAAGCCACCAGCCCTACGAGTGATCCATGGTCTGCTTCACGCTTAGCAATGCTGAAGTGCTACTGCCAATCCACTCTCTCGAATCGAAACCGCACTCTACGAGTACATGCTCGGGCGTTCCACGCCTCGCGTTCTACGCTAAGTCTCGGCTTTGGGCGGGTGCGCCTCACGCACCGCCTACTAAGCAACTGTTCTAACCCCACATGGAGGTATCGCTAGGCCCACAGGCCAAATTCGGCGCTAACCAACTATTTCCTCAATAGTGGTTCTAACTATGCCAGGCATCTGGCCGCTCGGCCTATGCACTCCAACTACACGAGCACCACTCGCCCACCTCAATTCGAGGTATCACTTGGCCTCACACGCGCGTACTCGGCAACTAGTCGATCATGCTCTCAACAGCGGTTCTACTTCCACCGTCGGTCTATCGATACTACATCCGAAACATTCGGATTACTCGGGTATCCTCAAGTATCACGGCTTAACTCTCGCAATCTACTACTCGTTGCCTTGAGAGTCGCCGCACCACTTCGTCTCGCCCACGAATCGCAACTAGCCATTTGCTAGTGCCACTTGGCTTTCTACCTCCTCTAGCATGCGCCACACTTTCACCAAGCATGCCGGGTATCTCCTCTCACCAGTCACTAGGGCCCTACTATAATGATGTATCAATAGTAGCAACTGACCATTCAATGAATACATGCAATGCATTAACTTGAAATCATGCAGAAATTCTCGCTTGATTTAATTAACTCATACACGCCCGAAGTCATCGGCGGCGGATTCCACAACTGGGTCGTAGGTACGCGGACCGCTTGACGCTCGCCGCGAACCCTCCGGTTGCTTGATCACCACACCCCGCTCTCCAGACCGTGCCAAAGGCTGCACGTCCACAGGTTGTCCGGGAGAGGAGAACATCGTCGCCATCATCAGGGTATGACTCTCGCCTTGCGGGCACTCATCCCGCATATGGCCTGGCTGCCCACAACGAATACACCTTCCGTCACGCAGCGCACACCGCCGCGCCTGGTGGGAGCCGCCACAGATCACACATCCAGAGGAGGATCGGGTAGAGGACGACCTTGAGTGGTGTCTAGAACTTGACTGACCACCCAAATTGCTCAACGATGGCCTCGCCCATCCTCGCTCATGCCTACGAGATTCGCGCTCCGCACGCACGAAAGCCTCGCCATGTTCGGCCCACAATGCCCGGTCCAACACCTCCGCAAAAGTTGTGAGCTTAAGGATTTGCACCTTCTTGTAAATCCCCGGTCGAAGTCCATGCAGGAACCATTCGGCCCTTTCCTTGTCGTCCCGCACCACATCCGGGACACAATTCACGATACGAGAAAACTCTCGCTCGTATTCTCTCACAGAGCGGTCTCCTTGCCGCAGCTTCCTGAACTGGTCTTGAAGCTTTCTCTTCTCAGTGTCGGGGAAGTATGTAGAGAATATTAATCCCCGAAACTCATCCCACGCCATAGGAGGGAGACTAGGCGATCGATCTCGTCGAATGCCGTTCCACCACGCCTTCGCTGACTGCTTCAAGCAATGAACAGCTAAAGGTACCTTGTCCCGCTCCAAGGCGTTCAGCTCCTCGAAAAGCGTTTCCATAGAGTCAATCCACATCTCTACGATCCATGGATCGACGTTCTCTCCATCGAAGACAGGCGGATCGAACTCTTTGAAGGCCATAAGGGCCGCCAAAGCCCGTTCCTTCTCTGCCTCCATTTCCACAGAACCAGGAGCTGCTCCCGAATCCGTCGCCATTCCCGTCGGCACACGGCGCGCTGCTACCGGCGCGGCCGCCGCAGCCTGTCGTGCCAACAACTCATGGAGCTCCTTGATCTGCTCCTCCTGTCGCAGCACTACGCCCATGAGCGTACTCATCTGCTCGCGGAGCACCGGGTCTCCACTCGCCTCGGGTTGCTCAGGAACACTACTTGTTCCCTCCCGCGTCGATCTGGATAAAGATCGCCTACGCGGTGCCATCTTTTCCTGAAACAGGACAACTCGATTAACTCTCAACCTTGTAGGTCAAGCACGAAACAACTTAACATTGACTCAAATCGGGCGAAAGTCATGCAAGGGCATCTATTCTCATCACTCGGTTTCATGTTGTGTATACCCAACATGAACATCCTCGGTTGAGAATAAACCACACCTCGAGTCTACCTCTAATATCCGTCTTAGAGGTTTCTAACTCTTGACCCAATCGATTAACCTTTCGCCAATAGTCACAAGTCCTCGTCTCTCACGAGCCTTATTCTCCTATGGTTTACTATCCTAGGGTCTCCTAGGTTCACCTAAACCATTGTCCCATTCTCTAATTATGCTCTGATACCAACTAATCATCACGCCCGAGCCCGCCAATTCGATCGGATTCGGCGCGCGCGTGACGCCGAAACGGACGAGTTTCCACTGTACGTCAAGGCGTCGCAATCGATATAATTACAAGAAGGTTCCAACTGGGAACAGTATTCAACATACAACGATTGCATAAGGAAGCTAGGTATCAAACAACATAAACACATCTTATGTTATTACATTCATTCTACATCACCGATTAATTTACATTAGACTTCCAAATACAATCTACTCATTATTACATCCTTTCACCAGTTAGTTACATTTTGCTCACTACTCTCTAGTCCCCGCTATTAAAACGGCCTCAGGGTACTGCTACCTCTGGTCTCTTGGTAGGGCGCTATCTACAGATCTACGCCCTTGCCTCGCGCTGCTGCTGCGCCGCTCACGTGTATACCTGTACCCCCAAAACCACAACACGGGGGTGAGAACTATTGTCCATAGTTCTCGTGGGTACGATCACCCAAGAGAACAGCTCGACCAATAGGTCCAAGGAGAGCCTTTGCAAATATGTTAGTCCAAAAACATATATAGGTATATAACTTGCAACTAACATAAAAACATGCCTCACAAGTGCAACATGCAAATTATTACTTTAGCTCTTAGCTTTTCTTTACCTTTTCGCTATTCTGTACTTTAGCTATTTCATTCTTACTTAGCTATTCATAACTCATACCCGTTGTAACTCTAAGGTTTCTACTTACCTTAGCTCATGTCATTAACTTCCAAGGTTTCTATAACCCTAGGTTTCCATCTCAAGTCCAACTTGCTTCTAAGGGGTCTATTACCTTAGGTTCACCATACATATCACTAGCCCTCAAGGTTCTTTCTACCTGATTCCAGCTAGCCACCCGACTCGGCCACGAGTCAATCAATAGCGGATAATCCGCACTTTGCCTAGCTCGAGGTGAAGGACCTTGTCGCATACACCTCAGCCTGCAAGCCAAGAACCACATCGCCCAACGGTCCAAGGTCCGTGCACCGTGGTCAGGGATCCGCCAGTGGGAGAGGAACATGCCGCATACACCCATAGCCAAGACTCTCTGATAGGGAGAGGAACATGCCGCATACACCCTAGCGCTCACTTTGTTCTTGCTTAGTCACAATCCTCGAAGTTCTTCCGGTGGGAGAGGAACATGCCGCATACACCCGCGGAACCAGAACTATCGAGCTCACAATTACTGGGATTAGGAATCCATTCCACTTTGCTTGAGGGTTGGCCTTAACCCTCAAGAGTCGACCCACTAGGTCCATTGTTCTTTACATCCTAGGTCCACTTGACTCTAGGGTTCATTCCTTGTCACATAACCTAGATTGTCTTAACTCTAGGTTCAATGTCATTCTAGCTCGACCTAGGTTTACTCGCACTAGGTCCATTGCCATCGTTGTTCAACCTATGTCCTTGACACTAGGTTCAATGCCACTCACCTAGATCCATTGACTCTAGGTTTGCTATAACTCATGTTCTTTACACTAGGTTAGATGCCACTCGATCTATATGTGCATTTAGTCCATGACTCACATTCTTTACTTGGCATTCTTTACTTGGCTCTCTTATGTCTATCAATCCACTCATATGCATGTTTCTATTATGCTAAGCATGCATTCTTTTACTCTTCTAGCATCGTACTTTATGCTATTATCATGCATTTCATTCATTTACTTGCAACTACTTAGCATTTTACTCTATATCACTAACATGCATTTCTACTTATGCGTTATTGAACATGCATCAACAAGAGTTAAATGACTCTTAGACATACAGGCGACCTAGTCGCTTCGGTAAACACACCCACCTTGGTTTTGCTCTCCGATTGCTCGTCGACACTTGCAATCGGCCGCCCGCGGCACCTGTGACCTGATTCGGCTCAACTCGTGCGCGACCAACCGAACGATCTCCGAATCTCGATCTGAGACTTCGTGCGGTTGCCCCACGTCTTCAAGTTGCCCATTCCGTTTCGTGAATTTATGGCTCCTATCTTGCGTCTTTGCGGACATACGGTATGAATATATTAAAATATTAATATCTTTGCAACCGCTCGTCGGATCACCGAACCGAGCGCGCCAACGCGTTCGTTGCACCCCCAATTAGGTTCCTATGGGGTCAAATGAGATCAATCTCATCTATTTCTAAAATCCCCATTTGGATGCCCTAGATGCTACTATAGCCAAATTCACCAAATCGATCTACGAAATGGGGAATACTCATCTTGCTAGCATGCTAGGGTTCCATAAATCCCAACTCTAGGGTTTAAGACCCACTACAAGGGGATCTACCATGAGAGAGAGAGGGAGAGCTCAAGCTTACCTCTCAAGAGCTTGCCCACTTGAGGGAGAAGGAGGAGATGGTCATCATCATCATCACCATCATCTTCTTCTCCATCTCCTTCTTTCTTTTCTTCTTCTTCTTCTTCTTCTTCTTCTTCTTGCTGTCGAACAGAGAAGAGAGAGAGAGAGAGAGAGAGGGAGGGAGCGAGCAGAGTGAGGGAGAGAGAGAGAGAGAAGAGGTTTTATCCCTCTCTTTACAACTAACCCCCTGCACAATTGCTATAAGGCCCCTCAACTTTACAATATTTGAAAGCTTGACCCAAAGGGCATTTTCGGGCTCGGGGGCCGGTCTCCCTAACCCGGGGACCGGTCCCGGAGAGCCTTGCTCCACTCTGCGCGGTGGAGACCGGTCTCCCCCTTAAGAGACCGGTCCCGGAGAGCTGCTCTCGCGGGACAGCCTTCCGGGACCGGTCTCCCTTTTCAGGGACCGGTCCCCCCAGGGACCATCAGCCTACTCCAAGGACTTAGCCAAATTTTCAGCTTTTTCCGTTTCTTCTCCGTTCCAACTCACTTTTGGCTCGTTTGACCTCCGATTCTTTTCAAATTGAACCGAGCCTCTCCACACATGATTTAAATCATGTCCACATCGTCATTTCATCCGCGCAAGTGCCGGATTTGGCTCACGGCCCAAAGTAGCCTTTCGGGCTCCGTTTCGCACCTAGTGCACCGAAAACACCTGAAAGCTTCCAGACTTCACCGGAACCACTCTTATGGCCTTCTAAGCCAACATACCTCGTAACTTCAAGACTTTAGAAGTTCGATATGTCACAATAATGTTGGTCCGGTTTTGGTTTTTGTGAACGTTGGCATCGATACGTTGCAAATTTACACTATCGGGGCATAATAGAACAAAATAATTAGGTTTTACTCTTTGTTCGATTGAATGAGAAAAAGTACTGTTTCCAAAGTTATACTGTTAGGGCGCAACTGAGTAGTCTAATATTGGTTCGGTTTTGGTTCTTATGAACGTTGGTATCGATACGTTGCAAATTTATACTCTCGGGGCATAATAGATTAATATAATTAAGTTTTACTCGTTGTTCGGTTGCATGAGAAAAAGTACTCGTTTCAAAGTTATGAAGTTAGGGCGCAACTGAGTAGTCTAATGTTGGTTCGGTTTTGGTTCTTATGAACGTTGGCATCGATACGTTGCAAATTTACACTCTCGGGGCATAATAGAACAAAATAATTAGGTTTTACTCTTTGTTCGATTGAATGAGAAAAAGTACTGTTTACAAAGTTCTACACTCTGGGCACAACTGAGTAGTCTAATGTTGGTCCGGTTTTGGTTCTTGTGAACGTTGGCATCGATACAATGCAAATTTACACTCTCGGGGCATAATAGAACAAAATAATTAGGTTTTACTCTTTGTTCGATTGAATGAGAAAAATCTTGTTTCCAAAGATATCTTGTTTGGGCACAATTGGGTGGTCTAATGTGGGTCGGGTTTGGTTCTTGTGAACGTTGGCATCGATACGTTGCAAATTTACACTCTCGGGGCATAATAGATTAATATAATTAGGTTTTACTCGTTGTTCGGTTGCATGAGAAAAAGTTCTCGTTTCAAAGTTATGAAATTAGGGCGCAATTGAGTAGTCTAATGTTGGTTCGGTTTGGGTTCTTATGAACGTTGGCATCGATGCGTTGCAAATTTACACTCTCGGGGCATAATAGAACAAAATAATTAGGTTTTACTCTTTGTTCGATTGAATGAGAAAAAGTACTGTTTACAAAGTTGTACTCTCTGGGCACAACTGAGTAGTCTAATGTTGGTCCGGTTTTGGTTCTTGTGAACGTTGGCATCGATACACTGTAAATTTACACTCTCGGGGCATAATAGAACAAAATAATTAGGTTTTACTCTTTGTTCGATTGAATGAGAAAAATCTTGTTTCCAAAGTTATCTTTGTTTGGGCACAACTGAGTAGTCTAATGTTGGTCCGGTTTTGGTTCTTGTGAACGTTGGCATCGATACGTTGCAAATTTACACTCTCGGGGCATAATAGATTAATATAATTAGGTTTTACTCGTTGTTCGGTTGCATGAGAAAAAGTACTCGTTTCAAAGTTATAAAGTTAGGGCGCAACTGAGTAGTCTAATGTTGGTTCGGTTTTGGTTCTTATGAACGTTGGCATCGATACGTTGCAAATTTATACTCTCGGGGCATAATAGAACAAAATAATTAGGTTTTACTCTTTGTTCGATTGAATGAGAAAAAGTACTGTTTCCAAAGTTATACTGTTAGGTATCGTTTGGTTCGGGAATAAGCAAAAAGTAGCTATTCCAGGAATAGGTATAAATTGAGGTATAAACGGGGATTAGATAAATTTTGCGTTTGGATGAAAATTGGTTATTCCTGAGAATAAAAAATTTAGTGTTTGGTTAGGTAAGATGGAATAAGAAGGATATATAATAAGTTTTTATAAATAAAAAATAATAATAATACCCTCTAATTTTATTTGAATTTGAATTTTTAAAATTTTAAATTTATATTTTAATTTTGAAATTTTAACATTGAAATTTTAAAATTTGAAATTAAAATTTTAAATTCAAAATCTCAAATTTAAAATTCAAATTTTTAAATTTTAAATTTTAAATTTTAAACTTTAAATATAAGATCAAATTTAAATTTAAAAAATATAAAATATAATATTTTAAATTTTAAAATTTTAATCAAAATTTTAATTTTTAAATTTAGAATTTAAATTTATAAACTTTAATTTTGAGATTACAAATTATAATTTTTAAAAATTTAAATTTTTAAATTTTAACTATTTAATTAGATAAATAATAATAAATTATAAATAGATTATTATTTAAATATTTAATAATTTAATAACTTAAATAATTAATTAGTCAATTATTAAAAAATAAATTGTATTAATTAATTATAATTTATAATTATTTATAACTTAATTAGTAGAGGAATAAATTAGACAATAGCTTATTCCACCCAATAGATGGAACTACTATTCTCCTCTTAACGGGTTATTAGGAATAACCCGTTAACGAGGAATAAATTAACATGTCAATTTTGTTTCGTGTTTGGCAAGAATAGTAGGATAAAGGGTTATTCCTTTTATCCCCTGACAAACATGGCCTTAGGAAGTAGCATTGAGTAGTCTAATGTTGGTCCGGTTTTGGCTCTTGTGAACGTTGGCATCGATACGTTGCAAATTTACACTTTCGGGGCATAATAGAGTAAAATAATTAGGTTTTACGCTTTGTTCGATTGAATGAGAAAAATCTTTGTTTCAAAGTTATCTTTGTTTGGTACAATTGAGTAGTCTAATGTTGAGTCGGTTTTGGTTTTTTGTGAACGTTGGCATCGATACGTTGCAAATTTACACTATCGGGGCATAATAGAACAAAATAATTAGGTTTTACTCTTTGTTCGATTGAATGAGAAAAAATCTTGTTTCAAGTTATCTTTGTTAGGCGCAAGCAGGTAGTCTAATGTTGGTTCGGTTTTGGTTCTTATGAACGTTGGTATCGATACGTTGCAAATTTATACTCTCGGGGCATAATAGATTAATATAATTAAGTTTTACTAGTTGTTCAGTTGCGTGAGAAAAAGTACTCGTTTCAAAGTTATGAAGTTAGGGCGCAACTGAGTAGTCTAATGTTGGTTCGGTTTTGGTTCTTATGAACGTTGGCATCGATACGTTGCAAATTTACACTCTCGGGGCATAATAGAACAAAATAATTAGGTTTTACTCTTTATTCGATTAAATGAGATAAAGTACTGTTTCCAAAGATATACTGTTTGGGCACAACTGAGTAGTCTAATGTTGGTCCGGTTTTGGTTCTTGTGAACGTTGGCATCGATACATTGCAAATTTATACTCTCGGGGAAAAATAGAACAAAATAATTAGGTTTTACTCTTTGTTCGATTGAATGAGAAAAAGTACTGTTTCCAAAGTTATACTGTTAGGGCGCAAGTGAGTAGTCTAATGTTGGTTTGGTTTTGGTTCTTGTGAACGTTGGCATCGATACGTTGCAAATTTACACTCTCGGGGCATAATAGAACAAAATAATTAGGTTTTATTCTTTGTTCGATTGAATGAGAAAAAGTACTGTTTCCAAAGTTATACTGTTTGGGCACAACTGAGTAGTCTAATGTTGGTCCGATTTTTGTTCTTGTGAACGTTGGCATCGATACGTTGCAAATTTACACTATCGGGGCATAATAGAACAAAATAATTAGGTTTTACTCTTTGTTCGATTGAATGAGAAAAAGTACTGTTTCCAAAGTTATACTGTTAGGGCGCAACTGAGTAGTCTAATATTGGTTTGGTTTTGGTTCTTATGAACGTTGGTATCGATACGTTGCAAATTTATACTCTCGGGGCATAATAGATTAATATAATTAGGTTTTACTCGTTGTTCGGTTGCATGAGAAAACGTACTCGTTTCAAAGTTATGAAGTATGGGCGCAACTGAGTAGTCTAATGTTGGTTCGGTTTTGGTTCTTATGAACGTTGGCATCGATACGTTGCAAATTTACACTCTCGGGGCATAATAGAACAAAATAATTAGGTTTTACTCTTTGTTCGATTGAATGAGAAAAAGTACTGTTTACAAAGTTCTACACTCTGGGCACAACTGAGTAGTCTAATGTTGGTCCGGTTTTGGTTCTTGTGAACGTTGGCATCGATACACTGCAAATTTACACTCTCGGGGCATAATAGAACAAAATAATTAGGTTTTACTCTTTATTCGATTGAATGAGAAAAAGTACTGTTTCCAAAGATATATTGTTTGGGCACAACTGAGTAGTCTAATGTTGGTCCGGTTTTGGTTCTTGTGAACGTTGGCATCGATACGTTGCAAATTTACACTCTCGGGGCATAATAGATTAATATAATTAGGTTTTACTCGTTGTTCGGTTGCATGAGAAAAAGTTCTCGTTTCAAAGTTATGAAATTAGGGCGCAATTGAGTAGTCTAATGTTGGTTCGGTTTGGGTTCTTATGAACGTTGGCATCGATGCGTTGCAAATTTACACTCTCGGGGCATAATAGAACAAAATAATTAGGTTTTACTCTTTGTTCGATTGAATGAGAAAAAGTACTGTTTACAAAGTTGTACTCTCTGGGCACAACTGAGTAGTCTAATGTTGGTCCGGTTTTGGTTCTTGTGAACGTTGGCATCGTTACACTGCAAATTTACACTCTCGGGGCATAATAGAACAAAATAATTAGGTTTTACTCTTTATTCGATTGAATGAGAAAAAGTACTGTTTCCAAAGTTATACTGTTTGGGCACAACTGAGTAGTCTAATGTTGGTCCGGTTTTGGTTCTTGTGAACGTTGGCATCGATACGTTGCAAATTTACACTCTCGGGGCATAATAGATTAATATAATTAGGTTTTACTCGTTGTTCGGTTGCATGAGAAAAAGTACTCGTTTCAAAGTTATAAAGTTAGGGCACAACTGAGTAGTCTAATGTTGGTTCGGTTTTGGTTCTTATGAACGTTGGCATCGATACGTTGCAAATTTATACTCTCGGGGCATAATAGAACAAAATAATTAGGTTTTACTCTTTGTTCGATTGAATGAGAAAAAGTACTGTTTCCAAAGTTATACTGTTAAGGCGCAACTGAGTAGTCTAATGTTGGTTCGGTTTTGGTTCTTGTGAACGTTGGCATCGATACGTTGCAAATTTACACTTTCGGGGCATAATAGAACAAAATAATTAGGTTTTACTCTTTGTTCGATTGAATGAGAAAAAGTACTGTTTCCAAAGTTATACTGTTTGGGCGCAACTGAGTAGTCTAATGTTGGTTCGGTTTTGGTTTTTGTGAACGTTGGCATCGATACGTTGCAAATTTACACTATCGGGGCATAATAGAACAAAATAATTAGGTTTTACTCTTTGTTCGATTGAATGAGAAAAAGTACTGTTTCCAAAGTTATACTGTTAGGGCGCAACTGAGTAGTCTAATATTGGTTCGGTTTTGGTTTTTATGAACGTTGGTATCGATACGTTGCAAATTTATACTCTCGGGGCATAATAGATTAATATAATTAAGTTTTACTCGTTGTTCGGTTGCATGAGAAAAAGTACTCGTTTCAAAGTTATGAAGTTAGGGCGCAACTGAGTAGTCTAATGTTCGTTCGGTTTTGGTTCTTATGAACGTTGGCATCGATACGTTGCAAATTTATACTCTCGGGGTATAATAGAACAAAATAATTAGGTTTTACTCTTTGTTCGATTGAATGAGAAAAAGTACTGTTTCCAAAGTTATACTGTTAGGGCGCAACTGAGTAGTCTAATGTTGGTTTGGTTTTGGTTCTTGTGAACGTTGGCATCGATACGTTGCAAATTTACACTCTCGGGGCATAATAGAACAAAATAATTAGGTTTTACTCTTTGTTCGATTGAATGAGAAAAAGTACTGTTTCCAAAGTTATACTGTTAGGGCGCAACTGAGTAGTCTAATGTTGGTTTGGTTTTGGTTCTTGTGAACGTTGGCATCGATACGTTGCAAATTTACACTCTCGGGGCATAATAGAACAAAATAATTAGGTTTTATTCTTTGTTCGATTGAATGAGAAAAAGTACTGTTTCCAAAGTTATACTGTTTGGGCACAACTGAGTAGTCTAATGTTGGTCCGGTTTTGGTTCTTGTGAACGTTGGCATCGATACGTTGCAAATTTACACTATCGGGGCATAATAGAACAAAATAATTAGGTTTTACTCTTTGTTCGATTGAATGAGAAAAAGTACTCGTTTCAAAGTTATAAAGTTAGGGCACAACTGAGTAGTCTAATGTTGGTCCGGTTTTGGTTCTTGTGAACGTTGGCATCGATACGTTGCAAATTTACACTCTCGGGGCATAATAGATTAATATAATTAGGTTTTACTCTTTGTTCGTATGAATGAGAAAAAGTACTCGTTTCAAAGTTATAAAGTTAGGGCGCAACTGAGTAGTCTAATGTTGGTTCGGTTTTGGTTCTTATGAACGTTGGCATCGATACGTTGCAAATTTATACTCTCGGGGCATAATAGAACAAAATAATTAGGTTTTATTCTTTGTTCGATTGAATGAGAAAAATCTTGTTTCCAAAGTTATCTTTGTTGGGCGCAACTTGGTAGTCTAATGTTGGTTCGGTTTTGGTTCTTATGAACGTTGGTATCGATACGTTGCAAATTTATACTCTCGGGGCATAATAGATTAATATAATTAAGTTTTACTCTTTGTTCGATTGAATGAGAAAAAGTACTCGTTTCAAAGTTATAAAGTTAGGGCGCAACTGAGTAGTCTAATGTTGGTTCGGTTTTGGTTCTTATGAACGTTGGCATCGATACGTTGCAAATTTATACTCTCGGGGCATAGTAGATTAATATAATTAAGTTTTACTCGTTGTTCGGTTGCGTGAGAAAAAGTACTCGTTTCAAAGTTATGAAGTTAGGGCGCAACTGAGTAGTCTAATGTTGGTTCGGTTTTGGTTCTTATGAACGTTGGCATCGATACGTTGCAAATTTACACTCTCGGGGCATAATAGAACAAAATAATTAGGTTTTACTCTTTGTTCGATTGAATGAGAAAAAGTACTGTTTCCAAAGTTATACTGTTTGGGCACAATTGAGTAGTCTAATATTGGTCCGGTTTTGGTACTTGTGAACGTTGGCATCGATACGTTGCAAATTTATACTCTCGGTGCATAATAGAACAAAATAATTAGGTTTTACTCTTTGTTCGATTGAATGAGAAAAAGTACTGTTTCCAAAGTTATACTGTTAGGGCGCAACTGAGTAGTCTAATGTTGGTTTGGTTTTGGTTCTTGTGAACGTTGGCATCGATACATTGCAAATTTACACTCTCGGGGCATAATAGAACAAAATAATTAGGTTTTATTCTTTGTTCGATTGAATGAGAAAAAGTACTGTTTCCAAAGTTATACAGTTTGGGCACAACTGAGTAGTCTAATGTTGGTCCGGTTTTGGTTCTTGTTAACGTTGGCATCGATACGTTGCAAATTTACACTATCGGGGCATAATAGAACAAAATAATTAGGTTTTACTCTTTGTTCGATTGAATGAGAAAAAGTACTGTTTCCAAAGTTATACTGTTAGTGCGCAAGTAGTCTAATATTGGTTCGGTTTTGGTTCTTATGAACGTTGGTATCGATACGTTGCAAATTTATACTCTCGGGGCATAATAGATTAATATAATTAAGTTTTACTCGTTGTTCGGTTGCATGAGAAAACGTACTCGTTTCAAAGTTATGAAGTTAGGGCGCAACTGAGTAGTCTAATGTTGGTTCGGTTTTGGTTCTTATGAACGTTGGCATCGATACGTTGCAAATTTACACTCTCGGGGCATAATAGAACAAAATAATTAGGTTTTACTCTTTATTCGATTGAATGAGAAAAAGTGTTGTTTCCAAAGATATACTGTTTGGGCTGGCACAAGTAGTCTAATGTTGGTCGGTTTTGGTTCTTGTGAACGTTGGCATCGATACATTGCAAATTTACACTCTCGGGGCATAATAGAACAAAATAATTAGGTTTTACTCTTTGTTCGATTGAATGAGAAAAAGTACTGTTTCCAAAGTTATACTGTTAGGGCGAACTGAGTAGTCTAATGTTGGTTCGGTTTTGGTTCTTGTGAACGTTGGCATCGATACGTTGCAAATTTACACTCTCGGGGCATAATAGAACAAAATAATTAGGTTTTACTCTTTGTTCGATTGAATGAGAAAAAGTTCTGTTTCCAAAGTTATAAAGTTAGGGCGCAACTGAGTAGTCTAATGTTGGTTCGGTTTTGGTTCTTATGAACGTTGGCATCGATACGTTGCAAATTTATACTCTCGGGGCATAATAGAACAAAATAATTAGGTTTTACTCTTTGTTCGATTGAATGAGAAAAAGTACTGTTTCCAAAGTTATACTGTTAGGGCACAACTGAGTAGTCTAATGTTGGTCCGGTTTTGGTTCTTGTGAACGTTGGCATCGATACGTTGCAAATTTACACTCTCGGGGCATAATAGATTAATATAATTAGGTTTTATTCGTTGTTCGGTTGCATGAGAAAAAGTACTCGTTTCAAAGTTATAAAGTTAGGGCGCAACTGAGTAGTCTAATGTTGGTTCGGTTTTGGTTCTTGTGAACGTTGGCATCGATACGTTGCAAATTTATACTCTCGGGGCATAATAGAACAAAATAATTAGGTTTTACTCTTTGTTCGATTGAATGAGAAAAATCTTGTTTCAAAGTTATACTGTTAGGGCGCAACTGAGTAGTCTAATGTTGGTTCGGTTTTGGTTCTTATGAACGTTGGTATCGATACGTTGCAAATTTATACTCTCGGGGCATAATAGATTAATATAATTAAGTTTTACTCTTTGTTCGATTGAATGAGAAAAAGTACTGTTTCCAAAGTTATACTGTTAGGGCGCAACTGAGTAGTCTAATGTTGGTTCGGTTTTGGTTCTTATGAACGTTGGTATCGATACGTTGCAAATTTATACTCTCGGGGCATAATAGATTAATATAATTAAGTTTTACTCGTTGTTCGGTTGCATGAGAAAAAATACTCGTTTCAAAGTTATGAAGTTAGGGCGCAACTGAGTAGTCTAATGTTGGTTCGGTTTTGGTTCTTATGAACGTTGGCATCGATACGTTGCAAATTTACACTCTCGGGGCATAATAGAACAAAATAATTAGGTTTTACTCTTTGTTCGATTGAATGAGAAAAAGTACTGTTTCCAAAGTTATACTGTTTGGGCACAACTGAGTAGTCTAATGTTGGTCCGGTTTTGGTTCTTGTGAACGTTGGCATCGATACGTTGCAAATTTACAATCTCGGGGCATCATGGAACAATATAATTAGGTTTTACTCTTTGTTCGATTGAATGAGAAAAATCTTGTTTCCGAAGTTATTCTGTTAGGGCGCAACTGAGGAGTCTAATGTTGGTTTGGTTTTGGTTTTTGTGAACGTTGGCATCGATACGTTGCAAATTTACACTCTCGGGGCATAATAGAACAAAATAATTAGGTTTTACTCTTTGTTCGATTGAATGAGAAAAAGTACTGTTTCCAAAGTTATACTGTTTGGGCGCAACTGAGTAGTCTAATGTTGGTTCGGTTTTGGTTTTTATGAACGTTGGCATCGATACGTTGCAAATTTACACTCTCGGGGCATAATAGAACAAAATAATTAGGTTTTACTCTTTGTTCGATTGAATGAGATAAAAATCTTGTTTCAAAGTTATCTTGTTAGTGCGCAGCGAGTAGTCTAATGTTGGTTCGGTTTGGGTTCTTATGAACGTTGGCATCGATACGTTGCAAATTTACACTCTCGGGGCATAATAGAACAAAATAATTAGGTTTTACTCTTTGTTCGATTAAATGAGAAAAATAATTGTTTCCAAAGTTATCTTGTTAGGCGCAAGAGTAGTCTACTGTTGTTTGGTTTTGGTTCTTGTGAACGTTGGCATGGATACGTTGCGAATATACACTCTCGGGGCATAATAGAACAATATAATTGGGTTTTACTCTTTGTTCGATTGAATGAGAAAAATCTTGTTTACAAAGTTCTACACTGGGCACTGGCCAGTAGTCTAATGTTGGTTTGGTTTTGGTTCTTGTGAACGTTGGCATCGATACGTTGCAAATTTACACTCTCGGGGCATAATAGAACAAAATAATTAGGTTTTACTCTTTGTTCGATTGAATGAGAAAAATCTTGTTTCCAAAGTTATCTTGTTTGGGCATGTTGAGTAGTCTAATGTTGGTCGGTTTTGGTTCGTTTGAACGTTGGCATCGATACGTTGCAAATTTACACTCTCGGGGCATAATAGATTAATATAAGTAGGTTTTACTCGTTGTTCGGTTGCATGAGAAAAAGTACTCGTTTCAAAGTTATAAAGTTAGGCGCAAGCGAGTAGTCTAATGTTGGTTCGGTTTTGGTTCTTATGAACGTTGGCATCGATACGTTGCAAATTTATACTCTCGGGGCATAATAGAACAAAATAATTAGGTTTTACTCTTTGTTCGATTGAATGAGAAAAAGTACTGTTTTCAAAGTTATGCTGTTAGGGCGCAACTGAGTAGTCTAATGTTGGTTCGGTTTTGGTTCTTATGAACGTTGGCATCGATACGTTGCAAATTTACACTCTCGGGGCATAATAGAACAAAATAATTAGGTTTTACTCTTTGTTCGATTGAATGAGAAAAATCTTGTTTCCAAAGTTATCTTGTTTGGGCGCAAAGTAGTCTAATGTTGGTCGGTTTTGGTTCTTGTGAACGTTGGCATCGATACGTTGCAAATTTACACTCTCGGGGCATAATAGATTAATATAATTAGGTTTTACTCGTTGTTCGGTTGCATGAGAAAAAGTACTCGTTTCAAAGTTATAAAGTTAGGGCGCAAGTAATGTTGGTTCGGTTTTGGTTCTCTTGAACGTTGGCATCGATACGTTGCAAATTTACACTCTCGGGGCATAATAGAACAAAATAATTAGGTTTTACTCTTTGTTCGATTGAATGAGAAAAATCGTTTCCAAAGTTATCTTGTTAGGCGCAAAGTAGTCTAATGTTGGTCCGGTTATGGATCTTGTGAACGTTGGCATCGATACGTTGCAAATTTATACTCTCGGGGCATAATAGAACAATATAATCAGGGTTTACTCTTTGTTCGATTGAATGAGAAAAAGTACTGTTTCCAAAGTTATCTTGTTTAGGGCGCAAGTCTAGTCTAATGTTGGTTCGGTTTTGGTTCTTATGAACGTTGGCATCGATACGTTGCAAATTTACACTCTCGGGGCATAATAGATTAATATAATTAGGTTTTACTCTTTGTTCGATTGAATGAGAAAAATCTTTGTTTTCAAAGTTATACTGTTAGGGCACAACTGAGTAGTCTAATGTTGGTCCGGTTTTGGTTCTTGTGAACGTTGGCATCGATATGTTGCAAATTTACACTCTCGGGGCATAATAGAACAAAATAATTAGGTTTTATTCTTTGTCCGATTGAATGAGAAAAAGTACTGTTTCCAAAGTTATACTGTTTGGGCGCAACTGAGTAGTCTAATGTTGGTTCGGTTTTGGTTCTTATGAACGTTGGCATCGATACGTTGCAAATTTATACTCTCGGGGCATAATAGAACAAAATAATTAGGTTTTACTCTTTGTTCGATTGAATGAGAAAAAATATTGTTTCCAAAGTTATCTTGTTAGGCGCAAGCGAGTAGTCTAATGTTGGTTCGGTTTTGGTTCTTATGAACGTTGGTATCGATACGTTGCAAATTTATACTCTCGGGGCATAATAGATTAATATAATTAAGTTTTACTCGTTGTTCGGTTGCATGAGAAAAAATACTCGTTTCAAAGTTATGAAGTTAGGGCGCAACTGAGTAGTCTAATGTTGGTTCGGTTTTGGTTCTTATGAACGTTGGCATCGATACGTTGCAAATTTACACTCTCGGGGCATAATAGAACAAAATAATTAGGTTTTACTCTTTGTTCGATTGAATGAGAAAAATCTTTGTTTCCAAAGTTATCTTTGTTTGGGCACAATTTAGTAGTCTAATGTTGGTCGGTTTTGGTTCTTGTGAACGTTGGCATCGATACGTTGCAAATTTACACTATCGGGGCATAATAGAACAAAATAATTAGGTTTTACTCTTTGTTCGATTGAATGAGAAAAAGTACTGTTTCCAAAGTTATACTGTTAGGGCGCAACTGAGTAGTCTAATGTTGGTTCGGTTTTGGTTTTTATGAACGTTGGTATCGATACGTTGCAAATTTATACTCTCGGGGCATAATAGAATAATATAATTAGGTTTTACTCTTTGTTCGATTGAATGAGAAAAAGTACTCGTTTCAAAGTTATGAAGTTAGGGCGCAACTGAGTAGTCTAATGTTGGTTCGGTTTTGGTTTTTATGAACGTTGGCATCGATACGTTGCAAATTTACACTCTCGGGGCATAATAGAACAAAATAATTAGGTTTTACTCTTTGTTCGATTGAATGAGAAAAATAATGTTTCCAAAGTTATCTTGTTTAGGCGCAAGGCGAGTAGTCTAATGTTGGTTCGGTTTTGGTTCTTATGAACGTTGGCATCGATACGTTGCAAATTTATACTCTCGGGGCATAATAGAACAAAATAATTAGGTTTTACTCTTTGTTCGATTGAATGAGAAAAAGTACTGTTTCCAAAGTTATACTGTTTGGGCGCAACTGAGTAGTCTAATGTTGGTTTGGTTTTGGTTTTTGTGAACGTTGGCATCGATACGTTGCAAATTTACACTCTCGGGGCATAATAGAACAAAATAATTAGGTTTTACTCTTTGTTCGGTTGCATGAGAAAAAGTTATCGTTTCAAAGTTATGAAGTTAGGGCACAACTGAGTAGTCTAATGTTGTCCGGTTTTGGTTCTTGTGAACGTTGGCATCGATACATTGCAAATTTACACTCTCGGGGCATAATAGAACAAAATAATTAGGTTTTACTCTTTGTTCGATTGAATGAGAAAAATCTTGTTTCCAAAGTTATCTTTGTTTGGGCGCAAGCGTAGTAGTCTAATGTTGGTCCGGTTTTGGTTCTTGTTAACGTTGGCATCGATACGTTGCAAATTTACACTCTCGGGGCATAATAGATTAATATAATTAGGTTTTACTCTTTGTTCGGTTGCATGAGAAAAAGTACTCGTTTCAAAGTTATAAAGTTAGGGCGCAACTGAGTAGTCTAATGTTGGTTCGGTTTTGGTTCTTATGAACGTTGGCATCGATACGTTGCAAATTTATACTCTCGGGGCATAATAGAACAAAATAATTAGGTTTTACTCTTTGTTCGATTGAATGAGAAAAAGTACTGTTTCCAAAGTTATACTGTTAGGGCGCAACTGAGTAGTCTAATGTTGGTTCGGTTTTGGTTCTTATGAACGTTGGTATCGATACGTTGCAAATTTATACTCTCGGGGCATAATAGATTAATATAATTAGGTTTTACTCTTTGTTCGATTGACTGAGAAAAAAATCTTGTTTTCAAAGTTATACTGTTTGGGCACAACTGAGTAGTCTAATGTTGGTCCGGTTTTGGTTATTGTGAACGTTGGCATCGATACGTTGCAAATTTACACTCTCGGGGCATAATAGAACAAAATAATTAGGTTTTACTCTTTATTCGATTGAATGAGAAAAAGTACTGTTTCCAAAGTTATACTGTTTGGGCACAACTGAGTAGTCTAATGTTGGTCCGGTTTTGGTTCTTGGGAACGTTGGCATCGATACGTTGCAAATTTACACTCTCGGGGCATAATAGAACAAAATAATTAGGTTTTACTCTTTGTTCGATTGAATGAGAAAAAGTACTGTTTCAAGGTTATAAAGTTAGGCGCAAGCAGTAGTCTAATGTTGGTTCGGTTTTGGTTCTTATGAACGTTGGCATCGATACGTTGCAAATTTATACTCTCGGGGCATAATAGAACAAAATAATTAGGTTTTACTCTTTGTTCGATTGAATGAGAAAAAGTACTGTTTCCAAAGTTATACTGTTAGGGCGCAACTGAGTAGTCTAATGTTGGTCCGGTTTTGGTTCTTGTGAACGTTGGCATCGATACGTTGCAAATTTACACTCTCGGGGCATAATAGATTACTATAATTAGGTTTTACTCGTTGTTCGGTTGCATGAGAAAAAGTACTCGTTTCAAAGTTATAAAGTTAGGGCGCAACTGAGTAGTCTAATGTTGGTCCGGTTTTGGTTCTTGTGAACGTTGGCATCGATACGTTGCAAATTTACACTCTCGGGGCATAATAGATTAATATAATTAGGTTTTACTCGTTGTTCGGTTGCATGAGAAAAAGTACTCGTTTCAAAGTTATAAAGTTAGGGCGCAACTGAGTAGTCTAATGTTGGTTCGGTTTGGTTCTTATTAACGTTGGCATCGATACGTTGCAAATTTATACTCTCGGGGCATAATAGAACAAAATAATTAGGTTTTACTCTTTGTTCGATTGAATGAGAAAAATGTTATTTCCAAAAAGTTATCTTTGTTAGGGGGCGCAGCGGGTAGTCTAATGTTGGTTCGGTTTTGGTTCTTATGAACGTTGGTATCGATACGTTGCAAATTTATACTCTCGGGGCATAATAGATTAATATAATTAAGTTTTACTCGTTGTTCGGTTGCATGAGAAAAAATACTCGTTTCAAAGTTATGAAGTTAGGGCGCAACTGAGTAGTCTAATGTTGGTTCGGTTTTGGTTCTTATGAACGTTGGCATCGATACGTTGCAAATTTACACTCTCGGGGCATAATAGAACAAAATAATTAGGTTTTACTCTTTGTTCGATTGAATGAGAAAAAGTACTGTTTCCAAAGATATACTGTTTGGGCGCAACTGAGTAGTCTAATGTTGGTCCGGTTTTGGTTTTTGTGAACGTTGGCATCGATACGTTGCAAATTTATACTATCGGGGCATAATAGAACAAAATAATTAGGTTTTACTCTTTGTTCGATTGAATGAGAAAAAGTACTGTTTCCAAAGTTATACTGTTAGGGCGCAACTGAGTAGTCTAATGTTGGTTTGGTTTTGGTTCTTGTGAACGTTGGCATCGATACGTTGCAAATTTACACTATCGGGGCATAATAGAACAAAATAATTAGGTTTTATTCTTTGTTCGATTGAATGAGAAAAAGTACTGTTTCCAAAGTTATACTGTTTGGGCACAACTGAGTAGTCTAATGTTGGTCCGGTTTTGGTTCTTGTGAACGTTGGCATCGATACGTTGCAAATTTATACTCTCGGGGCATAATAGATTAATATAATTAGGTTTTACTCGTTGTTCGGTTGCATGAGAAAAAGTACTCGTTTCAAAGTTATAAAGTTAGGGCGCAACTGAGTAGTCTAATATTGGTTCGGTTTTGGTTCTTATGAACGTTGGCATCGATACGTTGCAAATTTATACTCTCGGGGCATAATAGAACAAAATAATTAGGTTTTACTCTTTGTTCGATTGAATGAGAAAAAGTACTGTTTCCAAAGTTATACTGTTTGGGCGCAACTGAGTAGTCTAATGTTGGTTCGGTTTTGGTTCTTATGAACGTTGGCATCGATACGTTGCAAATTTATACTCTCGGGGCATAATAGAACAAAATAATTAGGTTTTACTCTTTGTTCGATTGAATGAGAAAAAGTACTGTTTTCAAAGTTGTACTCTCTGGGCGCAACTGAGTAGTCTAATGTTGGTTCGGTTTTGGTTCTTGTGAACGTTGGCATCGATACGTTGCAAATTTACACTCTCGGGGCATAATAGAACAAAATAATTAGGTTTTACTCTTTGTTCGATTGAATGAGAAAAATCTTGTTTCCAAAGTTATCTTGTTTGGGCGCAAGCGAGTAGTCTAATGTTGGTCGGTTTTGGTTTTGTTAACGTTGGCATCGATACGTTGCAAATTTACACTCTCGGGGCATAATAGAACAAAATAATTAGGTTTTACTCTTTGTTCGATTGAATGAGAAAAAGTACTCGTTTCAAAGTTATAAAGTTAGGGCGCAGTAGTCTAATGTTAGTCGGTTTTGGTTCTTGTGAACGTTGGCATCGATATGTTGCAAATTTACACTCTCGGGGCATAATAGAACAAAATAATTAGGTTTTACTCTTTGTTCGGTTGCATGAGAAAAAGTACTCGTTTCAAAGTTATAAAGTTAGGGCACAACTGAGTAGTCTAATGTTGGTTCGGTTTTGGTTCTTATGAACGTTGGTATCGATACGTTGCAAATTTATACTCTCGGGGCATAATAGATTAATATAATTAAGTTTTACTCTTTGTTCGGTTGAATGAGAAAAAGTACTCGTTTCAAAGTTATGCTGTTAGGGCGCAACTGAGTAGTCTAATGTTGGTTCGGTTTTGGTTCTTATGAACGTTGGTATCGATACGTTGCAAATTTATACTCTCGGGGCATAATAGATTAATATAATTAAGTTTTACTCGTTGTTCGGTTGCATGAGAAAAAATACTCGTTTCAAAGTTATACTGTTTAGGCGCAACTGAGTAGTCTAATGTTGGTTCGGTTTTGGTTCTTATGAACGTTGGCATCGATACGTTGCAAATTTACACTCTCGGGGCATAATAGAACAAAATAATTAGGTTTTACTCTTTGTTCGATTGAATGAGAAAAAGTACTGTTTCCAAAGTTATACTGTTTGGGCACAACTGAGTAGTCTAATGTTGGTCGGTTTTGGTTCTTGTGAACGTTGGCATCGATACGTTGCAAATTTACACTCTCGGGGCATAATAGATTAATATAATTAGGTTTTACTCGTTGTTCGGTTGCATGAGAAAAAGTACTCGTTTCAAAGTTATAAAGTTAGGGCGCAACTGAGTAGTCTAATGTTGGTTCGGTTTTGGTTCTTATGAACGGTGGCATCGATACGTTGCAAATTTACACTCTCGGGGCATAATAGAACAAAATAATTAGGGTTTACTATTTGTTCGATTGAATGAGAAAAAAATCATTTACAAAGTTCTACATCTTGTTTGGGCCTGTAATGTTGGTCGGTTTTGGTTCTTGTGAACGTTGGCATCGATACCAAATTTACACCCTCGGGGCATAATAGAACAAAATAATTAGGTTTTACTCTTTATTCGATTGAATGAGAAAAATCTTGTTTCCAAAGTTATCTTTGTTTGGGCACAAGCGAGTTAGTTTAATGTTGGTCCGGTTTTGGTTCTTGTGAACGTTGGCATCGATACGTTGCAAATTTACACTCTCGGGGCATAATAGATTAATATAATTAGGTTTTACTCGTTGTTCGGTTGCATGAGAAAAAGTTCTCGTTTCAAAGTTATAAAGTTAGGGCGCAACTGAGTAGTCTAATGTTGGTTCGGTTTGGGTTCTTATGAACGTTGGCATCGATACGTTGCAAATTTATACTCTCGGGGCATAATAGAACAAAATAATTAGGTTTTACTCTTTGTTCGATTGAATGAGAAAAAGTACTGTTTCCAAAGTTGTACTCACTGGGCACAACTGAGTAGTCTAATGTTGGTCCGGTTTTGGTTCTTGTGAACGTTGGCATCGATACGTTGCAAATTTACACTCTCGGGGCATAATAGAACAAAATAATTAGGTTTTACTCTTTATTCGATTGAATGAGAAAAAGTACTGTTTCCAAAGTTATACTGTTTGGGCACAACTGAGTAGTCTAATGTTGGTCCGGTTTTGGTTCTTGTGAACGTTGGCATCGATACGTTGCAAATTTAGACTCTCGGGGCATAATAGATTAATATAATTAGGTTTTACTCGTTGTTCGATTGAATGAGAAAAAGTACTCGTTTCAAAGTTATAAAGTTAGGGCGCAACTGAGTAGTCTAATGTTGGTTCGGTTTTGGTTCTTATGAACGTTGGCATCGATACGTTGCAAATTTATACTCTCGGGGCATAATAGAACAAAATAATTAGGTTTTACTCTTTGTTCGATTGAATGAGAAAAATCTTGTTTCCAAAGTTATCTGTTAGGCGCAAGCGAGTAGTCTAATGTTGGTCTGGTTTTGGTTCTTGTGAACGTTGGCATCGATACGTTGCAAATTTACACTATCGGGGCATAATAGAACAAAATAATTAGGTTTTACTCTTTGTTCGATTGAATGAGAAAAAGTACTGTTTCCAAAGTTATACTGTTTGGGCACAACTGAGTAGTCTAATGTTGGTCCGGTTTTGATTTTTGTGAACGTTGGCATCGATACGTTGCAAATTTACACTCTCGGGGCATAATAGAACAAAATAATTAGGTTTTACTCTTTGTTCGATTGAATGAGAAAAAGTACTGTTTCCAAAGTTATACTGTTAGGGCGCAACTGAGTAGTCTAATATTGGTTCGGTTTTGGTTTTTATGAACGTTGGTATCGATACGTTGCAAATTTATACTCTCGGGGCATAATAGATTAATATAATTAAGTTTTACTCGTTGTTCGGTTGAATGAGAAAAAGTACTCGTTTCAAAGTTATAAAGTTAGGGCGCAACTGAGTAGTCTAATGTTGGTTCGGTTTTGGTTCTTGTGAACGTTGGCATCGATACGTTGCAAATTTACACTCTCGGGGCATAATAGAACAAAATAATTAGGTTTTACTCTTTATTCGATTAAATGAGAAAAAATCTTGTTTCAAAGTTATCTTGAAGTTAGGGCGCAACTGAGTAGTCTAATGTTGGTTCGGTTTTGGTTCTTGTGAACGTTGGCATCGATACGTTGCAAATTTATACTCTCGGGGCATAATAGAACAAAATAATTAGGTTTTACTATTTGTTCGATTGAATGAGAAAAAGTACTGTTTCCAAAGTTATACTGTTAGGCGCAAGTAGTCTAATGTTGGTTTGGTTTTGGTTCTTGTGAACGTTGGCATCGATACGTTAAATTTACACTCTCGGGGCATAATAGAACAAAATAATTATGTTTTACTCTTTGTTCGGTTGAATGAGAAAAAGTACTCGTTACAAACTTATAAATATAGGGCGCAACTGAGTAGTCTAATGTTGGTCCGGTTTTGGTTCTTGTGAACGTTGGCATCGATACGTTGCAAATTTACACTCTCGGGGCATAATAGATTAATATAATTAGGTTTTACTCTTTGTTCGTTTGAATGAGAAAAAGTACTGTTTCCAAAGTTATACTGTTAGGGCGCAACTGAGTAGTCTAATATTGGTTCGGTTTTGGTTCTTATGAACGTTGGTATCGATACGTTGCAAATTTATACTCTCGGGGCATAATAGATTAATATAATTAAGTTTTACTCGTTGTTCGGTTGCATGAGAAAACGTACTCGTTTCAAAGTTATGAAGTTAGGGCGCAACTGAGTAGTCTAATGTTGGTTCGGTTTTGGTTCTTATGAACGTTGGCATCGATACGTTGCAAATTTACACTCTCGGGGCATAATAGAACAAAATAATTAGGTTTTACTCTTTGTTCGATTGAATGAGAAAAAGTACTCGTTTCAAAGTTATAAAGTTAGGGCCCAACTGAGTAGTCTAATGTCGGTCCGGTTTTGGTTCTTGTGAACGTTGGCATCGATACGTTGCAAATTTACACTCTCGGGGCATAATAGAACAAAATAATTAGGTTTTACTCTTTATTCGATTGAATGAGAAAAAGTACTGTTTCCAAAGTTATACTGTTTGGGCACAACTGAGTAGTCTAATGTTGGTCCGGTTTTGGTTCTTGTGAACGTTGGCATCGATACGTTGCAAATTTACACTCTCGGGGCATAATAGATTAATATAATTAGGTTTTACTCGTTGTTCGGTTGCATGAGAAAAAGTTCTCGTTTCAAAGTTATGAAATTAGGGCGCAATTGAGTAGTCTAATGTTGGTTCGGTTTGGGTTCTTATGAACGTTGGCATCGATGCGTTGCAAATTTACACTCTCGGGGCATAATAGAACAAAATAATTAGGTTTTACTCTTTGTTCGATTGAATGAGAAAAAGTACTGTTTACAAAGTTGTACTCTCTGGGCACAACTGAGTAGTCTAATGTTGGTCCGGTTTTGGTTCTTGTGAACGTTGGCATCGATACGTTGTAAATTTACACTCTCGGGGCATAATAGAACAAAATAATTAGGTTTTACTCTTTGTTCGATTGAATGAGAAAAAGTACTGTTTCCAAAGTTATACTGTTTGGGCACAACTGATTAGTCTAATGTTGGTCCGGTTTTGGTTCTTGTGAACGTTGGCATCGATACGTTGCAAATTTACACTCTCGGGGCATAATAGATTAATATAATTAGGTTTTACTCGTTGTTCGGTTGCATGAGAAAAAGTACTCGTTTCAAAGTTATAAAGTTAGGGCGCAACTGAGTAGTCTAATGTTGGTTCGGTTTTGGTTCTTATGAACGTTGGCATCGATACGTTGCAAATTTATACTCTCGGGGCATAATAGAACAAAATAATTAGGTTTTACTCTTTGTTCGATTGAATGAGAAAAAGTACTGTTTCCAAAGTTATACTGTTAGGGCGCAACTGAGTAGTCTAATGTTGGTTTGGTTTTGGTTCTTGTGAACGTTGGCATCGATACGTTGCAAATTTACACTTTCGGGGCATAATAGAACAAAATAATTAGGTTTTATTCTTTGTTCGATTGAATGAGAAAAAGTACTGTTTCCAAAGTTATACTGTTTGGGCGCAACTGAGTAGTCTAATGTTGTCCGGTTTTGGTTTTTGTGAACGTTGGCATCGATACATTGCAAATTTACACTCTCGGGGCATAATAGAACAAAATAATTAGGTTTTACTCTTTGTTCGATTGAATGAGAAAAATCTTGTTTCCAAAGTTATCTTTGTTAGGCGCGGCGAGTAGTCTAATATTGGTTCGGTTTTGGTTTTTATGAACGTTGGTATCGATACGTTGCAAATTTATACTCTCGGGGCATAATAGATTAATATAATTAAGTTTTACTCGTTGTTCGGTTGCGTGAGAAAAAGTACTCGTTTCAAAGTTATAAAGTTAGGGCGCAACTGAGTAGTCTAATGTTGGTTCGGTTTTGGTTCTTATGAACGTTGGCATCGATACGTTGCAAATTTATACTCTCGGGGCATAATAGAACAAAATAATTAGGTTTTACTCTTTGTTCGATTGAATGAGAAAAAGTACTGTTTCCAAAGTTATACTGTTAGGGCGCAACTGAGTAGTCTAATGTTGGTTCGGTTTTGGTTCTTATGAACGTTGGCATCGATACGTTGCAAATTTACACTCTCGGGGCATAATAGAACAAAATAATTAGGTTTTACTCTTTATTCGATTAAATGAGAAAAGTACTTTCCAAAGATATACCGTTTGGGCACAACTGAGTAGTCTAATGTTGGTCCGGTTTTGGTTCTTGTGAACGTTGGCATCGATACGTTGCAAATTTATACTCTCGGGGCATAATAGAACAAAATAATTAGGTTTTACGCTTTGTTCGATTGAATGAGAAAAAGTACTGTTTCCAAAGTTATACTGTTAGGGCGCAACTGAGTAGTCTAATGTTGGTTTGGTTTTGGTTCTTGTGAACGTTGGCATCGATACGCCGCAAATTTACACTCTGGGGCATAATAGAACAAAATAATTAGGTTTTATTCTTTGTTCGATTGAATGAGAAAAAGTACTGTTTCCAAAGTTATACTGTTTGGGCGCAACTGAGTAGTCTAATGTTGGTCCGGTTTTGGTTTTTGTTAACGTTGGCATCGATACGTTGCAAATTTACACTCTCGGGGCATAATAGAACAAAATAATTAGGTTTTACTCTTTGTTCGATTGAATGAAAAAAAGTACTGTTTCCAAAGTTATACTGTTAGGGCGCAACTGAGTAGTCTAATATTGGTTCGGTTTTGGTTCTTATGAACGTTGGTATCGTTACGTTGCAAATTTATACTCTCGGGGCATAATAGATTAATATAATTAAGTTTTACTCGTTGTTCGGTTGCATGAGAAAACGTACTCGTTTCAAAGTTATGAAGTTAGGGCGCAACTGAGTAGTCTAATGTTGGTTCGGTTTTGGTTCTTATGAACGTTGGCATCGATACGTTGCAAATTTACACTCTCGGGGCATAATAGAACAAAATAATTAGGTTTTACTCTTTTTTCGATTGAATGAGAAAAAGTACTGTTTACAAAGTTCTTCTCTCTGGTCACAACTGAGTAGTCTAATGTTGGTCCGGTTTTGGTTCTTGTGAACGTTGGCATCGATACACTGCAAATTTACACTCTCGGGGCATAATAGAACAAAATAATTAGGTTTTACTCTTTATTCGATTGAATGAGAAAAAGTACTGTTTCCAAAGTTATACTGTTTGGGCACAACTGAGTAGTCTAATGTTGGTCCGGTTTTGGTTCTTGTGAACGTTGGCATCGATACGTTGCAAATTACACTCTCGGGGCATAATAGATTAATATAATTAGGTTTTACTCGTTGTTCGGTTGAATGAGAAAAAGTACTCGTTTCAAAGTTATAAAGTTAGGGCGCTACTGAGTAGTCTAATGTTGGTTCGGTTTTGGTTCCTATGAACGTTGGCATCGATACGTTGCAAATTTATACTCTCGGGGCATAATAGAACAAAATAATTAGGTTTTACTCTTTGTTCGATTGAATGAGAAAAAGTACTGTTTCCAAAGTTATACTGTTAGGGCGCAACTGAGTAGTCTAATGTTGGTTCGGTTTTGGTTCTTATGAACGTTGGTATCGATACGTTGCAAATTTATACTCTCGGGGCATAATAGATTAATATAATTAAGTTTTATTCTTTGTTCGATTGAATGAGAAAAAGTACTGTTTCCAAAGTTATACTGTTTGGGCGCAACTGAGTAGTCTAATGTTGGTCCGGTTTTGGTTCTTGTGAACGTTGGCATCGATATGTTGCAAATGTACACTCTGGCATAATAGATTAATATAATTAGGTTTTACGCGTTGTTCGGTTGCATGAGAAAAAGTACTCGTTTCAAAGTTATAAAGTTAGGGCGCAACTGAGTAGTCTAATGTTGGTTCGGTTTTGGTTCTTATGAACGTTGGCATCGATACGTTGCAAATTTATACTCTCAGGGCATAATAGAACAAAATAATTAGGTTTTACTCTTTGTTCGATTGAATGAGAAAAAGTACTGTTTCCAAAGTTATACTGTTAGGGCGCAACTGAGTAGTCTAATGTTGGTTCGGTTTTGGTTCTTATGAACGTTGGTATCGATACGTTGCAAATTTATACTCTCGGGGCATAATAGAATAATATAATTAAGTTTTACTCTTTGTTCGGTTGCATGAGAAAAAGTACTCTTTTCAAAGTTATAAAGTTAGGGCGCAACTGAGTAGTCTAATGTTGGTTCGGTTTTGGTTCTTATGAACGTTGGCATCGATACGTTGCAAATTTACACTCTCGGGGCATAATAGAACAAAATAATTAGGTTTTATTCTTTGTTCGATTGAATGAGAAAAAGTACTGTTTCCAAAGTTATACTGTTTGGGCGCAACTGAGTAGTCTAATGTTGGTCCGGTTTTGGTTTTTGTTAACGTTGGCATCGATACGTTGCAAATTTACACTATCGGGGCATAATAGAACAAAATAATTAGGTTTTACTCTTTGTTCGATTGAATGAGAAAAAGTACTGTTTCCAAAGTTATACTGTTAGGGCGCAACTGAGTAGTCTAATGTTGGTTCGGTTTTGGTTCTTATGAACGTTGGTATTGATACGCTGCAAATTTATACTCTCGGGGCATAATAGATTAATATAATTAAGTTTTACTCGTTGTTCTATTGCATGAGAAAACGTACTGCTTCAAAGTTATGAAGTTAAAGAATCGAGTAGTCTAATGTTGGTTCGGTTTTGGTTCTTATGAACGTTGGCATCGATACGTTGCAAATTTACACTCTCGGGGCATAATAGAACAAAATAATTAGGTTTTACTCTTTGTTCGATTGAATGAGAAAAAGTACTGCTTACAAAGTTCTACACTGGCACAATCGAAAGTAGTATAAT